>OY744525.1:109926441-110154379 GCA_963556195.1 Sepiola atlantica
TCGGAAGCAAAACACAGAAGAAAGAAAATGCCAGACATATTCACAGGCCTAGGCATATTTGGGGAAGAATACAGTATACGGTTGCACACAGATGCAAGGCCATATTCAGTACCCACCCTATGATGCATACAACTACCCCTGATGAGAAAAACGCAAACAGAACTCCAGAGAAAGGCAAAGCTGGGGTCACAAGAAAAAAATTGACGAACGCACCGAATGGTGTTTCCTTATTTAGTATTAAACTAAAAGCAAACAGGAAGGTCAGAATATGTGTAGACCTCACAAAGCTAAACAAGTGCGTAAAATGTTAACTCCATATGCTACCCACAGTTGATCACCTTCTGGCCAAGTTAGGGGAAGTGAGAATCATGAACAAACTGGATGCTAACAGCGGATATTGGAAAATTCCACTCTCATCGGAATCCCGTAGACTGACGATCTTCATCAGCCCATTTGGACGGTACCAATTTAACCATCTCCTCTTTGGGATTTCAAAAGTGCACTAAAAAACAATCCAGGCTGCTGGCATTACTCTGAACTCAGAGAAATACAAAATATCCAAATCATTGCTGAAATTTCTCTGTCACATACTCAATGCTGATGGTCTGCGGCCAGATTCAACTGCCCAACACTGACAGACATAACAGAAACCTGCCGATTCCTAAGAATGGTGAATTAATTGGGGAAATTTATCCCAAACTTGTCAGACATGACTAAGCAACTAAGGAATTTGTTAAGCCGGAAATACGCATTCGCTTGGGACAGTGTGTAACAGGAAGCATTTAGCTCCATCAAGAAAGCACTGTGTTCAACACCAGTGTTATGCTTGTATAGTCCATTAAAATCCGTAATTGAAATTTTTAATGAATTGTGTTTAAAATGACTCTTTCGAACTGTGTTTGCTTAATAATTGTTTAAAAGGAACTTTGTTTAATGTCGACTGTTTAAATACTTAAAAGTGCCATTAATGTATAAAAAAATGAATATTAAAAAAAGATCGAAACGCTTCTAATCCTCTCATAGACTTTTCGCATTATTTTCAGCTCGGAGAGGATATGGTTCGAACTGTTGAAGTGGTTTCGGAGAACTGCCTCAGTCGGGAAGGATTAATACTTTGGTAATAATTAAGTTCCCCCCTTTTTGTTGCCACTCCTTTGAGTGGTTATGTAACACATGGTCAGATAGAATTATTCTATCTTAAGCCTTCATCTCTTACATTATACTAACCTAGGCTGTGGGAATAGGAGGTTAGAAGAGAAAGGAAAGGAAAAGGGTTTATATATAATTAAAATTAACATTTATTGTGGCATAGTAAACGAATTATTTCATAGTGAACAACACTAATTAAGTGTAAGTACAATATATTGGAAATAAGTCTCAATGGTGTGGGTGGCTTATTCTATGAATAGAAGGTTCTAGGAGTTGTTGGGAAGGGTTAGGGTTTAGGTTATCGACAAGAAGGTGCCCGGAAAACTCGTCACAGAAAAATTCGGCAACGGAAAATTGGGCAACGGAAAATTGGTCAACGGAAAATTCGTCACCGGAAAATTCGTCACTTTTGGTCAAGTAAGTAAATTCGTCACTTTTGGGCAAGTAGGAAAATTCGGCAATTATCGAATAAATATCGATTGAAAATAGATTTTAGAACCGTTTTTACAGGAGATATACTTGTAAATACGAGGCTACCCCCCTCCCCAGTGGAGAACATTTTTTTATATTATTTTTTGGTATTCGTGCAGTTTTGTGTGTTAAGAATGGCTTTCTATATAATACGGTTCGTAATTACGTTACGAAATTAAAGGTTTGGACCGGGTTATTCTTTACAACGTGAAAGTACATAATAGTTAACAAAGCACCCCCATTCTCCCTATGTAAAAAATCGTTGTCTGAAAGAAGAATTTCTTTTTTTAAGTATTAAATAAAGTTGTTAGTTAAAACAAGTTTTATGCAAGATGAAAAAAAAACACTGAATTACAATTTTGCTTTTTTAAATACATGGAGCATTTCTAAGAATTTAAAGCCAGTTTAAATGACTTTTTACTCATAGTTTATAAATTCCTTTCAAGTTTTGCACACACACAAAGTAATTGATGTTTTGTCAATTAAAATGGCTGACTTGTTTACGAAGAAATCTAAATGAATTATGATGGATTTCATCTCGTAACTTAATTACGAAACAGGCTTGAAATAATAACATTATTTAGACAACGATTTTTTTACATGGGGAGAATGAGGGGTGATTTGTTAACTATTCTGTACTTTCACCTAACAATTTAATAAACAAAAGATATCGTAAAAATTAAATTTAACTTGAAAATCTTATCTAAAAAATAGCCCGGTTCGTAAACTGCACAAGTACCAAAAAAATAATATAAAAAAATGTTCTCCACTGAGGGGTGGGTAGCCTCGTATTTACAAGTATATCTCCTGTAAAAACGGTTCTAAAATCTATTTTCAATCGATATTTATTCGATAATTGCCGAATTTTCCTACTTGGCCAAAAGTGACGAATTTTCCGGTGACCAATTTTCCGTTGCCGAATTTTCCTGTGACGAGTTTTCCTAAATTCGACAAGAAATATGAGGAAATAAATGTAGGGGAAGATGGGTGTCGGTAAAGGGGGGGGATATAGGGAAAAGGTGCCTGAATGAAAGGGTGTAAGGAAAACAAGGAAAGTGAGAGTGTGGAGATCTAGATGGGTTAGGTGGTTGAGATCATTGGGATCAGAGACAAAGGAGCAAGGAGTATAAAGCATTGTCCAAGGTGAGTAGAGTTGGAATGATCTAGGAAGAGGAGATGGTTTAAAGAATTAAGGCGGAACAAAGCTCGGATCTGCTATTTAAAGAGTGTCTATGTTTAGATATAAGAATTGCTTCCGATATCCTTAGATTACCGATGTTTCTAACCGAGGCAAGGATACGGATATCAATAATGTGTTGTGCGTTGCCACATGATAAGATGTGTTTATAGAAAGAAGAAATGTGGTTGTATAAATGCGTTGCTGAAGAGACCTAACAATGTTACCGATGTAGAAATTCTGACACTTAACACATTGTAGTCTGTAAACTGTGTGAGTGCTAAAGCAAAGCTTAGAGTTGGGATTCCCAACTTGGGAATGGGGCAATTGGCTAGTAATCAGGGTTCAGATGTGTGGTTACTGTGTTTTTTAGTTAGGTGGTGTCGAATGGTAGTGCCTGTGTGGGTGAGTTGAATATCAACGTTCTCACTATGCATTGCTTTTCAGATCGCGGATGAAATGCTATCACTTAAGAAAGGGAGTTTGAGGAAGCATGTGTTGGTAAGGGGGGTGTCTGCGTTTTGTTTTGGTGTTACTGAGGCTGGCTATGGTAAAAGGGGGGAATCCGTTGGTTAAGAGTGTCTGGTGGAAGGCCTTATTGTGTGTAGTTTTATCAGTAGTAGAGGAGCATTTACTTTGTATACAAGCGATCTATGTGTGTGCATAAATAGATAAATAGATAGATAGAGAAAATGGCATGAAAGTTATGGAGTTAAACTCAATTTAGTATTACATAGTAATAGAAAGAAAACACATTTTAACATTTTTTTCGTCTTGGGCGATACAAAAAATAACCATGGTTAATAAAATGATTTATTTAAAAAATCAAAGCATTCATGAAAATATTTGTTTCACAACCTTTTCTTATTCAATATCATAGATAATTTGTAAACACTTCTTTGATGCATTCTAGGAGCAGTAGCCATTATTGAATACTATTCTAGGAATTATTTTAATTGCTTTCTGGGATAATAAAAGTGCTTGCTTCGTTTCAGCTAACGTAAACCCAGTCTGCCTTATAAATAACTTCCGGTTGCATTATGACGCCATCTTATAAAAACGTCATATTTACTCATTTTAAACGCGCTTTTCTTCAGATTTCAGGTGTAGCAGTTACCTCCTCCTTTCAAAACGTAACTACACCGGTTTGCCGGTAGGTGTCGCTTTTTCACCGACAGGTGGCGCCGTAAAGCGACACCAGAGTTATCTGCCCTTCGGACTATAAAAGCCGGGGCAATACGGAAATTCGCTCTCTTCCTCACCGACCAGCATCGGAGAACAACGTTGGCACCAGCGCTCCGTTTCACTTGCCTTTTGGCCTCGACAGGACGACGCTGACACTAGCGTCCCGTTTCACCTTTTTCTTCTGGTCGATTGGCCTTGGCAGAACGACGCTAATACACTAGCGTTTCGTCTCACGCTTTTCTTCTCAATCGGTATAACAACTACCAACACACGTGGGCAAACAACGGTAAGAGTTTCTCAACTCGTTTTCTTTGTGTTACGGCTTTCAAAGACTTTTCCTACGCCGGATTCATTTCTTCTATTACCTTTTCAAGAACTGTTTTTCCATCGACACACATGCATACATCACACACTTCACCATTCCACGTACACACACGTTCAATAAACGTTATTTGAACTACTTCATTTTTGTTCATTAATTATTACTCTGTCTTTGCATGCAACATTGCTTGATTTACTGAACACGTTTATAATCGGGGGAACATCACCACTCGGTCCCGAACATTGGTGACCTGACGTGCAAGCTTTGTTGTATGTGGCGGAGTAATTAATTTCGTACTAGAACAAAAAAAAGGATCATTTCTCGTTTTTTCTTTCGTGGTGAAACGAATTACGCATCCATCTTTTTCCTTTTTTTTCTACCCACGTGGTAGAAATATACAAACAAACAAAAAAAAAGAAGCCACCGTCTCCATTTTTCCTGGCCACGCGGAAATACCCAAACAAAGAAAGACAAACATTTCTCGGCTCTTCCCGAGTATAAAACAAATTACAATTTCATTTTTTCTTCTCTTTCTCCACATGTCGGAAAAATATATACAAAGAAAAAGACAAACTTTTGCCAATCCTTTTTTTCTTCTTTTTCGACGAACAAAAGGACCTTACAAGACGCCACTTCCTTTGTTTTGAACACGTGGGGATAAAAAGAAAACAAAAGAAAACAAACGCTCACGCTGCCCATCTTTTTCGTGACCACATGTTGATAAAAAAATTTTTTTAAATTGCCGCCATCTTTTTTCCGGACCACGTGTTGATAAAAAAAAATTCAAAAAAAAAAACGCCATTTTTATCTCTCGGAAATTCAAACAAAAAAAGAAGATACGAGAAATGTTTTTTTTCTTTCTTTTCAACAACAAAGGAAAGAGAAGCCACCATTCTTTCTCTACGTGGAAACTAACATTCAAACAAACTAAAACGAAAACAAAAAACATCATTCCTCGTGTGAAAAAAATTACGACTCCATTTTTTTTTTCTTTTTCCTTTCTACCCACGTGTTGGAAATATATATATAAAGGAAAAGAAAACTACAAAACGACCAACACATGACGACAAACACGAACAACATCACCCTTCAAGGCCTACCAACAATCTTCAACACAACTTGAACAACCACATTTTTCCCGGATATTCATCAAGCACCAAACATTTCCGGACATCACTGACGACACTATGGAAGAAATCACACCAGTTCAAAATGAGTACAACTGCACAAGCACGACTAAATACTCAACAACTGGACGTTCGTTGATCAACTGGGGGACACATCAACTCGAACGACGCGCACCAACACCAGTACAGACCCACTTGTACCTGGACCTGCTAACTCACTTGCAGACATTTGTGCATCTGACTTTGACCATAGTGTACCACTAATCTCAACAACTAGATGTTTGTTCATCAGCTCCACAACACGGACTAATTAACATGAACAACATCAACAACTGCACAGACTCACTTGTGCTCATTCATCAACACCTGCACAGACTCACTTGTGCTCATTCATCAACACCGCACAGACTCACTTGTGCTCATTCATCAACACCGCACAGACTCACTTGTGCTCATTCATCAACACCTGCACAGACTCACTTGTGCTCATTCATCAACACCGCACAGATTCACTTGTGCTCATTCATCAACAACTGCACAGACTCACTTGTGCTCACTCATCAACAACTGCACAGATTCACTTGTGCTCACTCATCAACAACTGCACAGACTCACTTGTGCTCACTCATCAACAACTGCACAGATTCACTTGTGCTCACTCATCAACACTGCACAGACTCACTTGTGCTCGCTCATCAACACTGCACAGACTCACTTGTGCTCGCTCATCAACACCGCACAGACCCACTTGTGCTCGCTCATCAACACCGCACAGACCCACTTGTGCTCACTCATCAACAACCGCGCAGACCCAAGCACCAAACATTCCCGACAACACTGACGATTCAACGTTCGTTCATCAGCTCCGCATCACGCAGACTAATCAACATGAACAACGCCACCAACAAGTGCAAATTCACTTGCACTCACCATTTTTCGACCGCAGACTCACTTGCGCTCAAACTTGATGCAGATCCACATGCGTTACAACACTCAATTCCGCAGACGCACTCGCGATCAATCATTCAATGCAGAAACAGAAATAAGTAGCGTGCACACTACTTTTTTCTAATCTTCAACAGCAAAACAGACATACCCACAAAGAATGCTTCTCATCTACAACTGTCCATATTGAATAATATTTTCAATATTTTTCAATCTGGGGGGGAGTCCTTGTAGCAGTTACCTCCTCCTTTCAAAACGTAACTACACCGGTTTGCCGGTAGGTGTCGCTTTTTCACCGACAGGTGGCGCCGTAAAGCGACACCAGAGTTATCTGCCCTTCGGACTATAAAAGCCGGGGCAATACGGAAATTCGCTCTCTTCCTCACCGACCAGCATCGGAGAACAACGTTGGCACCAGCGCTCCGTTTCACTTGCCTTTTGGCCTCGACAGGACGACGCTGACACTAGCGTCCCGTTTCACCTTTTTCTTCTGGTCGATTGGCCTTGGCAGAACGACGCTAATACACTAGCGTTTCGTCTCACGCTTTTCTTCTCAATCGGTATAACAACTACCAACACACGTGGGCAAACAACGGTAAGAGTTTCTCAACTCGTTTTCTTTGTGTTACGGCTTTCAAAGACTTTTCCTACGCCGGATTCATTTCTTCTATTACCTTTTCAAGAACTGTTTTTCCATCGACACACATGCATACATCACACACTTCACCATTCCACGTACACACACGTTCAATAAACGTTATTTGAACTACTTCATTTTTGTTCATTAATTATTACTCTGTCTTTGCATGCAACATTGCTTGATTTACTGAACACGTTTATAATCGGGGGAACACGACCCTCGATCCGAACACAGGCGTTATACTAAATGGATTTTAATTCGAAATGGTTCACCATGTTATAATCCTAAAAAAAAAACACAACAACATCAAACCAGTTTTATCACCTATACACGATTCTTTTTATCGCATTCTGTTTAGGACAGCGATCTCATCATTTAACCAATAGTAAGAGATACGTTAGAGGATGCGAACTGACCATTGGTTAAACGTGTCTGCTTATCCGGCCATCACTGGATTCAACGTATAAAACGACACCATGTACCCATTTATTTACAATGTGTGCGAAGAGAGGGCGTAAAAATATTAGTCCATCGGCCATTATCAAAAACAAAGTATAGTATCTCGGTAAGACTTTACGATAAAGACCCCCTGTAAACCACCTGTGCGCATACGCAAAAGTATAAGTGAAGAAAGTAAGCGCACAATTTAAAATCGAGTGAAAATGAAGATTGCTGAATTTCATGAACGCATGTCAACTACTACTAGATTATTTAATTTTCTTTAGAATTAAAATTATTAAAAGAGTCTAAATATTGAAAATTCATGGTTGCACCTAAAACGATTTCTGAGAGAAAAGGGCACTGATAGAAATCCCCATCAATGGGAATATATTTGTGAATATTTGCTTAGAAAAAAAACACACAGAGACATTTTTCCTGCATTAGTAAATAAAATTAACAATTTGTATCCTGTTTAAATTTAGGTTTTATTTTTCATTTTCACTCAATAACGCGTTCATTTTTGCGCTTCCGTTTGTTGGCGCATGCGCACAGCCCGGTGGCCCTTACCGTAAAGTCTTACCAGTATCTCTTCAGACTGGTTAGACTGTCAGTAAGGTTGCCGAATTCAATGAGGGGAAATTCTTTTAGACTAACACCATGTTATTGTCCCCCAATATTGGATTAGTAGTTTAGTAACATCGAGTTATTTCACCTTGACTCTAGTCCAGTGTTTACACGTTTGTGTTTAATAAAAAAGCCTCTTAATTATAATTCTACATAACTGTGTGTGATAGCTTCTTAATTGCCCGACACTGTGTCAAACATTGCCCTCGTGGAGAGGCAAGAAAATAGTAATTTTAAAATATGTGTCTAAATGTATAGAATTTCTTGAGTAAAAACTCACAAAAATAACCTTTTTCTAAAATGTATATTTAAGATTTCTTTACGGTCTCGGAGCAGCCGTTTAACTTTGATTTATTGCTGACGCCAGGCATTCTTTCTTTTTAACTTGTGAATGGCAATAAGCCTTCTCGGATTCCAGTACTCACCCTAAACTTCTGGTCTGACCAATTTGTCTGATACCCACCGATGATGATATCACAGGGTTTTGTTCTTTTTGTCAAATTACGTCAATTTCTTGCCTAGTCGGGTAGTTTCAGTTCCATTGATCTCGTGTAATGTTATTTCGATGTTAGTTCTTCTCACAAAAAGTTGTTCTTTTAAACTGTATCTGTGATTGGTCGGCGTTACCTGGTAATGTGGGTTGGCATCTTCATGTGATGATATTAATATTTCAGCTGGTTTCATCAGAGCTTCAAGCCCATCCTTCAATTCCAATATCTTCTAGTCCTTTTCCGAAGTTTTTAAACATTTACAAGTGCTCCTACTATTATTGGTATTGATCTTGATCCTTGTTCTTTAGATAATTTTAACTCGATACCTTTCCGTAATTTTTGGTGTAGATATTTCGCTTGTGTATTTCTTGCAAAAGGCACCAATATTTTAGCTGTTTTTATGAAAAGCCGTGCTTCAAGCCCATCCTTAAATTCTAATGTCTTCTAGTCCTTTTCCCGTTTTTTAACACATTTCCTAGTGCTCTAACTATTATTGATGTTGTAACCATCTTCATCCCGCTCTATATTCCTTCCAGTTCTCTGGAAAGTTCAATATATTTTTTTAGTTTTTCTACCGTCTTGACCGTTACCATGTGACCCACTGGGACATTGAAATCAACTATTTTGTATAGCTTTCATTCTTGTTGAGTATTATTATCACGTTTGGGCTTATTGCTTGAATGAGTTTGTATTTCCATGTTTACTAGGATTTGTCTTTCGTTTTCCGTTACTGTTTTTGTTTTACGATTGCACCATTTATATGGGCGTTCAAAGTGCAGATGTTTGTAATGACCCACTTTACCAGTCATTAATTTCTTTTTAAGTTAGTTGGCTGTGTTCATGTTAAGCATCACCATCTACAAGACCGACAAACGTCGCTCATTATCTCTCTTGATGCAGAGACAATAACGAAATCCCCTGCCCGTGGAGACACCTTTGTATAGTGAATACTCTAATAAAGTATTTCGTATTGTTAACACGTATTTTCAATCTCTCTCACGTTCTTGATCTTTCATACTAAGTACACACTATTTATTTTCATACTCAATATATATATATAATGTTGTGTACTGTTTCGTCTCTTTATCCACAATGTACTGTACTGTACGAATGAAAGCTGTTATTCCGTTTAAGTGTCTTTTTGTAGCCATGTTCATGTGTTATCATACGCCATTTGGAAGGCAGTCTTATAAATAGGTCATGTAATTTCTTCTCATCATATTTTGCTTTCCTCGCTTTTTTGTTTTGCTGTTCTCTTTATTATTCATTTTGTTTGTGCTTTTATGAACTGTTAATCAGCATTCCTGTATTTTGGGTTACATATTTTTCTTATTTTATTGAATAACCCACACAGTCTTCTATAGATATGGATCAGGTTTTTTACACCTCAAACCTGTCCCATAATTGAGTGACGAAAAACTTTGGAGTCTGTGTGATAAGTTTACAGACTCATTTAGAGTGGGTATCTCAAAGCCTAGATATTAGCCCCTCGCCCCCGGTTTTGTTCACTGTGACTGTAAACATGCACAAAGACGCAGGTTAAATGCGGCGCAATGCCTGGAATCAAAAGACATGCGATGGTAAAAAATGTGCCCCTTAATTTGACTACCCAGAAAGTTTGATATCCGTTTTTAAGAAGGTAATCGCTTCTAGACGGATCAAGATACTGATTGACCCCAAAACACATTTTGGTTTTGGTGGTTTTGTGTTAGGTTGGGTCTACATACTAAAAGTTGGATGAGATACCATTATTGGAAAGTGTCAAATGTCGAATATGACTTTTTTTGGTTTACAAGTCATTTTCCATTTACATGTGAAGCACTAACTCGGTCAGTTTTCATGATAAATCAATCTTGGATTTTTACCTAAGTTTTCAGGGTATATCTTTCACATTAAAGGGTTACCGGTAATGTACAAATACACCCTTATACAATATAAATGGATACCCCTACGCCCATTACCCTTGTTGCATCCACCCTGATTCACTTACATCACAGTACTTTTCAAAAATTTTAACTCCTCCTCATAATCTGGATTATTTTTCATATTGTGACAATTTTCATCTTGGCAATGTTCACATGCACTTATTGTTGCAGGTGCACCTTATGTTATTGCATCTTGAACAGTTGCAATTAATTATCGAAATCAGTGAATTTGGAGCATGCTACTGACTTCACTAAGCCCGGACCTCGGTCATGCGCACCCACTTTTTCTCATCAACCCATCATGTTAACCCGATATTTTCACGTACTTGCATGACATTTTTCTTAAAATTATCATCCTGGGGAAGTCTTACAAATAAAGACGAAACGTTGATGAATATATTAAAAAAAAACATCCTTTTTGGTTTTTCCTTTCCCATTACGTCGGATTACCTTCATCTTTCCTTTCTTATATATATATATATATATATATATTGGATCCGAACTATCTTACTTAGAAAGGGACAGGCTTTCCGGGCTGGAGTCATTGTTCTTGGATTGAAAAATAATTTCAACACCAAATATCGTAGAGAAGACGAAATTGTGTTGCTAATTGACGTGCCACATCGTGTTCAGGAAATAAGAAGGTAATTCGTTCTCATTTAGCCTTTTGCATGTCCCAGCAACCGAATATGACTTGTACACGTCGACTATCAAAAAGGATATCATGGAAAAGTTTAATATTTGTTTCGTGAATCGGCATTGTAGACTTGTTATTAATCTCTGAAAATATCCATATTTCTTTTTGAAAGAAGCTACTTGAATAGGAAGATGTATTATAACTAGGTATCTGAACAGTAAATTGATGAAGACCACTAGACCAACGGGTCAAATGAGCTGTAACAAAGGAAGCGGGGAATAGATCATGCAATTATGAATAACACATGTCACAAGAGACTGAAACTAGCAATATCGTGTCAACAAAACTACAGATACGTATCTGAACCATATCAAGAACACTAAAAATAAGACAGAGATACACCAGCCGAACTATGACAACAGTACTTCATACAAGGTCTGACAGTCAATGTGTAGAGATAGAGAATAGCCTCAAGTGTTTGAAGCGATAGAGAGAACCCGATAGAGAGAACCGATCTCATCATTACCAACCATAGAAAATCGGTAATTAATAATAATTTCTTTCATACATCGATGGGGCATTAGATTCTGCAGTGGAATCAGAACTTGGCAGTTCATATATTCTTTACACTTTAACAATTCTTTTTTGAAAATAGTGATATAGAGATGGTGAATTAAGTATAATAACAGAACTCAAACAATTACAAAGGTTAAAACTTCGAAACTATTATGCATGTAGAAATGAGAAATTTAGGCATAAGAATCTACGTATTAGCAAACATAAAATACAAACTACCTAGATATCACTTTCAACTAAGATGAATATACATATGAGCAGTATGTTAAAGATAATGACAACCCAATATATGTACACCCAAAATCCAACCACGCATTTTTAAATATATTTCTAGTTCTATTGAATAGTATTCCCTCTACTAATTGCAAAGGCATTTTAAAATTTAAGTAACGTCTATAATGCAGCTATGAAAACAGTGGCAACTGCAACATTGAATTTAAATATAATTAAAAAGATACTAAAGTAATAAAAATAGAATAATCATTTGGTTCACTCCACCATATAATCAGATGCTTAAAACACAACCAATACATACAATTTCCTAATCTTTTTTATCACATTATATTTTAACTGGGTATCTACATAATATATAATTAATTATGTGAAATTAATTTGAAATTTGATTACAGTTGTTGTGAGAATTTTAAATGATCATTAAGGCTTGCAATAATAAATGATAGTGGGTAAAATAAAATAAAAATAAACGAGCAGTACTGAATATATATGAGTAAGAAACTAGAAATCTTCAAGTTTAATGATGTATAAAATACTTAACTGTAGAAGTAAAATACCTCCAAAAAGTCAGGTTGTCTGGACAGTTTTACAAAAAATGAATAATCAAAATAATATATACCGTTAAATATCTAATCAAATGCTCATAAATTGTAGTTTTTTATATTTTAACCTTTTCGGCTAGTGCACGTGTATACAACACAGGCACTAGCCGAAAGGCTTAACATATAAGAGTTAATTTAGTTATTCTCAATTAATGTCTTAATGTTATCCTCACTTGTAGAGGGTAGTCTGCTTGAGCGTTCTTCATCATTAAGACTAAAATCCCCAGCACTAAACTTTGAAAACCACTTCTGTGCAGTTCTATCAGCTAAAGCATTATCACCATAGTCTACACATATCTACTTTGTTGTTTGAAAAGTATTTTTGCTTTTATCGAAATAGAAAAAATGTCAAGAGCCTAAAATGTGTCTCACAAATTAAATTGTGTTAACTTTTTTCCTAAAGAGATAGCTTGAATATGTATGAACCAGAAATGTAAGCATGCTATGTCTGTCAATAATTTGACATGTTCTTATGTGTCAAAACATGCACTACTAAAACTCAGCACAAACTTTCTGGACAACATAAGATAACTTGACAAAATCCATGGTTTATATTTGTAAGAAATATAAGGTTTTTGGTTACTTTGTTTTTACATATTTTGAGGCAAGAATTCTCTAAAAATACAGCTGCGATATGCATAGATTACATTTGTGTATCCAGTCTCTCTGTATAGGTTATCCTTACAAAGGGATATTTCGCCCTACAAGTAAACACTGAGTGAATATTCAATCGTGTGTTCATGTTTAAGGAAGGTTTTTCTCTTTTTTCTTTTCATTTTCTTTTATTTGAAAAGAAAAATAAAGTTTGGACTTGCACATGCCTCATCTAACTAGAACTCTCTAAAATGTTAACTCACACTATTCAGGTTATTCTAATATTTGGATAACTTTGAAATCTGTAAAATATTGATTAACAAACTTCATACAAATAAAGCTTTTCTCCAGAATTCAATCGCCTATTTATTTGTAAATCAGAATACAGTGAAAATGTACATTTTCTTTAAGAAAAAAAATATGTTAAAATATCCCTTTGTGGCGTTGACACTTTATCTTTTTGGGCTTAAATTTATATTCAATGGCGCTTATATTTTCATTATTCTAGTTCATTTAGTTCAAATAGATCCTCCTGGGACTAATATTTATTTCGTTATGTTTGATTTATGTCCACGGGTTCTTCTAGGGCTGCTATCTTTACTTCAATGCAGCTATGTCTATCAGGAATTTTTTTATTAGAGCAGTTGGAACAATTGGTATACAATTTCTTTCTTTCAAGACCATGTTGTTTTCAGGTTATTCTTGAGGTCCTGATATTCAATTGTGTGTTCATGTTTAAGGTAAGGTTTTTCTTCAGTTTGGACTTGCACGTATCTCATCTAACTAACACTCTCTAAAATGTCAACTCACATTATTCAGGTTATTCTAATATTTGCATAACTTCCAAATCTGTAAAAACATTGATTAACAAACTTCATACAAATAAAGGTTTCCTCCAGTATTCAATCGCCTATTTATTTGTAAATCATAATTCTACTATGATGCTTATTTATTTATTTCAAGGAAAATGTTATTCCGTTCTCTAATGAGCGGTCTCATGTATCTGTTTTAAGACGTATGTGCACGAATAAGAATAAAGAAAAACATAAGTAAAAATGCAGACACACAGACATTCCAAGAACAAGTGTTTTCTTATGTATGCATTCGCTTGATGTGTGTTTGTAAACTACGGCTCCATGTGAATGATGATCCACATATTTCACAAGAATAAGGCTTTTCGCCAGTGTGTGTTCGCAGGTGTTTTTTTAGATCTGAATTCTCATAAAATGATGTTCCACATATTTCACATGAAAAAGGTTTATTCCCAGTGTGTGTCCGCAGGTGTCTGTTTAAATAAGATTTCTCTGAATATGCAGTCCCACATATTTGACAAATATGTGGCTTTTCTCCAGTGTGTTTTTTCATGTGTCTTTTTAAATAATTGCTGCTTGAACATGCAGTAGCACATACTTTACAAGAATATGGTTTCTCTCCAGTGTGTGTTCGCATGTGTATTTTTAAAGTAGAATTCTGTGAATATGCAGATGTACATATTGTACAAGAAAATGGTTTCTCACCAGTGTGTGTCCGCATGTGTTTTTCTACATCCGCATACCGTGAAAATGCAGATCCACATACTGTACAAGAATACGGCTTTTTCCCAGTGTGTTTATGCATGTGGCATTCTAAGCCAGAATACTGTGAAAATGAAGTTCCACATACTTTACAAGAATGGGGTTTCTCTCCAGTATGTAATCGCATGTGCGTTTTTAAAGATGAATTAACTGAAAATGCAGATCCACATATTGTACATGAATAAGGTTTCTCTCCAGTGTGTGT
Source organism: Sepiola atlantica (assembly GCA_963556195.1). Lineage (NCBI taxonomy): Eukaryota > Metazoa > Mollusca > Cephalopoda > Sepiida > Sepiolidae > Sepiola > Sepiola atlantica. Next base: position 109,941,361 of record OY744525.1, read on the forward strand.
TCGCATATGTCTGTTTAAAGGAGAATTATCTGAAAAGGCAGTTCCACATATTTTACAAATATAAGGTTTTTCTCCAGTGTGTGTTCGCATGTGTTTTTTAAAATCAGAACTGGTCATACATGAATGTTCACATAGTTGACAAGGATAATGTTTTTCTCCCTTGTGTGTTTGCATATGTTCTTTAAAAGTTAACCGATGCGAAAATGCAGATCTACATACTTTACAAGAATAAGGGTGTTCTGTATGTGTACGCTTCTGGTGTGTTTTTAAATTAGAATTCTGTGAAAATCTGGCTCCACATATTTTACAAGAGTAAGGTTTTTCGCCAGTGTGTATTCGAATGTGGATTTTTAAATAAGAATTCTCTGAAAAGGCAGTTCCACAGATTTGACAAGTATGAGATTTTTCTCCAGTGTGTGTTCGAATATGGCTTCTTAAAGCAGAATCCCCTGAAAATGCAGTTCCACATATTATACAAATGTATGGTTTTTCTCCACTGTGTGTTCGCATGTGTTTCTTTAAGACATAATTATCTGCAAATGTAGTACCACATATTTGACATGGATAAGGTTTCTCTCCAGTGTGTATTCGCATGTGTCTGCTTAGGTGGTGATTCTCTGAAAATGCAGTTGCACATATTTTGCAAAGAAAAGGTTTATCTCCAGTGTGTTTACGCATGTGTCTTTTTAAGGATGTGTTAACAGAAAATGTAGTTTCACATATTTTACAAAAATAAGATTTCTTTCCAATGTGTATTTTAAAGGAAGATTTCTCAGAAAAAGCAGCTCCATGCATTTCAGGTTTGTCTCCGGTATGTGTTTGTATGTGTGTATTAAAATCTGAATTGCAATTAAATACTAATTTGCATATGTTACAAGAAAGAGGCTTCACTTTATTATCTGTTTCCATGTCTTTTCTTAAAAATACTTTGCAAGTATGCTGTTCCACTGATTTAGGAAACGATTCCCGAGATCCTTTAACAGTAAAATAAATAGTGTTCTACTATGACAAGGATGTTGTGGTGTAAATGCTAATTACATACGGATATCTTTCAACACTGTTCCTGCTATCTGTGAATGACAAAGAAATCTTATTAAAATTAAATTACATCAGAAAAATATCTCATGTTAAAATCAATTTATTTACAATAATCATTTACATACATATAAATGACAATTCCCATTATATATTGGTAAATATATATATAATATATATATATATATGTATTTATATATACATATATATATATATATTTATGTTTATATATATGTATATACATGTATATATGTATATATATGTATATGTATATATATGTATACATATCTATATGTATATATATGTATATATATATGTATATATATGTATATATATATGTATATATATGTATACATATATATAAATATATATATATGTATATACATGTATATATGTATATATATGTATATGTATATATATGTATACATATCTATATGTATATATATGTATATATATATGTATATATATGTATATATATATGTATATATATGTATACATATATATAAATATATATATATATGTATACATATATATATATATATATATGCATATATATAAATATATATATATATATATGCATATATATAAATATATATATATATGTATACATATATATAAATATATATATATATGTATACATACATATAAATATATATATATATGTATACATATATATAAATATATATATATGTATACATATATATAAATATATATATATTTATGTATATATATATATATATATATATATATATATATACGTGTATATATATATATATATATACGTGTATATGTATATATATATATATATATATATGTATATATATACGTGTATATGTATATATATATATGTATATATATACGTGTGTATGTATATATATGTATACATATATGTATATATATGTATATATATATGCATATATATGTATGTATATATATGTATGTATATATATGTATACATATATGTATATATATGTATATATATATATATATATATATATATATATATATATATATATGTATATATATATGTATACATATATGTATATATATATATATATATATATATGTATATATATATATATATGTATATATATATATATATATATATATATGTATATATATATATATATGTATATATATATGGTGCACCACCCCAGATGTGACAACAATACTTCATGCATGGGCATATGGTGGCTGGATAGTGAGACACCTATTAGATTTCAGACTCTTTTTGGACCTTGTTTAAAGGGAGAGACTAGTGGATGGTGTACCAGTCCAGATGTGACAACAATACGCCATGCAGTGGCAGATGGTGGCTTTGTAGAGCAGTAGGATACTGTCAAGTGTGAGAAGCTTTCTAGCCCAGTAGAGGTAGTCCAATTTCTTTGCAGAAGCCTTGGCAATGTCCTCTAGGTATCTGTTCCAGTTCATATTACCGGCGAATGTTAGGCCCAAGAGTTTAAATGTTGGACTCTCAGGTAGGCTGTTATTTGCCATGGCAATCCTTGGTTTAAGAGGTTTCTTGTAGCTGTTTAATAAAAGCTTCGTCTTATCAGCATTAAATGTTACCATCCATTTATGACCCCATTCCATTACCGACTGGCGGTCACTTTCTAAAGATTCAGTCATTCGTTTGGATATGTGCGCATCCGTTTTACTCACATGACCACAGTAGAGTATGGTGTCGTCAGCAAATATACCCATCTCATACTCAATGTCATCAGGGAGGTCGTTTATGGAAATAAGAAACAATAATGGTCCAAAGATCAATCCATAGGGTATACCTGCAAGTACTAGCCTTGAAACTGGTGATCATTTTAAATTAAATAAATATGTAAGACTGATCCTATACTGTAAATTCTACTTAAGAAGAAAATTACCACCAATTTTCTCAGTGTGTTTACACGTAATAGCCCAATAAACAGTAGAATATTATTATATTTTTGAGGGGTGGATTAGCATAAGAGTGTACTTGTAAAAATTTACTTTAAAAAATTAATCATGAAATACAAAACTAACCGAATAAATGGGAAATCTTTCTTTGTTTCAACCAAATATCAATGGCAAATGCATCTTTATCGTCCCATGTGATTGGATATTGCATGGTTTATCTGAAACTAAAATGAAACTCGTATAAAGGCATCAAATTATCAGTAATGATAAACTTCTGATATGAGGTGATTTGGACTCACAATTTCTTAAATGAAGATTCATATGTTGAAATCCCCTTTCATGGCACCAAGCTGATCTTAGGTGTATGTGCACTAGCAGCTGTCAAAGTGTGGCACATGTCACTTTTTACCAACATGACTACTGACCGGAAACCAATAGCAGTAAAATCAAGACACTATTTACAAGCGCACAAACAGTTCATAACAGCAGACGTAACAAAACTGCTTAAGGGAGGACTTATAGAGCCAAGTATTTCTCCCACCGAAAATCACAAGAAAAGGATGGTCATTGACTATTCCCAGACCGTCAACAGATATACATTACTTGATGCCTATCCACTACCTCGTATTGACAAAATATTTACTAATATTGCTAAATACCACATTTGCAGTACTTTAAAACTCAGAAGTTCTTACCATTAGGTACCTATAAAGCCAGAGGATAAGCCCTATATGGCATTCAAGGCCTGTAGTCTCCTATACAAGTTTTGCTAATTTCTTTTAAGGTAACACTGTTGCTAGCTACCAGAGGGTTATAGATGAAATAATCTCCAATGGAAAATTAAAGGGCATTGTTGTTTATATAGACAATGTCACAGTATGCGGCCAAAACTAAGCTGAACATGACCACAACCATAAACAGTTCATGGCTGCCGTCAAGAAATATAATCTGACTTTTAACAGTGAAAAATGTTCTTGCAATTTGAAAAGCATCAAGCTATTAGGATACATTATCAAAAAATAAGACCATGACACTGGATCCCGAACGACTGAAACCCATAATGGAATAACCAATCCCTGGAAACATGCCTACATTACAATGAGCCCTTGCTATGTTTACCCACTACTCGCAATGGGTTGCATCTTTTTCAGAAAACATACACCCATTGATGCAAGTATCTACTTTTCCTTCATCCTGTCTCCCCATCAAAGAATTTCGAAACATGAAAAGGGACATTGCTCAGTCTGCCATTTCTGCTGTGGATTCTTTTATCCATCTATTAGTTAAGACGGATGCCTCTGACTTTGCGATAGCGCTTTACTGATACAATCAGGTCATCCTGTAGCAATTTTTCCAAGAACACTTTCGCAGTCCAAGTGACGACACTCAGCGATAGAAAAAGAGATGTATGGCATAGTTGAGGCATTACGAAAATGGAGACATTACTTAACCGGTCGACATTTTAAACTAATTACTGACCAAAAGTGTGTCTTGTTTATGTTTAACCCAGAAAACAACAAGCAAAATAAAAAATACGAAAAGTTAGCAAGATGGAGAATGAAGCTTTCTTGCTACTCATTCGACGTCACTTACCACCCTTGTAAGGATAGTGCCACAGTCGGCACACTTTCCACGTGTGTGGCCTGATAACTGGCTCAGATGCTCTTCAGAACATGGACAGAGAATTGTGTCACCCAGGAATCGCAAGAATGACTCATGTAGTCAGGAGCAGAAACTTGCCACATTCTGTCCAAATACGTAAAAAGTATTACAAACTCTTGTCAGATATGCGCAGAAAATAAGCCAAGGTGCTACAAACCCCTTTTAGCAACACTCATTAAAGCCACATAACTTTTCAAAAGGCTTAACCAGTATTTTAAGGGCGCTCTACTCTAACAAACAGAAAATAAATACATGCTCACAATAATAGACAATTACTCAAGATTTTCCGTATTTATTGCCTGCCCAAACGTAATGGCTTCAACGGTAATTCATGGTCTTTGCTCCTTTTTTTCCGTTTTCGGAGTGCCCACATATATCCACACAGATTGTGGATCTGCTTTTATGTCAAACGAACTCAAACAATTTCTGCATGAACGAAGATAGCTGTGAGTTGCACAACTGCTAACACTCCCCAAGGCAACGGACAGCGTGAAAGATACAATGGCAGACAGTACAGTTGGCAGCCACAAATCTGAAGAGTCCGATCTCTGATTGTAAAAGTCTCATCCATGTGGCTTTATACGCTATTAGGACTCTATTATGTACAGCAACACACACTGCTCCACATCAGAGGTTCTTCTCATTCCTACGACGAAGGTCAGCATAACCTGGATCAGTTCTACTAAAACGTCATGTTCGTCAAAATAAACATAACCCATTAGTGAGTGAGGTAGAATTAATCAAAGCGAATTTCCAGTATGCACTGGTCTGAAATTTGGAAGGAAGGCCATCTGCTGTCTCCTTAAAGGGATCTATCCCAAGCAGGGAATGTATCTGAATGTAGAACTGCTTTAGAGAGATATACGGCCCCAGTTCACAGAACAAGTCTGACCACTAAAGTGATCTTGTGCCATATACGTTAAGTCCAGAGTTCCTACACAACGAATCTGAATGCTCTAACAGAGTCAAATCTGACCCTAGTTCTGACGGCTGATGGGTACCACGCAAGCAGCTTCACCCAATATCTGAGACAGATACTCAATCTTCAGACACAAAATGACCAAAGTGCCAAACAAAACAACAGCGTTTCAAAGCAAGATCTTTCAGCCCTAAGCCAGCCACGCAACACAGTCTGAAAATGTTGTTGGCCCGAGGAGCCTGGGTTGGATATGGATGTCAGGCGCGAATCACCAAGATGCCCCCAGAGAACCCGCAGGATGCCAGATTGATAGGATGACTTTATTCCCTACGAATAAGTAGGTAGGTGGGGGAGAATGTAGTATCAAAAATAATTGATACCATCTTACCCCTTTGTTTATAATGGAATATGCTACATTCGTTTAGTATATGTATCTCCATTTGTAACATTAAGCAATGGAAAGTGAAATAAAGCTTATCAGTAAGTTATTCTGACTTCCAGTTTTATTACATATATATTTTAATAAATAGTTGTAAATATCAAAATCCTAAAATTTTAATGTTCTTTCTTTAAACAAAAGTAAATTAATACTAGTTTAAACAGGTAAGTTATTAACGAATAATTCTTTTTACGTCAAAAAAATGCAATAAGGTGTGTCAAGAATGTGCAACTAAATAAAAAAAGGCACTTCTGTAGTATATATGAAGCAGCAGATTTTCTGTCCTTCCACTGAAAATAAAGGGAGGTAATTCAACCGGAAGTGATTTTTTTACAACATAAAAAAAATGCAAGACTGGTTTGTTTTTGGGTAACAATTAACAATTTCTTTGTTTTATTATATGAAGTAAAATAATTTTAAATAAAAAACCCTAACCCTAAACCCTTACCCTAACCCTAACATTAAGAAATCAGGCGGTGTGCCTGTAAAAAATCTATTGTTTTTTGCGGCTGGTTCATTAAATTACCAATGTCTCGAAGATTAATCTCATTTAACTCCATTTTCTAAATACTAAATTCAACTTCCGGTGAATTCTGAATGAATGGTACTTGGAGAAAAAAAAAACGGAACTCTTCAATTTCGATTTCTTAATCAGCTGCTTCATATATACTACAGAAGTGCCAAAAAATTTTTAAATAGTAAAACATTTTTTTAAAATCTGTATTTTTTTGTACAACATAATGTAAGTAAGTTTTTTCCCTTTCGATCATCCATACATATTCAACATTTCACATAACATCTCATTTTTTTTTATTTAAACAACCCCGCGCTGTAGAAGAAATCGGATTTCGTAATTAAATCTCAAGATAAATATATATGAAAATAATGATGACGTAATCGATTTTATGGTGCACTTTGGAAGTTCCTTGTGTGCCAAAAGTATGGTTACAGTTATATAATTATCTGTTTCACCTTCACGTTTTTAATATAGTAAACGAATTAATTATTATTATTAATAGTAGTAGTAGTAGTAGTAGTAGTAGTGGTAGATGTAATCGTATCTGAACATGTGATAGAAGCCATCCGAAGGGTCCTACTTTGTTTTAAGGCCATCGTCATTTAATTCCGCTAAAATGTTGAACATAATAAATCTAAATTTCAATCATTAAAAGAATGGGACACAATAAAGATGTTCCAGTCTAAAGGAGTTATGCCTAAATACACAACAGATATTACACTCTCCTCCTAACCGGAATGTCATGTAATGCATGAAATTTTAAAGTCTTAGAGAAAAACAAAGTAAATTCAAGACATCTTGAGAAAATCTTTTGTTAAAAATACATTTCAAAGCATTTACCTGGAACATTTCTTCTCATTTTGCTCTGTTGTATGAGTTGAGATTATTTAATCTTAATAAATTAATAAATTTATATTTACTTACTTTTAAATTTATTTGGCATTTAAAAAGAAACGCACAATTGATTCGAAATATGAAAATAAATACGACGTGAAGGATTTCAACAAGCGGTGTAGGAGGAGGAAATGACCCCTGTATAATAAAGGTGTAAGGGTAATTTAATGGCTTTCCCATTTTGGGGTGGTAGTAGTACCAGTGACGATGTTACTTACAATATTAGTAATCAAAGTGGTAGTGCCTATAATAGTAATGATCTTACACATGTAAATTCCTGAACAAAACCAGAACGAAAAAGAAAATCAAAGGAAAAAAAATGACTGCAACCGGTGTAGAAGGAAGAAATACCCCCTGTTAAAAAAAATCGCTATTTTAAGTCTTTGTAGTAGTATAAGTAGTCTTGCTTATAATAGTAGCAGCAATAATAAATTATATATATAAGATCGCCATCTGTTATGTTAGCAGACATTCCATACAGATGGGAGTTATCTACCCCTGAAATGTGAGATCTTGCATGGAACGTTAATAAAACGAGACTGGTAGTCAGCCATCTTTTCTTTGGTCCCGAAATATACATTTTCGTCTTGCCCTATTTATTTACAAAAACGTAACAAACATGGTGTCAGAATAAGGGATTTACTAACGGACGTAAGCAACGCATACGGGGAGAGTTAAACAAAGTATTGAACCTAAAAACCGAAGAACAAAAAGAAGTTAAACTCTAAAAAGAAAAAAAAAACATGATGAACAGCAATGTAACCTCACCAGAACCCTTCACATTCGACCAACACGAATTATGGGAAAAATGGATTCGACGGTTCAACCGTTACAAGACAGTGTCCGGACTAGATGAAAAACTAGCCCCTTGTTAAGTAGACGCCCTGATATATTGCATGGGTGATAAGGCAAATAACATCATCGCCACATTCAAACTTTCGCCAAAGTGCAACGACCACTTCAAAGGCAACATGAACGTTATATACGAACGTGCCAGGTTTAACCAGAGACGCCAAGAAGAAAGTGAGTCATAGGATTCTTTTATCACGGATCTCAATGTATTGGCTAAAACATGCAATTTTAGGGACCTCCACGAGGAACTAATTTGTGACAGAATTGTAGTTGGGTTTACTGATCCCAAGTTGTCAGAGAGTCTCCAAATGAGTTCAGATCTCACCTTAGACGTGGCCATCAGAGGTGCACGACAATGTGAGATGATCAAATCACAACGTCCCCTGCGATCATCAGAATGCATCACTAGTGAACGACTAGCTGATAGCAATGTTGCTTTTAATTCTGTCAATCACAATAGAACTCACAGACAAGGGCAGTGCAAATACACGGCCAAACCCGGACGAGAACCTCACTACAAGGATCAGCAGAAGAAAGGGCATACACAGCAACACAGAGTGGAAGCTGGATGCCACTGCTGCGGTAACAGGACTCATCATCTGAGACATGCATGCCCCGCCATTTCAGTCACCTGCCACAGTTGCGTAATGATTGGCTACTATGCCAAATGTTGTTGCACGGGAAAACTACATGAAGTTAAGCATGACTTGGATGACAGTGAAAGTGACCAGAGTGCATACCTCGGTCTCCTGACGATATAAAAAATCATGCTGAGTAAACTTTGGCGAACCGACATAACCATCAATGGAGTGTATCAGTATGTCATAGCTGATTTGTTTACCTTTTAAACTTCCGGTAATTATCTGCCCTTAGCCTGTCCCCACTTATAATGGTGTCCTATGTAAATAGAGTTTGTGTTTATTTACTCTCCGTCTCTGTTTGTTCTTAATCCAAGCCATCCTCGACCAGCGACAACACAACATGGTGTCAGAAGTGGGATCCAAGGACACAAGAATGTTTTTCAGTGAAAATCACACTTTATAGTCATATTTGTCAGGTTTAAGTGACATTACACTCGTCCCCGGAAAATATGCACGTGCGCACAGCTATACGCCGAGGTAAGAGGAATTTGACTCTACTGTTTTGTTAATTTCTCATCATGAAAACCCCACATACATTAGATCCAAGGATAGACTGGTCCAGTCCCAACTTGGGAAAAGAAATGGACATTTTTTTTACGTCAGGCCACATTATATTTTGGTGGACCACTTCATGACGTGGACGACGACATGAAAGTAAATTGCCTCCTTTTGTTGACTGGTGTCGAAGGGCAGGAGATTAGCGACCACTTCGTTTTTCAGACGGATGAAAGTAAAAATGTGGACAACTACATGAGACATTTCAAGAATTATGTCAGTCCTCAGGAAAATTTCCGGGTGTCTCGACACCAACTTTTACAGAGTCGCCAAGAGGAGAATGAGCCAGCCCACTCATTTCTAAAGAGGCTGAGGCAAATAATAAAAAAATTGCGAATATGACCCCATAGTCGAAGAGACAAACTTGGTGGACTTATTTATATTTGGACTAAACCTCAAGTCAACCCAAAAGTCACTGTTAAAAGAAGGTAGGGGTTTATCAATAACGACAGTCTTACGTATAGCAGAAACTGAAGAGGCCACAATCAAACAGGTGGAGTCAATCCGGACTCAACTTGAGAAGCTCAGTGCACATGCGGTCCAATCAAATTGTGCCTTCGAGTATATACACACATCTGTTTTTTGTGGTAGAGGTCACCATGAAGGAGAATGCCCAGCCATGGGTAAGACCTGCCTGAAATGCAGGAAGACAGGTCATTTTGCCATAGTTTGTCACTTGGCAGAGAGAAGCAGAGGCAAAGAAGAGGGTATCAGGATGGGAAGCCATCAAAGATACTCCAACAATACAAGTCGAGACAGTAAAATCCACACAGCCACCCAAAACGACAGTGAATATGAGCCTGACAATGGAGGACTCTATTTTCATTATGTAGAATGAGAAGTTCCCTTGGGCGCAACAGAAGCCTATGTAAACTTAAGAATAAGCAACAAACTAGCCCAGATTGAGATCAAAGCAAAAATTGACACAGGAGCTATGAGCAACCTGCTACCCCTGAGTGTGTTCCAGCAATTGGTTTAGGTACCACTGCACAAAACACCAGTGAGACTATTTGCATTTAGAGGCTCTGCGATAGAGCAAGCAGGATCATGCATTCTCGGAGTGAAATACCAGGACAGATTCACTAGTGCGACATTCCATGTGGCTAAAACCAAGGGGCCGATTCTGCTTGGACTACAAACATCCAGAAAGTTTGGGCACATCATATCCAGAGATGGTATAAAACCAGACCCCAAAAAGTTGGAGGCCATTGCCCAGATGCAACCCCCCAAGGATGAGAAACAGCTATCCAGCTATTAACTAGTTAATTACCTCAACAAGTTTAAACCCCATCTCTCAATACTGACAAAGCCTTTACGAGACCTGTCTTAGGACAATGATTTTGTCTGGTCATCTCATCAACAGGCAACATTTGACAGCATCAAAGAAGAAATCCAAAGATCTGCCGTACTGAGGTATTTTGACCCAAAGACATCAATCATGATACAAGTGGATGCTTCTGCTGCTGGACTCGGTGCAGCCCTCTTGCAGAATGACATGCCAGTTTCTTTTGCAAGCAAAACCCTATCTGGACCGGAGACACGATATTCAAATATTTAAAGGGAGATGCATGCTGTCGAATTGTTCCATCATTATGTATGGGGTCACAGGGTAACGATTTAGGAATGAAGTTGGGATCCAAGAGGCAACAAAATTGTCATACCCGCTTCACTCCAACCAGATGTTCTGCAACAACTGCACTTATCACATCAGGGAGTAGAAAAAACCTGGTTGCGGGCCAGAACTGCTGTTTACTGAGTAGGAATAAATAAGCACATTGAGGATATGGTTGCAAGATGCCCCACATGTCAAAGGTATCAACCAAGTATTCCATCAGAAACATTGCTTCAACATGAAACCCCTTCTTACCCATGGCAGTATATCAGCACATATCTCTTCACAATGGAAGGAAATGAGTACCTTTTAGTGGCAGACTAATATAGCGGCAGTCCATTTTTACGACGCCTGCAGTCAACATCTGCTGCAGTGATCAAGCAGATGAAACAAATATTTGAGGAACAAGGTGTTCCTGAAGTTGTCTATAGTGACAATGGGCCTCAGTACACTAGTACGGAATTTGCCAACTTAGCAGAGAAGTTCAACTTTAAGCACACAACATCATCACCACATTACCCTCAATCCAATGGGTTTGCAGAAAGAATGGTTGGCGTATGTAAGAAGCTACTTCTGAAGGCCCAAGAGACTGGCAATGATTGCCATTTGGCGATGATGTAATATAGAGCTACACCGCTTTCGACCAACCTTAAATCTCCAGCCGAACACCTCAACAGGAGGCCCATCCGAACACCACTTGTCTCTAAGCAACAGCTCGGAGATGAACAAACCAGCGACATAATGCAATGGAACAAAGACAAAACAAAGAACCGGTATGACAAACGGAATAGTCACCACTATCCACCATTGCAGGCAGGTCAGCAAGTCCATATCCAAGATGAGAAAACCAAGTTGTGGAAACCTGGAACAGTCACACAAACCACTGCAGAGCCAAGGCCATACCTTGTCGAATTCGCAGATGGCAGTATTTATCAAAGAAACAGACAGTTCCTTAGGCCTGCAAAAGCAGAGTTGACTGAAAGTCTATATAACAATAGACACAACCACCCACTAACAGTTGATACCAATGCACCACCCATTAGTGATGGGATGCGTGTATACCCGAGCGACCGTGGTGTGATCTCTTCATCTAGCCAACACTGTACAGCCAGCCAATCAGAACCTACATACCCTACACCAGTACATAATGCACAAACTCTGCTCACAACTGCAAGGCCACATGCCGAGCCTTATTTGGAACCACGTGGCTCTGGACGTCTCGGAAAGATACCACAAAGATTGGACTTATGATGCTTAAAAAAAAAAAAAAATTTTTTTAAAATCAAATAAAAATATCACACCCCCCTTGTTTAACTTAAAGAAGAGAGATGTATCAGTATGTCATAGCTGATTTGTTTACCTTTTAAACTTCCGGTAATTATCTGCCCTTAGCCTGTCCCCACTTGTAATGGCGTCCTATGTAAATAAAGTTTGTGTTCATTTACTCTCCGTCTCTGTTTGTTCTTAATCCAAGCCATCCTCAACCGGCGACAATACAACATGGAGTACCACTGCAATTAAAATTGAACTCTGGTGTAGATGGGACTGCAATCCCTTAGCACTATGAAAAAGTGGGAACTCCAACATTGAACTTAAGTATAATTAAAAAGATACTAAAGTAAACAAAAAATATCATTTGGTTCACACCGCCATATATCAGCTAAAGTATTATCACCATACACTGCATATATTTACTTTGTTGTTTGAAAGGCATTTTTGCCTTTATCGAAATAGAAAAACATCAAGAGCCTAAAATGAGTCTTAAAATCTTCAATTTTCTAAACGGTTCTAAAATTAGAACAAATTAACTTTTTAAACTTTTTTTTCTAAAAAGATAGCTTGAAATATGTATAAACCAGAAATGTAAGCATGCTATTTCTGTCAATAATTTGACATGTTCTAATGTGTCAAAACATGCACTGCTAAAACCCAGCACAAACTATCCGGACAACCTAAGATAACTTGACAAAGTCCATGGTTTATATTTGTAAGAAATATAAGGTTCATGGTTACTTTGTTTTCCCATATTTTGAGGCAAGAATTCTCTAAAAATACAGACCCGATATGCATAGATTACATTTGTGTCGCTAGTCTCTATGCATAGGTTATCCTTACATAGGGATATTTCGCCTTACAAGTAAATACTGAGTGAATATTCAATCGTGTGTTCATGTTTAAGGGAAGGTTTTTATTTTTTTTAATTTTAATTCTCTTTCATTTGAAAAGAAAAATAAAGTTTGGATTTGCATATGCCTAATCTAACTAGAACTTTCTAAAATGTTAACGCACACTATTCAGGTTATTCTAATATTTACATAATTTGAAATATGTAAAAATATTGATTAACAAACTTCATACAAATAAAGCTTTTCTCCAGAATTCAATCACTTATTTATTTGTAAATCAGAATTAAGTGAAAATGTACATTTTTAAAGTAAAAAAAATGTGTTAAAATATCCCTTTGTGGCGTTGACACGTTATCTTTTTGGGCTTAAATTTATATTCAATGGCGCTTATTTTTTATTATTTTAGTTAATTTTGTTCGAATAGATCCTCCTGGGACTAATATTTATTTCGTTATGTTTGATTTATGTCCGCGGGTTCTTTTAGAGCTTCTATCTTTACTTCAATACAGCTGGGTCTCTCAAGAATTTTTTTATTAGAGCAGTTGGATCAATTGATATACAGTTTATTTCTTTCAGGACCATGTTGTTTTCAGGTTATTCTTGAGGTCCTGATATTTTGTGATTTTTCTCGCTCAACTCTGTTGAGGTCATAGCCATTCAGGATGGTTACATCAATAATGAGAGCAGTCCTTTCAGGTTTCTTCCATATGACGTCTTTATTCAACTTTTTTAACATATTACTGAGACTCACACTTGATGTCTTTATGAGACACGTAGATATCAGCGTGTTGAAGTGTTTGTTCTACTTTTCAAACATTGAGTAAGCAAAGCAGTTAAGTTTAATTGACAACTACACTCTGGTATATATTTTGTGTTGTATTTACTTGGTCTTGCCGGATTCCAGGACAAGAGTTCTGGTGGAGCATTCAGTTTAGTGCTGTTACCTACATAGTATCACTAGAGAAGGTGCACCATTCATTGTATATGCCATTTCCTAGCTATGCTATGTGGATCTTATCTCGGCTTCGAATGCTGTTATTTTGAATATTACGTCAGTCTTTACCTGTAGGGAAAACTATCCTCATGTCATGATACAGTATAGAGAGAGACTTGAGACACTCGAGGTTAGTAGTCATTCAAAATCATTATAATTTAACAATGCACATGCGAATGAATTCTAAATAGAGAGAGTTGAATTACTTACAAAACACCATCCTCGAGTTTCTTCGGTCTCTCTTTTCAAGGAGTTATCAGGACAACCAGACATAAGGATACTTCACCCTACAAGTTAACCCTGACCTAATAAATAAAATCTCTTTGACACGGCTATACATTGACTAATATGAAGAATGGTGCACCTTATATTCATGTTATATCAGGTAACAGGATACTCCACCCGACAAGATGAATTCTTGTCCTGGAATCAAGAAAAATTCAGAAACAAGGCACAATGAAGATAAACTTAAACATAATTAAATGGTCAATTGAAGTGACGAAAATTAGTGTTCTTCACTCCTGTACTCACTCAACAAGTGAGGAGAATCTTGATGTATCTCATATAGAAGTCAAGTGTTAGCCCCAGAAATGGACCCCTTGATTATTTAAAACTTACTGAAGTAAAATAAATACAAGAGAGAATGATAACCACTAGAATGTGTTCGACTATGTATTGTATAATGATGCAGAAATTAAGATACAAATATTTTACAGGAATATATATAAATGTTTTCAAGGAATAAATATGTGAAAATGCACATCCACATATTTTGACAGAAGAATTTTTCTCTTGATGTGTATTTTCTTTGAATTTCTTTGAGATTAAGACTGCACATTTTAAAAAAAGAGGTTTTCTCTACTTTTATTTTAGTTTAATTATTTCTCAGTAATCAAGGAGTCCACATCCTGGGGCTAAAATCTTTATATCTGAGTTTTATCTTAAGGGTATTTCGCACTTCCAAAACTTAACGTATGTAAAGTTGTATGTGTTTGATTATGCCAGATTCCTGGACCAGAATTTCTTTTTTTCATTTTAGTTGTTTGTTCTAGTAGATCAAGGAATCCCTGCTCATGCTAACACTTGATTTCTTTATGACTTAAATATATATTCGAGTTGTGCAATCTGTACTTTGCAACATCTTGATTTTCCAGGGATTGTGTCTAGATATTTTTTTTTTAATTTCCTTTCATAAGACCCTTAACACAAACTCTAATGCTTATTTATTTATTTCAAGGATAATGTTATTCCTTGTTCCAATGAGGGGTCCATGTATCTGTTTAAAGATACATGTATATGATGCTCCACATATTTCACAAGAACAAGGCTTTTTGCCTTAAGGTGAGTTTGAATTACCAGTGTGTGTTCGCAGGTGTTTTTTTTTTACTGAATTCTCGTAAAATGATAATTCACATATTTGACATGAAAAAGGTTTATTCCCAGTGTGTCCGCAGGTGTTTGTTTAAATAAGATTTCTCTGAATATGCAGTCCCACATATTTGACAAATATGTGGCTTTTCTCACTTTTTTTTCCATTTTCATTTTGTTTATCTAAAGAGATCAAGGGGCCTACTCTTGAGGCTAACACTTGATTTCCCTATGAGTAAAATTTATATCCGAGGGCTCTTTTAAGGATAGATGTTGTTCCTTTTAGGGCTTCTATCTGTACTTCCCTACAATTTGGTTTTCCGGGGATTGTTTCTAAGTATTTACTTAGATTTTTTTTCACCAGACCAGTTGCCCCCACTACAACCGGTATGATGTTTATTTCATCGAAGGACCATGTTATTTTTAGATCATTTTTGAGATCTTGGTATTTTGATATTTATTCCCGTTCGGCCATAGTCATTTGGGACGGTTACATCAATGATGAGAGCAGTTTTTTCTGGTTTGTTCCAGATGAAAATGTCTGGTTTGATGACCTTGTCTTTTATGTATCTGCCCGCCTGTATGTCTTTATAATAGAACACTGTCAATTTTCCATTCGATGTTATGGGTGGGGGTTCATGTTCCCAGATGTTAAGTGATCTTTCTAGCTGCATCTCTCCGCAGATCTTCCAATCTTACATACTTTGTTGTGGCAGGCAGTGTAATGGCCATCAGCCAAAAGGATCTTGCATCCAGACATTAAGTGGCTTGGACTTCCGATGGAAAAGTGGCAGAACCTGCACTGGTCAGTTTTTTGTAGACCCGCCATTTTCTTAAATCCATTAGTAAGTAGGCCTTGGTCTTGTGCTGCTATTAGTATCCGTTCCTCATCGAATGGGAAGTTGCCTCTCTTGAGCCATTGTAGTGTAGCCTCCTTGTCGATATAGCTCTGGTTAAGTTCTTCAATGAACTTTTCTGCTCTTTTATTATTTCGCCATCCTTCTAGTCTGGTCTTCAGCTCCCTTTTCGTGTACTCCTCCCTCTTCTTGCACGCAATCAGGGTTGCTGGGTTGTTATCATCTTCACTAGTGTTTTCCAGTGTGTTTCTACTGAAATTATTGGCTAGTTTTGTTGTTGAGGTCTGCTGAGGAAGGTATTTGGTGTGATGTTCATTCACCATTCTCATTTTTTGATCACAGGAGCTCTTTATATATTGTCCCACACTGACCATTGAGGCTCGGTAAGCATGATTTATCTCAATGAGGCCCAGACCACCTTCACTTCGCGGTAAGTAAAGTTAGTCCATACACTGATGTCGGTAAATGACTTTATTTAAGGCAAGCATTTTCCGAGTTTTTGTGTCTAGTTTGTTGATGTAGCCTTGTGGCCAATCGATAATGCCGAACCCGTAGGAGACGATAGGTATTGCCAGTTGGTTTATGGCAGTTATTTTATTTTTTGATGAGAGTTCAGATGTGAGGATTTTTTTCAGGCACTTAATATATTCTCTCTGTACCTTCTCTCTCATCTTTCCGTGCTCTAGCGTCTCATTCTCTTCTACTCCAAGGTATTTATAGACAGCATCTTCTACTAGGTCTTCAATAGAGCCAGTGTTAATATTAAGATGTTCTGATGCTGTCTTTTTCCCTTTCTTTATTGTGCATTTAGCGAATTTTTCGAATCCAAACTCCATGCAGATGTCTTCTGTGTAATTTTTACAATTTCTATCAGAGAGACTAGTTGTTTCTCAGATTCTGCATAGAATTTGAGTGTGTGCCCGCATGTGTTTTTCTACATCCGCATACCGTGAAAATGCAAGTCCACATACTGTACAAGAATAAGGCTTGTTCCTTTTTTGTTTAAATTTTTCTTTTCATTCATTTGCTGGGAACGGGGCATTCTTCTAAATGCCATACGATCACCCGCTATTTACAGACTCCAACCGAGAGCTCTTTTCAGGATTCTCGCTGTTCCCTTGAGTGCAGTTGTTTGGATTTCTCTTGCACTTGGTTTAGCAGGTATACTTGCTAAGTATTTTTTCAAGTTCTTCTTCATGAGTCCAGTGGCTCCTATGATAACTGGAATGATAGAGATCTCTTTGAGGTTCCAGTTTCTTTTTATATCATACATTAGACCCTGATATTTTGTTATTTTCTCCTTTTCAGCTCTATTTAGACCCCCATCATTAGGGACACTGACCTCAACCAAAGTTGCCACTCTCTTTCTCTTGTTCCATATTACAATGTCAGGTTTGACAGCTGCGTTTTCCAGATAGGTAGCTGTGAGGATTTCATGGTCATAATGGATGGTGTATGTCTCATTCCTGAAAGTTCTCTCAGGTAGATGTTCCCAGTGCCTGCTGCTACATCTGATATTCAGTTTCTTACAGATGGTCCAGTGGAGGCATCTGCACACTCCATTATGTCGTGCTGTATAGGAGCCATCTGCCAACATGATTTTGCAACTCGATATCAGGTGGCTCACACTCTCCATTTCAGCGTAGCAAAACCTGCACTTGTTGTCCTGACTGAGACCAGCCATCTTTTTAAACGCATTTGTCATCAGGCCCTGGTCTTGTGCGGCCATTATAAGCCTCTCCTGGTCGTAGTGGAGGGCTCCCCTTCTTAGCCAGTCCAAAGACCCTTCCTTATAAATATAGTCCTTGGATAATTAATCGAGGAAGTATGTGGCACGTTTCTGTCCTGACCACTCATCAATGCACCTGTTCTTAAAAGTCTGGGTGTATCTCTTGCGGCTCTTTTGGGCTATCGCAGGATTGTTTGGTGTTTCTGCCTCATCTATATGACAGCCTTGTCCAAAATGCTTGGCAAACTTTGTGATGGAATTTGTTTTGCTGGCTCTTGACTCTTGGTGTTCACGTACCATTGCTAAGCTGGGGTTTAAGGAGCTTCTTAGGTACTGGCCAATGCTGACAATAGTGGCTCTGTGCTGGTGGTTTATCTCTGATAGACCCAATCCTCCCTCTATTCTGGGCAAGTACAGTCTTGGCAGACACTGATTTCTATAGATGACCCTATGGAGGGTTAACATTTTTCGAGTCTTTACATCTAGCCTGTTGATGGTTTGTTGAGGCCAATCAATGATACCAAAGCTGTACGTAATTACTGGCATGGCAAGTTGGTTAATGGCAGTTATTTTATTTTTGTTTGTAAGCTGTGTTTTGCAGATCTTTCTGACACGACGTACATACTCTCTGCCAATTTTCTCTCTCATCCTGGCATGTTGGATGGTGTCATTTTCTTCAATGTCAAGATATTTATAGGACTCCTGCTCTTCGAGATCTCGTATCTCATTTTCCTCATCTAGCTGTAGATTGTCTGTCTGAATCTTTTTCCCAGCCCTGAGGGAGCACTTGGCGCATTTATCCAAGCCAAATTTCATTCCAATATCTTTGGAAAAGGTGTGTACAACCTGCAGGAGCTGTTGCAATTCAGTGTCAGAGCTTGCATACAGCTTAAGATCATCCATGAAGAGAAGGTGGTTGATTTTCTTGGATGGATCTCTCTGGCGTCCCTGACCGAGGTTGTAGGCCTCTCCCCTGTTGTTGAGAAGCTTACTAAGTGGGTCTATTGCCATGCAGAAGAGCAACGGGGATAGGCTGTCACCTTGGAAGATTCCCCTTCTGATATTGATGTTAGGGATGGTAATCTTTCCATGGCTTCGGCTTGGTGAGATGTTGGTTTGCCACATTTTTATGTGGGCTGTCATTGTTTTTTCAATTATTGGGTTGATATTATACAGGTCAAGGTACCGTAGTAGCCATGAGTGGGGCACGCTGTCATAGGCCTTCTGATAATCAATCCATGCCATGCTCAGCTTTTTATGCCACTTCCTACAATCCTCTAAAATTGTTTTGTCAATCAATAACTGGTCCTTGGTACCAAAGCATCTTCTCCTACAGCCAGCTTGTTGATCTTCTAGGTAGTTCCCAGAGGAGAGATGGTCGTAGATGTAATCGGCTACCAGGCCAGTAAAGAGCTTGTAGGTGGTACTGACACAGCATATGGGTCTGTATTTATTTGGGTATTGTGTCTCTTTTGTTTTGGGTATGAGGCTTGTGTCTCCCTTAGTGAGCCATGGTGGTGTTGCCTCTTCACCCCTCAGTAGTCTGTTGAAGCATTTACTGTAGTGGCCATGGAGTGCAGTCAACTGCTTCAACCAAAAATTGGAGACATTGTCAATGCCAGGTTTCTTGTGGTTAGCAAACAGAGCTAGTTTTTTTTAGTCGCTTCTGTTGTAATCACTGGCTCCGGCATTGTGGGCTTGGTCTCATTTATCCTCTGTATGTCTCCAATCCACTGTGCCTCTTGGTTGTATACTCCCTCAGACTCAAACAGGGGTCGCCAGTATTTCTCCAGGTCTTGTTCTTCAGGTGGTTTTTCTACAGTAATGGTATCCCTTATTAGAGTTCTATAGAACACTCTAGGGTTTGCTTACAACTGTTTGTTCTGGGACTGGGCCTTCTTATTTTCCTCGGTTTTTATTCTTTTAGCAAGTGCTGGTATCTTGCCTTCAAGCTCCCTGACAACGTTGTTTAGTTCCTAACTGCTGGTTGTGTGGTACTTTGCATGGAGTCTGCTGATGGTGTTTTTCAGTCTCCCTTCTGTTGTGGGAGCTGCGAGGAACTGTTATATTTGGCTCATTTCTTTCCGATGGAGGTTTAATTCTTTTTGCAGCTTGAGCTTCCATGCAGGTGTAGTTTTGGAAGCTCTGGGATTAAATCGCTTTTTAACGTTCTTTTGAGGGAATGTTATCCTATCGATATAAAGCCCAGCTGCATATGTGATCTGGTTGAGTTCCGTGAGCGATACTGCATCTGGCACAAGTCTCTGCAGTTCAGTGTTGACTTTTGTGATGAGGGCTTTGGTGGTTCTGTAGGGTTTTATTTTTGACAGTTGTGGTCGATTCCAGTGTGTTTATGCATGTGGCATTCTAAGCCGGAATACTGTGAAAATGAAGCCCTACATACTTTACAAGAATAAGGTTTCTCTCCAGTATGTAATCGCATATGGGTTTTTAAAGATGAATTAACAGAAAATGCAGATCCACATATTTGACATGAATAAGGTTTCTCACCAGTGTGTGTCCGCATGTGTTTTTCTACATCCGCATGCCATGAAAATGCAGATCCACATACTGTACAAGAATAAGGCCTTTTCCCAGTGTGTTTATGCATGTGGCATTCTAAGCCAGAATACTGTGAAAATGAAGTTCCACATACTTTACAAGAATGTGGTTTCTCTCCAGTATGTAATCGCATGTGGGTTTTTAAAGTTGAATTAACTGAAAATGCAGATCCACATATTTGACATGAATAAGGCTTCTCTCCAGTGTGTGTTCGCACATGTCTGTTTAAAGATGAATTATCTGAAAAGGCAGTACCACATATCTTACAAATATAAGGTTTTTCTCCAGTGTGGGTTCGCATGTGTTTTTTTAAACCAGAACTGGTCATACATGAATATTCACATAGTTGACAAGAGTAACATTTTTCTCCCTTGTGAGTTTGCATATGTTCTTTAAAGCTTAACCGATGCGAAAATGCAGATCCACATACTTTACAAGAATAAGGGTGTTCTGCATGTATACGCTTCTGGTGTGTTTTTAAAGTAGAATTCTGTGAAAATCTGGCTCCACATATTTTACAAGAGTAAGGTTTTTCGCCAGTGTGTATTCGAATGTGGATTTTTAAACTATAATTGTCTGAAAAAGCAGTTCCACAGATTTGACAAGTATGAGATTTTTCTCTAGTATGTGTTCGAATATGGCTTCGTAAAGCAGAATCCCCTGAAAATGCAGTTCCACATATTTTACAAGAATAAGATTTCTCTCCAACGTGTATTTTAAAGGAAGATTTCTCAGAAAAAGCGGATCCATGCATTTGAGGTTTGTCTCTAGTATGTATTTGTATGTGTGTATTTAAATCTGAATTGCAATTAAATACTAATTGGCATATGTTACAAGAGAAAGGGTCCACTTTATTATCCGTTTCCATGTCTTTTCTTAAAAGAACTTTGCTAGAATGCTGTTCCATTGACTTTAGGAAACGATTCCCGAGATCCTTTAAATAGTGTCCAACTACGACAACGATTTTGCAGTGTAAATGCTAATTAGATCAGGTATCTTTCAATACTGTTCCTGTTATCTGTGAATGAAAAAGAAATCTTATTAAACAAAACATACATCACAAAAATATCTCGTTAAATCAATTTATATACAAATAATAATTTACGATACATAAAAATGAGAATTTCCATTATATATATATATAAATATATATAATATATATAACACATATATATACAATATATATATATATATAATACATATATATAATATATATATATGTATATATAAATATATGTATATATATATATATACATATATATGTATGTATATGTATATATATATACATATTATACATATATGTATATATACATATACATATGTATATATATACGTATATAAATTAATATATATGTATATATATATATGTACATAAATATATAGTATATATATACATATGTATAAATATTTATACATGAATATATACGTATATATATACATATGTATAAATATTTATACATAAATATATATATATATATATATATATATATATATATATATATATATAACCATATATATACATATATATATGTATACTTTTGTGGTCTTCGTATGCATTCTCGTTTGTCCTGCCTTGCTTGAGACGTTAGATGTCATAAGTGTGATAAGCAGGGGCATTTTTTAAAAGTTTGTCGGTCAGCTTCTTCACAATTACAAAGTTGAGCTACTCTGGCTACTGTATCACCAATTACAGTATTAGCTGCATTCCCCACTGCCTCTCAAAGACAGTTGTAAGGGTTAAAATAAATGGATTAACTACCGAATAAATTGGAAATCTTTCTTTGTTTCAACCAAATATCAATGGCAAATTCATCTTTATCGTCCCATGTAATTGGATATTGCATGGTTCATCTGAAACTAAAATGAAACTTTTATCAAGACATCAAATTATCGCTAATGAAAAACCTCTGATGCGAGGTGATTTGGGTTAAAATTTCTCAAAACAACATGCATGTGTTGAAATCCCCTTTAATGGCATCCAGCTTGACTTAGGTGTATGCGGACTAGCAGCTGTCAAAGTGTGGCACCTGTCACTTTTTACCAACGTGACTACAGGCTGCAAACCAATAGCAGTAATTCTCAGACCGTCAACAGATATACATTAGTTGATGCATCTCCACTACCTGGTATTGACAAAATGATTTCTAATATTGCTTAATACCACATTTTCAGTACTTTAAACCTCAGAAGTTCTTACCATCAGGTACCTATAAAACCAGAGGATAAGCCCTATATGACATTCAAGGTCTCCTATACCAGTTTTGCTGAATTACATTTGGGGTAACAAACAGTGTGGATGGCTTCCAGAGGGTTATAGATGAAATAATCTCCAATAGGAAAATTAACAGGTACTGTTGCATATATAGACAATGTCACAGTATGCGGACATAACCAAGCTGAACATGACCACAACCTTAAACGATTCATGGCTGTCATCAAGAAATATAATCTGACTTTGAACAGTGAAAAATGTTCTTACAATTTGAAAAGCATCAATCTATTGGGATACATTATAAAAAAATAGCACCATCACGCCAGATCCTGAGCGACTCAAACCCATAATGGAATAACCAATCCCTAGAAACATGCGCACATTTCAATGAGCCCTTGGTACGTTCACCCACTACTCCCAATGGGTTGTATCTTTTTCAGAAAAAATACACCCATTGTCACAAGTATCTACTTTTCCTTTGTCCTGCTCCCCTATCAAAGTATTTCAAAACATGAAAAGTGTAGCTATAAGTTGAATAACGCCTTACATTCCCCAAGACAACATACAATGTGAAAGATACAATGCCATAATATGGAAGACAGTACAGTTGGTGGCCACAAATTGCAAGAGTCTGATCTTTGATTGTAAAAGTCTCATCTAAGTAGCCTTATATTCTATTAAGAGCCGTTCGTTTTGCTGGTTTTGAAATGAAAAAAAATATACTGTTGATTTTCCCACATTCTATTTTGTTCAATAAATGTTCTATCAATATACTGTTGATTTTCTCAAATTGTTATTTCTTCGAAAAATGTTCTATTAATTGAATTTGCATGACTTCACAAAAAATGGATATTTTCCATTTTCAGAGACCTTGCGAACTAAAAAAAAAGAGAGTTACTGCCCCTTAAACCATTGGAACTCTTCTAAAATAAATTTCGCTCGTGTATTCGATCTCTACAAGAACCAAACCAACAGTCGTATTGTTTGGATTAACAGATTTTTAATTTTTTTATAGTTTAAAATATTAAATTATTGCAGATATTGGCTCTTGTATAGATCGGGTCTCCGAAAAATGTTCTATTAATTGAATTTGCATGACTTCTTATTTTAAAAATGGATATTTTCCATTTTTGGAGACCTTACGAACTAAAAAAGAGAGTTACTGCCCCTTAAACCATTGGAACACTTCTAAAATAAATTTCGCTCGTGCATTCGATCTCTACAAGAGCCCTAATTATTACTGCACTGCTACTATTCATCGCTGTCTACTAGTCGTAAGATTTTTTCGACAATGCATGCAATTTTAAAGTCTTAGAGAAAAACAGAGTAAATTCAAGGCATCTTGAAAAAATCTTTTGTTAAAAATTTACCTAGAACATTTCTTCTCATTTTGCTCTGTTGTATGAGTTGAGATTATTTAATCTTAATAAATAATATTTACTTACTTTTAAATTAATTTGGGATTTAAAAAGAAACGCACAATTGATTCGAAGCATGAAAATACGACATGAAGGA
This sequence comes from Sepiola atlantica, assembly GCA_963556195.1. Taxonomy (NCBI): domain Eukaryota; kingdom Metazoa; phylum Mollusca; class Cephalopoda; order Sepiida; family Sepiolidae; genus Sepiola; species Sepiola atlantica. The sequence goes on from OY744525.1 coordinate 109,965,743, forward strand.
TTTCAGCAACCGGTGTAGGAGGAGGAAATGACCCCTGTAAAATAAAGGTGTAAGGGTCATTGAATGGCTTTCCCATTTTGGGGTGGTAGTAGTAGCAGTGAGATGTTACTTACAATATTAGTAATCAAAGTGGTAGTGTCTGTAATAGTAATGATCTTACACATGGAAATTCCTGAACAAAACCAGAACGAAAAACAAAATAAATAAAAAATGCCTGTAACCGGTGTAGAAGGAAAAAGTGACCCCTGGTAAAAAATGGCTTTTTTAAAGCCTTTGTAGTAGTATAAGTAGTCTTACTTATACTTACTTACTGCCACCTTTTATCCACGACTTTTTATCGCCTATATATATATATATATATATATATATATATATATATATATATATATTTGTGTGTGTGTTTGTGTGTTATAGAAATCGATATGTTAAAGGTTAAACATTCAAATAAGTTTTAATAAGGGTTAAACTTTTAAAAGTATTAACTTATATATATATATATATATATATATATATATATATATATATATATATATATATATATATTTCTAGGTTCTTGCAAAATATATACATTGAAGTATATTTACTATAATATCCGAAAATGTTGCAAATTGCAAGCTCAATGAAGTTGGATGACAAGCTTCAGAGAATATATATTTATAATTTCATAATCACAACTTTCATCTGTTCTTTCATTTGTTTTCATGTATCGTGAAACAACCATAACCATAACTTCATCTGTTCTTTCAATTGCTTTTTTTTTCATGTATCGGCAAATACCAGTAATTTCTCTTTGTCTCACAAGCAAAATATTTCTTTGTTTGTTTTATATTTTATATATATTTATATTTTATTTTCTGTTTATTTTTTCCAAATTCAATAGTTTTTCTACATCTTACACGTGTTTCACAGCAAAATCAAGATAAATACATAGTCTGTTGCAGTTACCTCCTCCTTTCACACATAACTGCACCGGCTGACCGTTGGGTGTCGCTTATTCACCGACAGGTGGCTCTGAAAGGCGACATCAGAGTTATCTGCCCTTCTTGGTGTAAAAGACGGTGTAAACACAAAACTCTCTCTTATTCATTCAATTCGCCTCGCAGAGACGACCCCTCGGCACAGCTTGGACGCATCGCCGAGAACACTGACGGGGAAGCCGGAAAAGCCTTTTCTCCTGTTACATTCATCTCACTCAAAGACTACTACCATCTTCACTTGAAGAAAACCCACGGGCAGCCCAGAGAACTATCATATTTTCCTTTTCCTCAACCGGACACTATCTCACTCTCTGTTACCTATACTAAACGGTAGAGGTAACCCTCTGTTCAATCAACCCTCTTTTTTTGTTGCCTGTTACTAAGTTGTTCGTTCAATTCATTTCGTGCGATAAATGTAAGGAAGGGACAAACTATCCCTTCCATTACAAGTCTTCATCTTAACCTTTCAGTCATTTCAAGTTTTGGGAACATTATTTGCTTTGAGAGTCCTGAATTTTAATCACCATTTTTTATGTGAGTGTTTTCCATGTATTTCGGCTTGCCGTTATCTTTGTCAATAACTTTTTTTATTTCCATCTTCCTTCTATGAATGCTGTGTTTTTCCTATTATTATTGAACGAACAATTTCTCTAATGATCAACAGAGTTAAGTTGAAGACTATGCATTTCCCATTATTATTGAACGAACAATTTCTCTGATGATCAACGAGGTTAAGATGAAGACTATGCATTTCCCATTATTATTGAACGAACAATTTCTCTGATGATCAACGAGGTTAAGATTAAGACAATGCATTTTCCATTATTATTGAACGAACAATTTCTCTGATGATCAACGAGGTTAAGTTGAAGACTATGCATTTCCCATTATTATTGAACGAACAATTTCTCTGATGATCAACGAGGTAAAGATGATGACTGTGCATTTCCCATTATTATTGAACGAACAATTTCTCTGATGATCAACGAGGTAAAGATGAAGACTATGCATTTCCCATTATTATTGACCGAACAATTTCTCTGATGATCAACGAGGTTAAGATGAAGACCATGCATTTCCCATTATTATTGAACGAACAATTTCTCTGATGATCAACCAGGTTAAGTTGAAGACTATGCATTTCCCATTATTATTGAACGAACAATTTTTCTGGTGATCAACGAGGATTAGATGAAGTCTATGCATTTTCCATTATTATTGAACGAACAATTTCTCTGATGATCAACGAGGTTAAGATAAAGACCATGCATTTCCCATTATTATTGAACGAACAATTTTTATGATGATCAACGAGGTTAAGATGAAGACTATGCATTTCCCATTATTATTGAACGAACAATTTCTCTGATGATCAACGAGGTTAAGTTAAAGACCATGCATTTCCCATTATTATTGAACGAACAATTTTTCTGATGATCAACGAGGTTAAGTTGAAGACTATGCATTTTCCATTATTATTGAACGAACAATTTCTCTGATGATCAACGAGGTTAAGATAAAGACCATGCATTTTCCATTATTATTGAACGAACAATTTTTATGATGATCAACGAGGTTAAGATAAAGACCATGCATTTTCCATTATTATTGAACGAACAATTTTTATGATGATCAACGAGGTTAAGATAAAGACCATGCATTTCCCATTATTATTGAACGAACAATTTTTATGATGATCAACGAGGTTAAGATAAAGACCATGCATTTTCCATTATTATTGAACGAACAATTTTTATGATGATCAACGAGGTTAAGATAAAGACCATGCATTTCCCATTATTATTGAACGAACAATTTTTATGATGATCAACGAGGTTAAGATAAAGACCATGCATTTTCCATTATTATTGAACGAACAATTTTTATGATGATCAACCAGGTTAAGATAAAGACCATGCATTTCCCATTATTATTGAACGAACAATTTTTATGATGATCAACGAGGTTAAGATAAAGACCATGCATTTTCCATTATTATTGAACGAACAATTTTTATGATGATCAACCAGGTTAAGATAAAGACCATGCATTTCCCATTATTATTGAACGAACAATTTTTATGATGATCAACGAGGTTAAGATAAAGACCATGCATTTTCCATTATTATTGAACGAACAATTGTTATGATGATCAACCAGGTTAAGATAAAGACCATGCATTTCCCATTATTATTGAACGAACAATTTTTATGATGATCAACGAGGTTAAGAGGAAGACTATGCATTTCCCATTATTATTGACCGAACAATTTTTATGATGATCAACGAGGTTAAGATGAAGACTATGCATTTCCCATTATTATTGACCGAACAATTTCTCTGATGATCAACGAATTTAAGTTGAAGAATATGCATTTCCCATTATTATTGACCGAACAATTTCTCTGATGATCAACGAGGTTAAGATGAAGACTATGCATTTCCCATTATTATTGAAAGAACAATTTCTCTGATGATCAACGAGGTTAAGTTGAAGACTATGCATTTTCCATTATTATTGAACGAACAATTTCTCTGATGATCAACGAGGTTAAGATGAAGACTATGCATTTTCCATTATTATTGAACGAACAATTTCTCTGATGATCAACGAGGTTAAGTTGAAGACTATGCATTTTCCATTATTATTGACCGAACAATTTCTCTGATGATCAACGAGGTTAAGATGAAGACTATGCATTTTCCATTATTATTGAAAGAACAATTTCTCTGATGATCAACGAGGTTAAGTTGAAGACTATGCATTTTCCATTATTATTGAACGAACAATTTCTCTGATGATCAACGAGGTTAAGATGAAGACTATGCATTTCCCATTATTATTGAACGAACAATTTCTCTGATGATCAACGAGGTTAAGATGAAGACTATGCATTTTCCATTATTATTGAACGAACAATTTCTCTGATGATCAACGAGGTTAAGTTGAAGACTATGCATTTTCCATTATTATTGAACGAACAATTTCTCTGATGATCAACGAGGTTAAGATGAAGACTATGCATTTTCCATTATTATTGAAAGAACAATTTCTCTGATGATCAACGAGGTTAAGTTGAAGACTATGCATTTTCCATTATTATTGAACGAACAATTTCTCTGATGATCAACGAGGTTAAGATGAAGACCATGCATTTCCCATTATTATTGAACGAACAATTTCTCTGATGATCAACCAGGTTAAGTTGAAGACTATGCATTTCCCATTATTATTGAACGAACAATTTCTCTGATGATCAACGAGGTTAAGTTGAAGACTATGCATTTTCCATTATTATTGAACGAACAATTTCTCTGATGATCAACGAGGTTAAGTTGAAGACTATGCATTTTCCATTATTATTGAACGAACAATTTCTCTGATGATCAACGAGGTTAAGTTGAAGACTATGCATTTCCCATTATTATTGAACGAACAATTTCTCTGATGATCAACGAGGTTAAGTTGAAGACTATGCATTTTCCATTATTATTGAACGAACAATTTCTCTGATGATCAACGAGGTTAAGTTGAAGACTATGCATTTTCCATTATTATTGAACGAACAATTTCTCTGATGATCAACGAGGTTAAGTTGAAGACTATGCATTTTCCATTATTATTGAACGAACAATTTCTCTGATGATCAACGAGGTTAAGTTGAAGACTATGCATTTTCCATTATTATTGAACGAACTATTTCTCTGATGATCAACGAGGTTAAGTTGAAGACTATGCATTTTCCATTATTATTGAACGAACAATTTCTCTGATGATCAACGAGGTTAAGATGAAGACCATGCATTTCCCATTATTATTGAACGAACAATTTCTCTGATGATCAACCAGGTTAAGTTGAAGACTATGCATTTCCCATTATTATTTAACGAACAATTTCTCTGATGATCAACGAGGTTAAGTTGAAGACTATGCATTTTCCATTATTATTGAACGAACAATTTCTCTGATGATCAACCAGGTTAAGTTGAAGACTATGCATTTCCCATTATTATTGAACGAACAATTTCTCTGATGATCAACGAGGTTAAGATGAAGACTATGCATTTCCCATTATTATTGAACGCACAATTTCTCTGATGATCAACGAGGTTAAGTTGAAGACCATGCATTTCCCATTATTATTGAACGAACAATTTCTCTGATGATCAACGAGGTTAAGATGAAGACTATGCATTTTCCATTATTATTGAACGAACAATTTCTCTGATGATCAACGAGGTTAAGTTGAAGACTATGCATTTTCCATTATTATTGACCGAACAATTTCTCTGATGATCAACGAGGTTAAGATGAAGACTATGCATTTTCCATTATTATTGAAAGAACAATTTCTCTGATGATCAACGAGGTTAAGTTGAAGACTATGCATTTTCCATTATTATTGAACGAACAATTTCTCTGATGATCAACGAGGTTAAGATGAAGACCATGCATTTCCCATTATTATTGAACGAACAATTTCTCTGATGATCAACCAGGTTAAGTTGAAGACTATGCATTTCCCATTATTATTGAACGAACAATTTCTCTGATGATCAACGAGGTTAAGTTGAAGACTATGCATTTTCCATTATTATTGAACGAACAATTTCTCTGATGATCAACGAGGTTAAGTTGAAGACTATGCATTTTCCATTATTATTGAACGAACAATTTCTCTGATGATCAACGAGGTTAAGTTGAAGACTATGCATTTCCCATTATTATTGAACGAACAATTTCTCTGATGATCAACGAGGTTAAGTTGAAGACTATGCATTTTCCATTATTATTGAACGAACAATTTCTCTGATGATCAACGAGGTTAAGTTGAAGACTATGCATTTTCCATTATTATTGAACGAACAATTTCTCTGATGATCAACGAGGTTAAGTTGAAGACTATGCATTTTCCATTATTATTGAACGAACAATTTCTCTGATGATCAACGAGGTTAAGTTGAAGACTATGCATTTTCCATTATTATTGAACGAACTATTTCTCTGATGATCAACGAGGTTAAGTTGAAGACTATGCATTTTCCATTATTATTGAACGAACAATTTCTCTGATGATCAACGAGGTTAAGATGAAGACCATGCATTTCCCATTATTATTGAACGAACAATTTCTCTGATGATCAACCAGGTTAAGTTGAAGACTATGCATTTCCCATTATTATTTAACGAACAATTTCTCTGATGATCAACGAGGTTAAGTTGAAGACTATGCATTTTCCATTATTATTGAACGAACAATTTCTCTGAAGATCAACCAGGTTAAGTTGAAGACTATGCATTTCCCATTATTATTGAACGAACAATTTCTCTGATGATCAACGAGGTTAAGATGAAGACTATGCATTTCCCATTATTATTGAACGCACAATTTCTCTGATGATCAACGAGGTTAAGATGAAGACTGTGCATTTCCCATTATTATTGAACGAACAATTTCTCTGATGATCAACGAGGTTAAGATGAAGACTATGCATTTCCCATTATTATTGAACGAACAATTTCTCTGATGATAAACGACGTTTAGTTGAAGACTATGCATTTTCCATTATTATTGAACGAACAATTTCTCTGATGATCAACGAGGTTAAGTTGAAGACTATGCATTTTCCATTATTATTGAACGAACAATTTCTTTGATGATCAACGAGGTTAAGTTGAAGACTATGCATTTTCCATTATTATTGAACGAACAATTTCTCTGATGATCAACGAGGTTAAGTTGAAGACTATGCATTTCCCATTATTATTGAACGAACAATTTCTCTGATGATAAACGACGTTTAGTTGAAGACTATGCATTTTCCATTATTATTGAACGAACAATTTCTCTGATGATCAACGAGGTTAAGTTGAAGACTATGCATTTCCCATTATTATTGAACGAACAATTTCTCTGATGATCAACGAGGTTAAGATAAAGACTATGCATTTCCCATTATTATTGACCGAACAATTTCTCTGATGATCAACGAGGTTAAGATGAAGACTATGCATTTCCCATTATTATTGAACGAACAATTTCTCTGATGATCAACGAGGTTAAGTTGAAGACTATGCATTTCCCATTATTATTGACCGAACAATTTCTCTGATGATCAACGAGGTTAAGATGAAGACTATGCATTTCCCATTATTATTGACGGAACAATTTCTCTGGTGATCAACGAGGTTAAGATGAAGACTATGCATTTCCCATTATTATTGACCGAACAATTTTTATGATGATAAACGAGGTAAAGTTAAAGACTATGCATTTCCCATTATTATTGAACGAACAATTTTTCTGGTGATCAACGAGGTTAAGATAAAGACTATGCATTTCCCATTATTATTGACCGAACAATTTTTCTGATGATCACGAGGTTAAGATAAAGACTATGCATTTCCCATTATTATTGACCGAACAATTTCTCTGATGATCAACGAGGTTAAGATGAAGACTATGCATTTTCCATTATTATTGACCGAACAATTTCTCTGATGATCAACGAGGTTAAGTTAAAGACTATGCATTTCCCATTATTATTGACCGAACAATTTCTCTGATGATCAACGAGGTTAAGATGAAGACTATGCATTTCCCATTATTATTGACCGAACAATTTCTCTGATGATCAACGAGGTTAAGATGAAGACTATGCATTTCCCATTATTATTTAACGAACAATTTTTCTGATGATCAACCAGGTTAAGATGAAGACTATGCATTTCCCATTATTATTGACCGAACAATTTCTCTGATGATCAACGAGGTTAAGATGAAGACTATGCATTTCCCATTATTATTGACCGAACAATTTCTCTGATGATCAACGAGGTTAAGATGAAGACTATGCTTTTCCCATTATTATTGACCGAACAATTTCTCTGATGATCAACGAGGTTAAGTTAAAGACTATGCATTTCCCATTATTATTGACCGAACAATTTCTCTGATGATCAACGAGGTTAAGTTAAAGACCATGCATTTCCCATTATTATTGAACGAACAATTTTTCTGATGATCAACCAGGTTAAGTTGAAGACTATGCATTTTCCATTATTATTGAACGAACAATTTCTCTGATGATCAACGAGGTTAAGTTGAAGACTATGCATTTTCCATTATTATTGAACGAACAATTTCTTTGATGATCAACGAGGTTAAGTTGAAGACTATGCATTTTCCATTATTATTGAACGAACAATTTCTCTGATGATCAACGAGGTTAAGTTGAAGACTATGCATTTCCCATTATTATTGAACGAACAATTTCTCTGATGATAAACGACGTTTAGTTGAAGACTATGCATTTTCCATTATTATTGAACGAACAATTTCTCTGATGATCAACGAGGTTAAGTTGAAGACTATGCATTTCCCATTATTATTGAACGAACAATTTCTCTGATGATCAACGAGGTTAAGATGAAGACTATGCATTTCCCATTATTATTGACCGAACAATTTCTCTGATGATCAACGAGGTTAAGATGAAGACTATGCATTTCCCATTATTATTGACCGAACAATTTCTCTGATGATCAACGAGGTTAAGATGAAGACTATGCATTTCCCATTATTATTGAACGAACAATTTCTCTGATGATCAACGAGGTTAAGATGAAGACTATGCATTTCCCATTATTATTGAACGAACAATTTCTCTGATGATCAACGAGGTTAAGATGAAGACTATGCATTTCCCATTATTATTGACCGAACAATTTCTCTGATGATCAACGAGGTTAAGATGAAGACTATGCATTTCCCATTATTATTGACGGAACAATTTCTCTGGTGATCAACGAGGTTAAGATGAAGACTATGCATTTCCCATTATTATTGACCGAACAATTTTTATGATGATAAACGAGGTTAAGTTAAAGACTATGCATTTCCCATTATTATTGAACGAACAATTTTTCTGGTGATCAACGAGGTTAAGATGAAGACTATGCATTTCCCATTATTATTGACCGAACAATTTTTTGATGATCACGAGGTTAAGATGAAGACTATGCATTTCCCATTATTATTGACCGAACAATTTCTCTGATGATCAACGAGGTTAAGATGAAGACTATGCATTTTCCATTATTATTGACCGAACAATTTCTTTGATGATCAACGAGGTTAAGTTAAAGACTATGCATTTCCCATTATTATTGACCGAACAATTTCTCTGATGATCAACGAGGTTAAGATGAAGACTATGCATTTCCCATTATTATTGACCGAACAATTTCTCTGATGATCAACGAGGTTAAGATGAAGACTATGCATTTCCCATTATTATTTAACGAACAATTTTTCTGATGATCAACCAGGTTAAGATGAAGACTATGCATTTCCCATTATTATTGACCGAACAATTTCTCTGATGATCAACGAGGTTAAGATGAAGACTATGCATTTCCCATTATTATTGACCGAACAATTTCTCTGATGATCAACGAGGTTAAGATGAAGACTATGCTTTTCCCATTATTATTGACCGAACAATTTCTCTGGTGATCAACGAGGTTAAGTTAAAGACTATGCATTTCCCATTATTATTGACCGAACAATTTCTCTGATGATCAACGAGGTTAAGTTGAAGACCATGCATTTCCCATTATTATTGAACGAACAATTTTTCTGATGATCAACCAGGTTAAGTTGAAGACTATGCATTTCCCATTATTATTGAACGAACAATTTCTCTGATGATCAACGAGGTTAAGATGAAGACTATGCATTTCCCATTATTATTGAACGAACAATTTCTCTGATGATCAACGAGGTGAAGTTGAAGACTATGCATTTTCCATTATTATTGAACGAACAATTTCTCTGATGATCAACGACGTTAAGTTGAAAACTATGCATTTCCCATTATTATTGAACGAACAATTTCTCTGATGATCAACGAAGTTAAGATGAAGACTATGCATTTCCCATTATTATTGAACGAATAATTTCTCTGATGATAAACGACGTTTAGTTGAAGACTATGCATTTTCCATTATTATTGAACGAACAATTTCTCTGATGATCAACGAGGTTAAGTTGAAGACTATGCATTTTCCATTATTATTGAACGAACAATTTCTCTGATGATCAACGAGGTTAAGTTGAAGACTATGCATTTTCCATTATTATTGAACGAACAATTTCTTTGATGATCAACGAGGTTAAGTTGAAGACTATGCATTTCCCATTATTATTGTAACGAACAATTTTTCTGGTGATCAACGAGGTTAAGATAGAGACTATGCATTTCCCATTATTATTGTAACGAACAATTTCTTTGATGATCAACGAGGTTAAGTTGAAGACTATGCATTTCCCATTATTATTGAACGAACAATTTATCTGATGATCAACGAGGTTAAGTTGAAGACTATGCATTTCCCATTATTATTGAACGAACAATTTCTCTGATGATCAACCAGGTTAAGTTGAAGACTATGCATTTCCCATTATTATTGTAACGAACAATTTTTCTGGTGATCAACGAGGTTAAGATGAATACTATGCATTTCCCATTATTATTGACCGAACAATTTCTTTGATGATCAACGAGGTTAAGTTGAAGACTATGCATTTTCCATTATTATTGAACGAACAATTTCTCTGATGATCAACGAGGTTAAGTTGAAGACTATGCATTTTCCATTATTATTGAACGAACAATTTCTCTGATGATCAACGAGGTTAAGTTGAAGACTATGCATTTCCCATTATTATTGAACGAACAATTTCTCTGATGATCAACGAGGTTAAGTTGAAGACTATGCATTTTCCATTATTATTGAACGAACAATTTCTTTGATGATCAACGAGGTTAAGTTGAAGACTATGCATTTCCCATTATTATTGTAACGAACAATTTTTCTGGTGATCAACGAGGTTAAGTTGAAGACTATGCATTTCCCATTATTATTGAACGAACAATTTCTCTGATGATCAACGAGGTTAAGATGAACACTAGGCATTTTCCATTATTATTGAACGAACATTTTCTCTGATGATCAACGAGGTTAAGATGAAGACTGTGCATTTCCCATTATTATTGAACGAACAATTTCTCTGATGATCAACGAGGTTAAGATGAAGACTATGCATTTCCCATTATTATTGAACGAACAATTTCTCTGATGATCAACCAGGTTAAGTTGAAGACTATGCATTTCCCATTATTATTGAACGAACAATTTCTCTGATGATCAACGAGGTTAAGTTGAAGACTATGCATTTTCCATTATTATTGAACGAACAATTTCTCTGATGATCAACGAGGTTAAGTTGAAGACTATGCATTTTCCATTATTATTGAACGAACAATTTCTCTGATGATCAACGAGGTTAAGTTGAAGACTATGCATTTCCCATTATTATTGAACGAACAATTTCTCTGATGATCAACGAGGTTAAGTTGAAGACTATGCATTTTCCATTATTATTGAACGAACAATTTCTCTGATGATCAACGAGGTTAAGTTGAAGACTATGCATTTTCCATTATTATTGAACGAACAATTTCTCTGATGATCAACGAGGTTAAGTTGAAGACTATGCATTTTCCATTATTATTGAACGAACAATTTCTCTGATGATCAACGAGGTTAAGTTGAAGACTATGCATTTTCCATTATTATTGAACGAACAATTTCTCTGATGATCAACGAGGTTAAGTTGAAGACTATGCATTTTCCATTATTATTGAACGAACAATTTCTCTGATGATCAACGAGGTTAAGATGAAGACCATGCATTTCCCATTATTATTGAACGAACAATTTCTCTGATGATCAACCAGGTTAAGTTGAAAACTATGCATTTCCTATCATTATTGAACGAACAATTTCTCTGATGATCAACGAGGTTAAGTTGAAGACTATGCATTTCTCTTGATTTTACTGGAAAACACGCGTAAGCTGTAGAAAATATATCGCATTCGGAAAAAAATAAACAAAAAAATATAAATATATAAAAAAATGAAACAACAAAAAATTGTTTGAATGAGAGTGAGAGAGAGAGAGAGAGAGGGGGGGGTATAAATAGATTGATAGATAGATAGAACAATATAGACGCTTAAAGATATATAAAAATATATTTTAAAAAATATATAAAATCTAAGTTAACAAGAAAAAAAGATGTCAAAAACAAACAAATAGACCAAAAATAACTGTTACCAAACGCAATAAAATTAACTTTTCTACTTATCTGCATAATTTTCACGTGTGTTTACTGATTGTAAGATTTATTATCTATGCCTTTTTTAGTGTCGCGTTTACTTAGCCAAGCTCGTCAGGTCTCCAACGTAGCCGACCATTTTGGGTATACCTTGTCTCGAATTTCATGCTTTCTAGATAATAACTAAAAAAGGTTTGACAACCACCCCCGAACTTAGGCTTACGGTTCCACTAACTACCTTTTAAAAGAAGGTTTTACTATCTTTTAAGCCTAAAATTCGCGATCAAGTCCGCCCAAAATTGGAAGTAAATTTTTAGACCATGCGAGATTGGCTAAGTAAAATGGATTATAACAAATTCATAGATAATGAATCTTAACAGTCAGAAAACAATGTGCTAATCATGCAGCTCATTAGAAAGTACATTTATTTGCGTCTGGTAGCAGTTATTGGTTGTCTATTAGCTTTTTTCACCCTTTTTCCTCAGGTTAAATAGACTGCACAATCGCTTGAAAGCTAAATCTCATTTTTTAATTAAAAAAGAGATAATTATTTGATTATTTGATACGCTTTAACTTAAATTTAAGTTTTATTAAACTCTGTATTTTATTTCAGAATAATTAATATCATTCCTCCAAATAGTTCATCATTTTTTTAAAAGAAATTCAAACTTTAATCCCAGGAAACGCCGAGTAAATACAGCAAGTTTGAAATAAAGTTGTTTTTTTTATTTTCATTAACATTAGTCACTTTCAAATTTAATTTTTCCTCTCATTTTTTTTTTTATCGTAAACTAACTTAGTCAACTAATGGCTTTATTCTGTCAATAACGGGCAATTTTAAAGAAAGGGACAATTTCTTGCTCGACACCGGTTACTGGAATTTAGTTTTTGCTGAAAATAATGAAAGTTTTTTGCCTACTTTTTAGGTTCTTCAATCGACTTGTTTTGGTAAGTAAGTCTTATTTATACAATTAAGTATTGTATAGAATGTTAAACTAAAACGAATCCTAAATGAAACAACAATTAGAAATTTATTATTCAAGTTTAAAAAATGTAAATTGAAGTTTGTATTCAGAAATATAGTAGACATACTTTGGCAAAGGGTGTAATATATGTAGGAAAAAGCTTCATGAGTCAATACTCTGAAAGGGACCGAGGCAGCAGTCGGGGTGGGTTGCAAAAGGAAATGTTCCCTTAGCGACCCAACCAAATAGGTCTGGTAACAATATGTAATGGGGCAGAGAACGGATGTCTCTGCTGGAGCAACAATCCAGCGTCTGGTCTATAAGTGAGTCGAATAACGTACTACTTCTGGTCACCATCAAGCTCTAGAACACACACACACACACACACACACACACCGGGTGAGAGGTAGAACCTCAATTAATAAGCTTGTAACTACCTCCTACCCCCATTCCTGAACATACATAAATATCACCCCTTTATCTCTGCTCATGTTGGTCACATCTCCACCCCCCACCTGAAGGCCGGCACCCGCAATCAGTATGTATCACTTCTTTTTCTTTGTTTTTCCCACATATATTTAAAAATACAATGTGTGACTTTTCATTTATAACGATTCAAATAAAATCTGACTTTAAATAGTAAAGCAGAGCGACAGTGCCACTGGGTAAACATGGGGTGGGGGGATTTATAACGATCCAATGTAACTGTTTTAGGATTGCTATGATTTAGAAAACAAAAAAATATTTGGTTGAGGGAAAAGTTTTAGCGGAGTGTTGAAATAATTATTTATTATGCAAGAATTTATTTAAAAAAGCAACAAATATTGGTAAATGATGAGTTCAAAAGTTCGAATAAAATTAGTATGGGCGATAATATATATATATATATATATATATATATATATATATATATATATATATATATGAAGCAATCCAACAAAAGATATAAGCGTCAACTAATATCTTATAATTAGTGAAACATCCGGATAAAAAACTGAAGCTCAATATACTGGATAGAGCATTAATATTATAATATAAAATGAAGTAATAAAATAAGGTGTCAATCAAATTGAATATGGACACATTTCGCGACTGGATAACTTTGCCGGCCCCTTCAATTTCACATATTTGGACTGCTGTTTGTATCTTGGAGTAATGTCCTTCCTGATTATGCTTCTCAACTTGTATGACCTGGATGGACTGTATGGATTCAACAAAAGTATGTTTTTGGATTGATATGTTTGATGTTATGTATTTTTATATATTTGTGTATATAATTTTATATATTTTCAAAGCGTAATTTTATTGCCTGTAGTAGTATAACTGCGGTAATGGTCCTCTGAAGAGAAGAATTATCTTTGAAAACTCATGAGCTAAGGACTTAAGGATGCTTTGCATGAACTTTGAATTCTAATAAAATTTGATTGACACCTTATTTTATTACTTCATTTTATATTATAATATATATATATATATATATATATATGTGTGTAATGAATAATTACGAATAACTTTCCTTACTCTGACTTATCTCCCCTTTGGAGAACTCTCCTGCTTCTACTAACCACTATAAATAGTAGTAACATTTTTCTAAGGTGTGTAGGTCTACCAAAAATAATGTTTCTAAAAATTCTATCGCCTATCTTATGGTAGCTACTATAACAGCTGCGTCTCCAGACTCCCTCTCGAAAAGTATAATGCGGGTTAAAATTAATGGCGTTTCTACTGATGCATTAATTGACACCGGCAGTTCTAGTAATTATATTAATTTTAATATTGTAACAGCTAATAACTGGAAAATATTTTCTTGTTCTACTCGTGTGTCTATGGCGAATGCTTCTTTATCATCACAAGTAATTCGATATTGTCTGGTCAATTTACTTTTAAAAAATATTTCATACAAAAACATCAAACTTTTGATAATGAAAAACCTTTGCAGTGACGTGATACTGGGGCACGATTTTCTTTAGCATCATTCTCGTATTGAGATTCCCTTCGGAGGACCCAAACCAGCCCTTAGCATTTGTGGATTAACAGCAGTCAATGTTCAGTACCCATATCTCTTTAATAATTTATCTCAAGACTGCAAACCTATAGCGATGAAATCTAGACGCTACTCACTTGAGGATAAACAGTTCATAAAAACTGAGATTACGAGAATGCTTGGTGAAGGAATCATTGAAATGAGTGAGTCTCCATGGAGGGCACAAGTAGTAATAACATCTTCCGAAAACACACACAAAAAAAAGACTAGTAATTGATTACTCTCAAACAATAAATAGGTTCACTCGACTGGATGCGTACCCACTACCACGGATAGATGAAATTATAAGCGAAATTGCTAAATATAAACTGTATAGCACACTAAACCTTAGAAGTGCCTATCACCAAGTGGCTATCAAACCAGTCGATCGACCCTACACGGCTTTTGAGGAAAATGGCCGCCTCTACCAGTTTAAAAGAATACCATTTGGAATAACGAATGGTGTTGCCAGTTTTCAGCGAATTATGGATAAAATAATTAGCGATGAAAAATTGGAGGGCACTTTTGTCTACATTGATAATGTAACAATATGTGGACACAACTATGCAGACCATAATCGTAATCTGAAACGATTTATGGCGACGATAAAAAAATACAACCTCACACTAAATAACGATAAATGTACTTTTAGCGTAGACACCATTAATTTACTAGGATATACCGTAAGCAAAGGACCTATGTCACCAGACCCAGAACGATTGAAGCCGCTGCTAAAACTGCCAATACCTAATAATATGCGTGACGTAAAAGAAGCCCTTGGTATGTTTGCACATTATGTTTGCACATTACTCACAGTGGATTGCTTCTTTTTCAAGCAAAATTCACCCATTGGTACAAACGGACACTTTCCCTCTCTCGCACACAGCAATGGAGGCCTTTAAGAATATTAAAAAGGATATAGCCAATGCAGCAATTACGGCTATAGACCCCACTATTCCTCTGGTGGTGGAGACAGATGCATCTGATTATGCAATTTCTGCCTCTCTACCACAATCCGGGTGCTTTTTTTTCAAGGACCTTGTCGCGTTCAGAACAGTGACACTCAGCAATCGAAAAAAAAGGCTTATGCTATAGTGGAAGTACTCAGAAAGTGTAGACACTGTTTGATCGGACGACATTTTAGACTGGTTACTGATCAAAAATCCGTCGCATTTATGTTTAACACCAGGACAACAAGCAAAATCAAAAATGATAAAATAGCGAGGTGGAAAATAGAACTCTCCTGTTTTTCTTTTGATGCAATCTACCGACCCGGTAAAGAGAATGCTGCGGTTGACGCACTATCGAGAGTATGTAGCTCGATACCCAACACGGATGAGCTTCGGACATTACACAATGAACTGTGCCACCCAGGAATAACACGAATGACACACGTTGTACGAACCAGAAATCTACCATATTCTTCGGATGACGTAAAGAAAATGATAAAATCGTGTACAATATGTGCTGAACATAAACCACAATTCTTCAGGCCTAAAATAAAAGCGACACAACCGTTCGAGAGAATAAACATCGATTTTAAGGGTCGACTACCATCTAATAATGGGAATCGTTACATTCTAACCGTCATCGCCGAATATTCACGATTCCCATTCGCATTTCCTTGTCCAGACATATCAGCGAAATCGATGATATGGTGCTTGTGCTCTTTATTTGCCATTTTTGGTGTTCCAGCCTACATCCATTCAGATCGTGGAGCCTCTTTTATGTTTGAACAACTCAAACAATTTCTTCACAAACGAGGAGTAGCCACAAGCTGGACGACACCGTACCACCCTCAAGGGAAACGCCTAATGTGAGTGCTATAACGGTATAATATGGTAAAGCATACAACTAGCGGCCGCAAACCGCAAATGCCCAATTAAGATCTTCTCCCAGAATCTCTGTACACCATTAGAACGCTCTTATGTACAGCCAAAAATTCCATGCCTCATGAGAGGTTTCTTCGATTCCAACGAAGAAGCTTGGCGGGAACTTCACTTCCATCATGGCTCTCGAAACTTGGAACGGTTCTCCTGGGACGTTTCTTCCGTCATAGTAAGAATGACCCATTAACGAACCAAGTAGAACTGATTGAGGCGAATCCACATCATGCATTGATACAACATTCTGATGGAAAAGAATCGACTGTTTCCCTTAGAGACCTTGAACCTGCAGGGGATATACCTACACTCAATATAACCCCCGGGGAGACGCCTACATCTCAAGACCCTTCCACCTTGGCTGAAGGTCAAGCTGCACCATATGACTCATCTACGGACTCAGTACAACCATCAGATACGGAGTCCATAACATCTGTAGAAAGTCAAGGTGCTCAGAACGAGCCAGAGGTGAAAAATCATCCACTTGCTCCAAAACGAGCTCATCCCCAAACCGATTCAGAACCCCTGTTTTCAGAATCACAACCACCCGCACCCAGAAGGAGACGGATTCATACTCACTCAGGACGGAGAGTGAAAATCGACCCCTGCATATCGTCAGACTCAGAAACCCAGAGCCCGGTCGATGGAACGACTTTATTCCCTTATGATTGAAATAGAAAGGGGGTGAATGTAATGAATAATTACGAATAACTTTCCTTACTCTGACTTATCTCCCCTTTGGAGAACTCTCCTGCTTCTACTAACCACTATAAATAGTAGTACTAATATTGTACCGACATTGTGTGCTGAATAAAGCTTTCCCAAGTTATGTCTGTTCTCGTTAGTCATTACATATAGTATGCCATTAAGGTTGTTTTGGAGTTAAAATCAATTTAGTAATACATCGTAATAGCAAAAAAGATGTTTAATATATTTTTCGTCTTGACCGATACAAAAAAACCAACATGTCGGCATCCCGTAAACTCTATTTTCTGAAAATCACGATTCTTGTAGCATATTTACCCATTTCAAACGTGTTTTACTTCCGATTACAATTCTAATAGATTGGTAACTCGAAATGGTTCCTCATTTAATACTATTTTAAAAAAAAAACATAAAATCATTTTTATCGCCTATACATCATCTTTCATCAGATTATTGTTAACCCCTTGGAACTCATCATTTACCCAATGAGACGGCCATTTTCTTAATTTTCAAGGAACTTTCAAGTCCTAATTCGGTGGTTAATTGAGCTAACAAAATAACTTTGTAACACTTTGCAAAGACTTATGTGCCCGCATTACACATGTTTAGATATAATTAAAATAACATTTTGATTTGGGATTTCTACTCAATTTGATATTTTGCAGAATGTAATATCGACTGTAAATTACATAATTTCATTTTTTTAAAAATAATTTACGACTTCGAAAATAGCGTGTTTACCACATTTAGTAATTTTATGTACAAAATTATGTACAAAATGTACAAAATTCTTTTCAATTTAATTGGGCTTTTGCACTTTACGATTTTGTAAGGAGGAAGAAACATGTTGGGATCGCCATTTTACAAACGACATCATCGTTGTTGGATATTTGGGGAATTGTTGATTTCCCACTGTTTACCACACTATTATAGATTTTCCAGAAATTGCGAGTTCCTAATTTCTGTGACTCAATGAATTTTCTGGTCATCTCTGTATACCTTCTCTTAGCTGTGGTTATTAAAGTCTTACAATTATTTTGTGATGCTATAAATTTCTGTCTATTTGTAGTCTACTTATGAGGGTAATTAGAGGAACACTTGCTGCTTCTGAGCAATACCAGCTGCACAGTTCGAAGCTAACCATTAGCGAAAGTTGTGCTTGCTATATAATTTTCCTGTAGGGATATGTGCATCAATGCTTTCTTTAGATCAAATGCGTTTCAGATCTTTTGAGAACTTCCCCAAAAGACTTGAATGTACTTCGACAGTCAAAATTGTTTTGACAGTAGAGTGAAATAGAAAACACATGAGAGGGGAATAAATGATAAATATTTTTGATAAAGAGCCAGTACAAAAATAAAATAAATAAATAACAGAAATACAGAAATAGAGTTAAAATAAAAGTAAGGATGAGAATAAAAGTACAGGAATGGTTATTATGCAAACAGATAGACTAAAAGTACTTCACTGAAGGTTCTGGACTTTAAAATTGTCTTATGCTAAATTTAAATCAATTTAATTCAACCAGTTAATGGACACCAAGAATGGTCTGGAAAGAATTATGAAAACAGGAATGCAAACTACGTTAAGTCTGTCGACATATATGTATTATAGAAATGGGATTGAGCTCTGGAGTTTCAGCTCATCCAGCCAAGCCATGGTTAGAGACGAGGAAAGAAATATAAGGTCTGATAACATCGACATCTCAACTGGGTCTCTTGTTAAATCATGAGTAGAAGGTTGGGGTGAAAGCAAAAGTTCATACGTCACACACTGTTCCTATCAAATTACGTTTATATCACTTTGTGAGTGAGAACATGCAAGTGTGTTCTTACTTTACCATGTACCAATCCTTCTGAAAGTGAGAACTGCAAGTGTGTTCTTACTTTACCATGTACCAATCATTCTGAAAGTGAGAACTGCAAGTGTGTTCTTACCTTACCATGTACCAATGATTCTGAAAGTGAGAACATGCAAGTGTGTTCTTACCTTACCATGTACCACTCATTCTGAAAGTGAGAACATGCAAGTGTGTTTTTACCTTACCATGTACCACTCATTCTGAAAGTGAGAACATGCAAGTGTGTTCTTACCTTACCATGTACCAATGATTCTGAAAGTGAGAACATGCAAGTGTGGTCTTACCTTACCATGTACCACTCATTCTGAAAGTGAGAACATGCAAGTGTGTTCTTACCTTACCATGTACCAATCATTCTGAAAGTGAGAACTGCAAGTGTGTTCTTACTTTACCATGTACCAATCATTCTGAAAGTGAGAACATGCAAGTGTGTTTTTACCTTACCATGTACCAATCATTCTGAAAGTGAGAACATGCAAGTGTGTTCTTACCTTACCATGTACCAATCATTCTGAAAGTGAGAACATGCAAGTGTGTTCTTACCTTACCATGTACCAATGATTCTGAAAGTGAGAACATGCAAGTGTGTTCTTACCTTACCATGTACCAATGATTCTGAAAGTGAGAACATGCAAGTGTGTTCTTACCTTACCATGTACCAATACTTCTTAAAGTGAGAACATGCAAGTGTGTTTTTACCTTACCATGTACCAATCATTCTGAAAGTGAGAACATGCAAGTGTGTTTTTACCTTACCATGTACCAATCAATCTGAAAGTGAGAACTGCAAGTGCAAACTAAAACATATCGCAACTATGTAACTGCTACAATTTCTTTACATTGAATTGTTTTTGTTTTGTTATTTCATGAGATTTTAACTTGTTGGATAGACGCGATGACAAATGCACAAAATGTTGATGATAAATTGAGCTCAGATGAATTTAAATACGAAAGTAGGTAATCGTTACTATTTGTATGAATCTATTTAATTTTATTTATTTCATATTTATTTTTTTAATAAATTAAATAAATGCCACTTTAAAATCGATAATGAGGACATCTATTTTTTGTATTTACTTAGATTCACCTTGTGAAATATATATATATATATATATATATATATATATATACATGTGAGTTTGTGTGTTAACTACACTGGTCGTAATCGTCTTCACATGTTTTGCCAGTCCAAAGGTTGTGCGATCTCGTCTCAGTGCTGCAACAAAAACTTTCATGCCGAGCCGAATCATACTCCAGTTTATAACGAAGTAACACATTTAATTGTTAGAGGTTACAAATGAAACTTGTGTCCCCCAGGCTGAATGGCAGACTTGCAAAACGAGACTTTCTTACCTGACCAGAAAAAGATAAGTCCAGCACAACCCTTTAGCTAAGTAACCCAGATGGGCTATCCTATCTTGAAGGGCACCCAGCTTCAACTGATCGCCGACCTTTCCAGCAAACTCCAACTTCCTGTCATGTCCAGTGTGTCAGGTCTCCCCCATCCCCATCTCCTTCTTCCTGTTGACCGGGCCTTTATCACTGGTCATCGGTGGGTCACCCAAGTTCTCACCACTTAAGATTTCAATTTGATATAACTTGTCAGACAGTCTACCCAGGGCGGCTTTATCATGGAGACGATCTGAACATCACTTTTGTGTTTGAACATCATTGTCTGTTTTTACAAGATACTTAATTCACTTCAAAGGGAAACAAACTTCTGGGGTGGCCTAAATAAAACCAAAGATATTTTCACTTTATTTTGTGCCCCCCTACTTCCTCTGGTCCAGCATCACTCACTTGCAATGTCCGCCATTCTTATACATCACTAAAATAATGCAGCCTACTGTATTTTACATGCCCTAAACAAGGCACATTGCCACTTAGATGTAAGCGGCTTCTGGGAATTAATGGCCAGATTTATATTGGCATTCTAGGTTAGGAGTTGTGAAGCAAGATATTTGTTTACTTTACATTTAAATTTCTTGCTTCACAACTTTCTACTTAGGATGCCCCTATAAATATGGCACCAAACTCTAAGTAACACCTTACCTCTCAGTGACAATATGCATGTTAACATGTATATATGTGTGTTTGTTCGTGTGTTCACTGCACTGGCCATAATGGCCTCGACACGTCGTGTCGGTCCAAAGGTTGTAGGATCTCACTCAGTGCTGCAACAAAGAACTTTCATTCCAAGTAGAATCAGAAGCCAAGCTTATAAACATGTAACAAGTTTATTTGTTGGATGTTACAAACAACACCTGCGTTCCCCAGTTGAATGGCAGAGTTGCAAATGAGATCTTACTATCCCGTGGAAAATAAAACAAGTCCAATCTGACACAGTCCTTTAGCTAAGAGCCCCAATGGGCCTATCATGCCTGCCTGGCACTCCATGTTCAACTCTGATCGTCAGCTCTCCAATCAAACCCTAACTTCTTGTCATGCCCAATAAGCTAGGTGTCACCCCTATCATCTCTTGGGCTCCTTTGTCCCTGGTCAGTACTGGACCAGCCAAGCTTTCACCACATAAGATTTCAACTTGAGATAACTTGTCAGACAGTCTACCCAGGGCGGCTTTATCATGGAGACGATCTGAACATTACTTTTGTTTTTCAGCATCATTGTCTGTTTTTACGAAGTAATTAATTCACTTCTGGTGTGGACCAAAACAAAACCAAAGGCACTTTCACTTTCTTTTGTGCCCCCTCTTCCCCCTGGCCGAGCATCTAACACTTGCAACATCCACCATGTAAAGAAATTGCTAACTCATAATTCAAAAAGTGAAATGAGTCGGCATTTAAAAAAGGTTACATTCTAGTAGACCTGGTAAAATCTGCAATGTCTGCCATGTAAATAAATTGCAAGCTCATAATTTAAAAGAGGAAATAAGTCAGCATTTTTTTAATTATTAATTTTCGTAGACACTGCCCGCCACTACCTGCTAATATCTGCTACTGTCTGCCACTTTCCGCCATGTAAAGAAATCGCCAACTCATAATTAAAAAAAAATGTTAGCAGTTTTAAATTTTTACATTTTAGTAGACGCTGCTCACCGCTACCTGCTAATGTCCGCCAGTGTCCACCATCTAAAGAAATCGCCAACTCATAATTCAGAAATGTAAATTAGTCAGTATTTTTTAAAATTATACATTTTAGTAAACGTTGCCCGTTACTACCTGTTAATATCTGCAACTATCCGCTAATTTCCGCCACTGTTTGCCATGTAAAGAAATTACCAACTCATAATTCAAAAAAGCATTTTTGAAATGTTACATTTACCCTGACTGCCACTACCTGCTAATATCAGCCACTATCCACCAACTCATAATTCAAAAAAGGAAATAAGTCAGCATTTTTTAAATTTTATATTTTAAGTATATGCTGCCCGCCATTACCTGCTAATATCGTTACCTTAAAGCTAGGATCAAAATGTATTATCTGGTCATGGGGTCTACATTCATGCCGGAAGTTCATAGAATAAAAATATATCACAAAATCCTATAAGGGTTTTGGAAATAGACCACCTATAACCATATATATTTTGATAGTACATTTCCCAGAGTAGTTAGTATGGTTGATTTTGAACAAAGGTGGCGTAATAATATTGTAGGGCCTGCGTTCGTTCCAGACGTTTATAGAATAAAAATATATCAAATTTCTACAAGGGTTTTGAAAATAGATCCTCATAACATGATATATTCTGAAACTAAATTTACCAGAGTAGTTATATTAGTATGGTTGATTTTGAACAAAGGTTACATGAGAATATTGTGGGGTCTACATTTGCATCGGACATTCATAGAATAAAAATATATCACAAAATCCTACAAGGGTGTTGGAGATAGATCCCCATAATCAGATATATTCTGAAAGTACCTTAACTAGAAGAGTTAGATAAGTTGTGTTGAGTTTGAACAAATGTTACATAAAAATATTGTTGGGTCAGCATTCACACCAGACGTTCATAAAATGGAAATATATAACAAATTCCTACAAGGGTTTTGGAGATAGACCACATAACCAGATATATTCTGAAACTACATTAACCTTAGTAATTAGATAAGTATTGTTGAGTTTGAACAAAGGTGTCACAATAATATTGTGGGGTCTTACTTAGCGCCAGACGTTCATAGAATAAAAATATATCCCCAACCTTTTCAAGGGTTTTGGAGATAGACCCATAACCAGATATATTCTGAAACTGCATTAACCAGAGTAGTAAGAAAAGTATTGGTTGCGTTTGAACAAATTTTGCAAAATAATATCCTTGTGTCTGCGTTCGTTCCAGAAGTTCATAGAATGGAAATATATCACAAACTCTTACAAAGGTTTTAGAGATGGACCACCATAACCAGATATATTCTGAAAGTACAGTAACTTGAGTAAACGGAGGCGGGTGTGGGGGAGAGAAAGAATTAAGAATCGTCTGTGACCATTTGTGCTTCTCGGCATTGTCCGGGATCAATAATTGTACAATTTTAGTATTAATTTTGTTAACTGGAATATATTAACTCTTTTCGGAATATAGACTTCATTAACATAACATATCTTCTTAATATGTTGAAATGAAGAGGGAGGGCAGAAATTAGGAATTGACCAGGACTATTTGTTTTACTCGCTGTTGTCCGGGATAAAAAATTGTAAGATTACAGTATCACTTTTGGTAACTGTTATATATTAAATCTCTTTGGACTATTGTATTTTTCAACATCGTTTATATTCATATTATTGTGAAATGTGGGGGTGACAAGAAATTATGAATTGCCCGGGACTATTAGTTTTACTCGGCATTGATCATTATCACCATTATTTCTCTTCATAATTTTACTTTAACGTTACTTTAGGCAGTTCTGTGAAAGTCTTCTTACTAACATTACCATATTAAAAGAGAAATGGAAATAAACGGCTAGATAGAGATACAGGGAGAGAGATAGAAGTTTTAATATAAAGATGTTACACATACTATTTAACTTATTTTATTTTGTTTTGTTTTTTATGGTCCGCGCAATGACGGGTAGACCTGCTAGTTTACAAATAAAAAAATAAAAAAATAAACTTTCTATAACTCAGTCTACTTTTTAGAGTAAAACATCGGGGGTTACAACGACCGACCCAAACATTAATTATAAAAAAAAGTTTGTTAATTAACATTGTTTAATTTAAATGTAATAAACTTTTAAACTTTACAAAAAAATATTAAAGACTGCAACAATCGTCGTTTATTAACAAAAAAGATTCCTTTTCATTATTTTAATTAAAAATGCAAATTACAAACCGGTTAAATAATTGTGATAAAAATATGTTAATTTACATGACTTGTACTTATTATTTAAAAATAATAAATTGTGTAGGTTTTCAGCGTCACAAATTCTATTTTCGATAAATGATGAATCGATTTGTTAAACTTAGTTATCTCCTTTGCATTGGTTACTGTAATTGCACTCTCATTTGTGACAAATCTGCAGTAAAAAATAATATTTAAAAGAACTTTAAAGCAACTTACTTTAATCTATATAGTGAATGTGAGTAAAAAATCCAGCGCTTGTTCGTAATACTCCACCATCCTTTTTTTGTTGTTCATTTTTACTGACCATTTTTTTTCATTTTTCGGTGTACAATTACCGATTATGTCGCTGGAGACTAACGTGTTTTTTAAAAATTTATCTAAAATATTTTAGATTTTAGGACGGGGGATCAGTTTCCTCTATAAATTTAATGTAAACTGATCACCCACGTTTTGACCATGTTGCAAAAATCTAAAAAAAAAATGTAATTAAAAAAACGGCATGTTAGGTAGTTGTACACAGAAAAAAAAACAATTTGCTCCATAAAAAGGTGAAAAAATGGTAGGGGGTGTATTATAAACAAACAACGAAAAAACAACAACACGTAACATGGTAAAAAAATGGGGGATCAGTTTGCGTTAAATGTATATAAGAAACTGATCTCCTTTCCTAAAATCTAAAATATTTGAAATTTTTTTTCCCCAAAACACGTAATTTTCTAGTGATTGTACACCAAACATTTTTTTTTTAATTGGTCAATAAAAAAGTTGAGATAAATGGGTAGTGGAGTACTATGAACAAGCGCCAAAAATGCAATAATTAAAATTGATGAATGCGGATTATTTCGTTGTCTCTTTGATATGATGAGTGTGTCTTTTCGTACCTTTATGTCCCAGAGGATTTTCTAATTTTCATTTTCCAGTATTGTCTCCAGTTTACGACTGTGCCATTTGTTTGTATGTTCAAAATACAGACGTTTGCATAGTCCCTAGTAGACTGGCTTTCTTATACAGCCGTGTCTGTTTATTTTGTATTCTATGCGATCTAGTTTACTGCATTCAATTATTATATGATTTAATGTTTTGTCTCTTTACTCACAATACTTTTCTTCTGACTGTTCTCTATTTTTTACTTTGATATCGTTCGTTATGTAGTTATGTAGTTCCAGTATGTCTACTGTTTCGAATTTTCCCGTTTTAATCACTAGTGTTCGGATCGAGGGTCATGTTCCCCCGATTATAAACGTGTTCAGTTGAATCAAGCAATGTTGCATGCAAAGACGGTAATAATTAATAAACAAAATGAAGTAGTTCAAATAACGTTTATTGAACGTGTGTGTACGTGGAATGATGAAGTGTGTGATGTATGCATGTGTGTTGATGGAAAAACAGTTCTTGAAAAGGTATAAGAAGAAATGAATCCGGCGTAGGAAAAGTCTTTGAAAAGCCGTACACAAAGAAAACGAGTTGAGAACTCTTACCGTTGTTTGCCCACGTGTGTTGGTAGTTGTTATGCTGGTTGAGAAGAAAAGCGTGAGACGAAACGCTAGAGTATTAGCGTCGTTCTGTCGACCAGAGAAGAGTGAAACGGAACGCTAGTGTCAGCGTCTGCCTGCCGAGGCAGGTCGGTGAGGAAGAGACGGATTTCCGTTTTGCACCGGCTCTTATAGTTCGAAGGGCAGATAACTCTGGTGTCGCTTTACAGCGCCACCTGTTGGTGATAAAGCGCCACCTACCGGCAAACCGGTGTAGTTATGTTTTGAAAGGAGGAGGTGACTGCTACAAGGACTCCCCCCCAGATTGAAAAATATTGAAAATATTATTCAATATATAGTTGTAGATGAGAAGCATTCTTTGTGGGTATGTCTGTTTTGCTGTTGAAGATTAGAAAAAAGTAGTGTGCACGCTACTTATTTCTGTTTCTGCATCTGTATTGAATGATTGATCGCAAGTGCATCTGCGGAATTGAGTGTTTGTAACGCATGTGGATCTGCGTGTTGTTTGGGTCTGCATCAAGTTTGAGTGCAAGTGAGTTTGCGGTCGAAAAATGTTGAGTGCAAGTGAATTTACACTTGTTGGTGGCGTTGTTCATGTTGATTAGTCTGCGTGATGTGGAGCTGATGAACAAACGTTGAATTGTCAGTGTTGTTTGGTGCTTGGGTCTGCGCTGTTGTTGATGAGTGAGCACAAGTGGGTCTGTGCGGTGTTGATGAGCGAGCACAAGTGAGTCTGTGCAGTGTTGATGAGTGAGCACAAGTGAGTCTGTGCAGTTGTTGATGAATGAGCACAAGTGAGTCTGTGCAGTGTTGATGCGTGAGCACAAGTGAGTCTGTGCAGTGTTGATGAGTGAGCACAAGTGAGTCTGTGCAGTTGTTGATGAATGAGCACAAGTGAGTCTGTGCAGTGTTGATGCGTGAGCACAAGTGAGTCTGTGCAGTGTTGATGAATGAGCACAAGTGAGTCTGTGCAGTGTTGATGAGTGAGCACAAGTGAATCTGTGCAGTTGATGAGTTTGTTCATGTTAATTAGTCCGTGTTGTGGAACTGATGAACAAACATCTAGTTGTTGAGATCGGTGGTACACTATGGTCAAAATAAGATGCACAAATGTCTGCAAGTGAGTTAGCAGGTCCAGGTACAAGTGGGTCTGTACTGGTGTTGGTGCGCGTCGTTCGAGTTGATGTGTCCCCCAGTTGATCAACGAACGTCCAGTTGTTGAGTATTTAGTCGTGCTTGTGCAGTTGTACTCATTTTGAACTGGTGTGATTTCTTCCATAGTGTCGTCAGTGATGTCCGGAAATGTTTGATGAATGTCCGGGAAGAGTTGGCTGTTCAAGTTGATGTGTCCTCCTGTTTATCAATGAACGTCCAGTTGTTGAAGAGGGTTGGTAGCCCTTGAAGGGTGATGTTGGTGCTTGCTGAGCCTGACTTTTTACAACCAGTATTAAGTCTTGAGGCTTGGTGATGTTCGACATCGTGTGTTGCTTGTTTTGTAGTTTTCTTTTCGTTTATATATATATTTCCAACACGTGGGTAGAAAGGAAAAAGAAAAAAAAAATAGAGCCGTAATTTGTTTCACACACGGAATGACGTTTTTTGTTTTCGTTTTAGTTTGTTTGAATGTTCGTTTCCACGTAGAGAAAGAATGGTGGCTTCTCTTTCCTTTGTTGTTGAAAAGAAAGAAAAAAAAAAAAAAAAATTCGTATTTTCTTCTTTTTTGTTTTTTTTGTTTGAATTTTCATTTCCACGTGGTCCGAGAGATAAAAAATGGCGTTATTTTAAAAAAAATTTTTATCAACACGTTGTCCGGAAAAAGATGGCGGCATTTTTGAATTTATTTTATCAACACGTGGTCCGGAAAAAGATGGGCAGAGTGAGCGTTTGTTTTCTTTTTATCTCCACGTGTTCAAAACAAAGGAAGTGGCGTCTTGTAAGGTCCTTTTGTTCGTCGAAAAAGAAGAAAAAAAGGATTGGCAAAAGTTTGTCTTTTTCTTTGTATATATTTTTCCGACACGTATGTGGAGAAAGAGAAGAAGAAAAAATGAAATTGTAACTTGTTTTATACTCGGAGAAACCGAGAAATGTTTTTGTTTTTCTTGTTTGGGTATTTCCGCGTGGCAGAAAAAAAAATAATGGCGGCTTCTTTTCTTTTGTTTGTTTGTATATTTCTACCACGTGGGTAGAAAAATAATGAAAAAAGATGGGTGCGTAATTCGTTTTACCACGAAAGAAAAAAAACGAGAAATGATATATATATTTTTTTTTGTTTGTTCTAGTACGAAATTAATTACTCCGTCACATACAACAAAGCTTGCACGTCGGGTCACCAATTGTTCGGATCGAGGGTCGTGTTCCCCCGATTATAAACGTGTTCAGTTGAATCAAGCAATGTTGCATGCAAAGACGGTAATAATTAATAAACAAAATGAAGTAGTTCAAATAACGTTTATTGAACGTGTGTGTACGTGGAATGATGAAGTGTGTGATGTATGCATGTGTGTTGATGGAAAAACAGTTCTTGAAAAGGTATAAGAAGAAATGAATCCAGCGTAGGAAAAGTCTTTGAAAAGCCGTACACAAAGAAAACGAGTTGAGAACTCTTACCGTTGTTTGCCCACGTGTGTTGGTAGTTGTTATGCTGGTTGAGAAGAAAAGCGTGAGACGAAACGCTAGAGTATTAGCGTCGTTCTGTCGACCAGAGAAGAGTGAAACGGAACGCTAGTGTCAGCGTCTGCCTGCCGAGGCAGGTCGGTGAGGAAGAGACGGATTTCCGTTTTGCACCGGCTCTTATAGTTCGAAGGGCAGATAACTCTGGTGTCGCTTTACAGCGCCACCTGTTGGTGATAAAGCGCCACCTACCGGCAAACCGGTGTAGTTATGTTTTGAAAGGAGGAGGTGACTGCTACACTAGTAGTGCACCTATTTCCATTAAAATATCCTGTGATTTTGTTGTGTTTATTTACATTTTAAACTTATTTGTCGAATAGCCCCCTGTCTTTAATATACATATTTGTGATTTGTTTTTATTTTTTCTGTGTTTGTTGTTACACTTTTTGAGTAAGTTGTTGAGTAGTATCCTCGTTATGAGAGACAGTGGTGGTGATAGAGAGTATGTATGGAAAATGTATCTGCATTCTTATTTAACCCAGCTGTCAGTTCTAATCTCCATGTTTCAATTACTTCTTTATGAGATTGTTATTTTTTTCTCATATTGTGTCTGCCCTTACACATCCAATTACTCATGCTGGGTGAATTCTTCGAGTCGATTCATACTATAGCTATGTTTTTTTTTCAATTTTTCGGGATCGTTTGATTTACATAAAAAAGATCACGTGTCCGTCTTGTTGATCTTGAGCATCCTTTCTTTTTCACAGGGAGTAGTTCACGGTTATTAAAGCTGTAGTAGATGTGTTATCTTGGTTGTATTGTTAGGATTTTCCTCATAGTTTGTAAAGAGGTTATGGGTCTGTAGTTGCTTAAGGTTATTCCTTTGTTTCCTTCTTTTGTATTAATGTAGTGTTTTATTTGTTCATCCACACTGGTTTGTCTGTTTCACGTATTTCAGGAAAAAATCTCTACAAAACGGTAACTCTTCCCCTTATTTACTCCTTAACTCCAACAAGTGCACATTTTGTCAAAATAACCGGAATAACTGTGGAATAAAGCAAGATATACAACCTGATTAATTAGAGATTTTGCAGAATTAATTACATCTGCTTATTAATTGAAGTATATTTAGGCAGAAAACCTGCATGTAGACATGTTCTGTTATACAGGGTGAACTCACTCACCCAATGCAAACTTACACACTCCTTTCTTGGCACTACTATAATTTCGGCTGTGATGATCCTCTTCAGTTAAAGAATAATCTTGTGATTAATTTTTATAGACATCATCTTTAAGATTATCTGGGGATTTATGGTCCGGTGTGTGTGAAGCCAATTAAGGACCACACCCCCTACTGATGAGACGATCACCAAAGTGTCCTTGCTGCTATTCCAATGAGTCATTTGAAGGGTAGGGTATTGTGACTTCCTGTTGAAATCACTGTTTACCAATCACAAAACTTTTTAATCTTCCCAATACCTTCATGTATACATATGAAGTTTTAGCCTTGAATTAAACTTTGCATATATTTTTTTAAAGTATGCACCTCTTTTCCCATTGCCTAGTGCTTTCAATTTTGACATTTCGTTAGGGTCGTTTTTGTTAATTTCAGTTTATGTTCTTTCTTCATTTATGTAACTTCTTCAGTTTTCTGAATCAATATTATCTTTTTTTAAAGTTATTTTTCATTTCTGTCATGGTATTGCAAATTTTTTCATATATTGCTCCAGCAATGTTGTATTTCTCTCGGGTATTGTTATGTTTTTGGCATTCTTTCATTTATGTATTCTTTTCAGTTCTCTGGCAAGTTCCATGTATTTTCTTTGTGTCTATTAATATTTCTGGATCTATTAAAATCAGTAGCAACTGAATAGTTCTTGATGATATAAAAATATGAGAATTTATTAGACACCGTCTACAATTTTACTTTTTTATTTATTTCTCTGTATGTTGATTTCTTTTAAAGAGAATGTCTTTAAAATATTTTTGAGCATAAGGAAGTTTTATGCATGAGAATATGCATTTATTTTTACACTCTTCAATATCTAATAAAAGATCCACAATATACATCATATGTCAGTACAGAAATGCGGTTTATGTTTATATGTATAATTCAGTTTATTCTTTTAGAAAACTCTTCATTCATAGAAAAATAATGAAACTAATTTTTCAAAATAACGATTTTTAATTTATATAGAATATTAAATCGAACCTCTCCAAATTCATTGGGTTTTCCTTTAATTGTACATAGAAATAAAGAAGTAAAATTATTTGTTAATGGGCATGTATCAATAGACATATTTGACAGAAATTGTCCTTTTTATTTATCGTGAACTGATATATTATCTACTAAATAAAAAGGAATATTTGTGTATATATATATTTGCAATATATTGGAGAATGGTGATTTTTCTAGAAAGGGGTATATTATCTACCAAATCAAAAAGAAAATGTGTATATCAATTAATTTTATTATTTTTGTGATGTAAGATTTTTTAATAAAATTTATTGTTCATTTCACAGAGAACAGTTACAGTGGGAAATACATGGATTTATCAAATAAACATTTTCTGCTGAGGATTCTTAGTCTTCTACCGTGAATGGAACAACAGTTTTGCAAAGTTTTTTTAATAGACATGGAGATGCATAATAAAGAGGAACCTTATTTTTGCAATGTATGTAAATTAGGATTTGTATGCAGTTCAGATTTTAATAGACACATACGAACACACAGTGGAGAAAAAACACATACTTGCCAAATATGTGGAACTGCATTTTCGGCAAATTCTTCCTTAAAAAAACACATGCGAACACACACTGGAGAAAAACCTTATTCTTGTAAAGAATGTGGATCTGCATTTTCACAGTGCTCTTCTTTAAAAAGACATATGCGAACACACACTGGAGAGAAACCTTATTCATGTCAGGTATGTGGAGCTGCATTTGCCGATAATTCTAACTTAACTAAACACACGCGAACTCACACGAAGGAGAAAACTTATTATTGTGAAATATGTGGCATAGCATTTTCTGAGAATCCTTCCTTAATAAAACACATGAAAAACCACACTGGAGAGAAACCTTATTCTTCTATATTATCTGGAAATGCATTCTCAGAGAGTTCTAATTTGAATGAAAAATTCATGCAAATTAATGCAGGAGAAAACACTTATTCTTGCAATATATGTGGATCTTCATTTTCACATATGTTTATCTTAAATGAACACACACAAACACACACTGGAGAAAAACACTTTTTTTGTAATGTATGTGAATTTTCTTTCTCAAGCAGTGCTGATTTCAAAGTGCACATGAAAACACACACTCTAGAAAAATCTTACATTTGTAAAATATGTGGAGTTGCATTTTCAGAGAATTATACTTTAAAAATACACCTAAAGACACACACTGGAGAAAAAGCTTACTGTTGTAAAATATGTGAAGCCACATTTTCTGCAAAATGTTCCTTAAAAATACATATGCGGACACACACTGGAGAGAAACCTTATTCCTGTAAAGTTTGTGGATGTGCATTTTCGCAATATTCTAACTTAGAAAGACATGTGCGAACACACACTGGTGAGAAACCTTATTCTTGTATAATATGTCAATCTGCATTTTCCCAGTTTATTTCATTAGAAGGACACATGCGAAAACATACGGGAGAGAAACCTTATTCTTGTAAAGTTTGTTCATCTTTATTTTCTACAAGTTCTGATTTAAAAAGACATATCCGCACGCACACTGGGGAAAAACCTTATTCTTGTAAAGTATGTGAAAATGCATTTTCTGAGAATTCAGCTTTAAAAAGCCACCTTCGAACACACACAGGAGAAAAACCTTATTCATGTAAAATATGCAAAGCCTCGTTCTCTCAGAGTTGCAATTTAAAAACCCACATAAAACGAACACATTCAGAAAACCCTTATTCTTGCAAAATATGTGGATCTGCATTTTCGCATATGTTTACCTTAAAACAACACATGCAAACACATAATGGCGAGAAACCTTATTGTTGTGAAGTATGTGCATTAGCATTTTTTACCAGTTCTGAATTAAAAAGACATATGCGAATACACACTGGAGAGAAACCTTATTCATGTAAAATATGTGGATCTGCATTTTCACAGGATTCTCATCTAAACACTCACATGCGAACACACACTGGAGAGAAACCTTATTCTTGTAAAGTATGTGCATCTTCTTTTTCAAACAGTTCTGCTCTAAAAATTCACATGCGAAGACACACTGGTGAGAAACCTTATTCTTGTAAAATATGTGGAACTGCGTTTTCACAAAATATTGCTTTAAAGGGCCATATTCGAACACACACTGGGGAAAAACCTTACTCTTGTGAAATATGTGAATCTTCATTCTCACAGAGTTGTAATTTAAAAACCCATATAAAGGTGAAACATACAGAACACCCTTATTCTCACACAATATATGAATCTGCAGTTTCACATATGTTTACCATAACAGAATGCATGCAAACAGACAAAGAAAAGAGACTTTATTCTTGTAAATTATGTCCATGTACATTCTCAGATAGTTCTTCTTTGAAAAAACACATCAGAATGCACAATAGACGAGAACAATACACTTGTAAAATATGTGGATCTGTATTCTCAAGCAGTACTGATTTAAAAAGACATGTAAGAACACACACTGGAGAACGACCGTATTCTTGTAATTTATGTGCATCTGCATTTTCTGAGAATGGTTCATTAAAAAAACACATGCGAACACACAGTGGAGAGAAACCTCATACTTGTAAAATATGCGGAACTGCATTTTCAGAGAATTCCGCATTAAAAAACCACATTCGAACACACACTGGAGAAAAACCTTATTTGTGTAAACTATGTGGAGCCTCATTCTCGCAGAGTGGTAATTTAAATAAACACATCAATCGTTCACATACCGGAAAAAACCCTTATTTTTGTAAAATATGTGGAGCCTCATTCTCACGGAATGGTAATTTAAAAAGACACATTGATCAAACACATAAAGGAGAAAACCTTTAATCTTACAAAATATGTGGATCCACTTTTCACATATGTTTACCTTAAAAGAAAATATGCGAACACAATGGATAAAAATCATTTGTCTTGTATTTGATCTGCATTTTTGCAGAATTATAACTTATCAATAAAATGTAAACACATACTCTGTAAAAAGTTGAATATCCAGTGTAGCAGCAAGTCCTAGGGACATATACCAGAAATAACAGTTGGAAATAAGTCATACAGCATCAACTATTGCTACAGCTACATACCCAGAAAACAGAGCTGTTAAACCTGGCATTGTTATATGGAACAAGAGGAATAATGTAGCAACCCTAGTCTAAGTCTGCATTGCTAATGATGATAGTTAAAACAGAGCTGAAAGGGAGAAGATAACGAAATACCAAGGTCTTATTTACAAGAAAAAGTAACCGGAATCTTAGGAAAATCTGTATCATTTTAGTAATCATATAAGCAATGGGCTTATGAATAAGAATTTCAAAAATATTTGGCGAATATACACGGAGAACCAAATGCAAGAGAGATACAAACAAGTGGGCTTAAAGTGAGGGTTAGAATCTTACAAAAGATCACTCTGTTGGAGTCTCTTAAATAGCAGGTGAATGTGTGGTATTTTGTAGGATGCCACATCTCCAGCAGAAACATTAGGATCAGTAACTTTTTAAAAAAAGTTAAAGTCACCACCTTAAAGTGTGTTTATTATCTCTGTGCAGGGGTTTGTCAGGACACATTTGACTTTAGATATAAACCCAAACAAATATTCAAGTAATGATAATGTGGTATTTGATGCCCAAATAATACCTCATCGGTGAGTTACCGCATCATACAAGAGAAGTACACTTAGTAATGTTCTAAAAATAACAACACTGAGCTTAAAAAAGCTTGAACCTGGAATCTCGAAGAAATAAGCAAAGACAACAAGAATAAAACTACCAAATACTGTCGTGGCTCATTGAGTAGTAAGACAATTATTTTTCACTTTACTTATTCAAGATTTTAGAAGTATACAGATCCTTAAAGGAGCACTTGGTTATACTATGAATATGCATGAGTGCATTCACTACACTGGTCTTGATTGGCCCGCTCATTGTGCCTAGTGCAAGGTTGCCGTTTTATATAGTCAGTGCTGCAACATAGAATTCTCATTCCACATAAAACAATCAACATATGTTTATTTTTTCTGAAGATTACAAATGGTACTCGTTTTCTAAAGTTGAATAGCAGACTTAAAAATAGAGGTCTTATAACCCGGCCAAATAAAAACATAAGTCCAAGCCGACACAACAGACCCTCTGTTCATGCATTAAGACCATCGAATCCCAACTACCACCTCGAATGTTGAACTCCAACTGCCTGCCTCACCCGTAGAAGCTGGGATATATGAACTTTTGACTGGAAATCATAGATACGAGTCTTTCTCAGTGGTAAGCATTCGATGTATATATATATATGTATGTATGTGTGTGTACATTTTATACATATTGTATATTAAAGAGATAATAATTTTTCACTGCTTTTACTCAATGGATATATATACTTTTGACTGGAAATCGTAGATACTAAGATTTCTCAGTGATAACCATTCGACCACCCTGAAGATATCCACTAGAGATAACGGCTAGACAGTGTAACCTCAAAAGGGTTAATCTGGAACCTATCTTTTCAGAAGTAGTTAGGTTCCACCAGGATTCCCCGTTTAATGAGGGATTCATTTTATTTCAAACCAAAGACAATTTCTGTATGGCCTAACTCACAATCAGAGATATTTAGAATCTTCCTTTGACAGAACATCTATCACCTGCAACGTCTTGCAAAGGAAATGTATTCAATTATATTTGAACATAGATAGAATAACAGTATGACCTATACCCGAAGATGTATTGGAAGCAACATCAATTAAAATACGTATTTCACTTGGATAAAGTGATAAGTATTTATTAAACAAACAAAGAAGTATTTAAGATGTTTGGTAAAGAATATGATCCACATAACTTTAGACAGAAACATTCACACTATATACATGTTTCACCAAACACTATAGTATATATAGACAGAAGGAGGCGATATATATATATATATATATATATATATATATACATATGTGTGTGTACATTTTACACATATTGTATATTGCAGAGATAATAATTGTCCACTGCTTTACTCAATGTTTGAGAAGTAGGGATGATCCTTGGAAGAGAAGTCCGATATATATGTAACTAAGAGATATCAACTTGTAGCCCCAAGTGGGTGAATCCTATGATTTCTGAAAAATAAATGAACTAAATTTGTGTATCTACTATGATGTTTACCTTTATAAGACCCCTGCATGTATATTCAACAAGCCCTGAGGCTTATTAAGAATAAAACAATTTTGAACCACTTTTATGTCCATATGAAGATATATTTGTGCTAAACCTTATTACAATTTTGATCTAAATATATTACATAATTTTTATACTAGAAAACATTTAAAATTTAAGAATACATGCAAATACACAGACATATAATGTCACTTAAGTGCAAGCAATGGCTGCAAAATAGCAATCTCTGAGACAAAATAAAGCTATTCTAAAAGGATTCATGACACTAT
Source organism: Sepiola atlantica (assembly GCA_963556195.1). NCBI lineage: Eukaryota > Metazoa > Mollusca > Cephalopoda > Sepiida > Sepiolidae > Sepiola > Sepiola atlantica. Next base: position 110,002,350 of record OY744525.1, read on the forward strand.
CTCATCTCAAAACGTTGGCTCTTGTGATTTTTGGATAATCTACAATACTGTTGTTAATAGTGGAGAGTCTGCTATTCCTCCTCTTTCTAATAGTCTTCAGGTTGTTTCACCTTCTAAGCATAAGGCTGATCTCTCTGCTCTTCTTTTCATTGACCATTCTTCTCTTGATAATTCTGGTGCTGTTCTCCCTGATTTTCTTTTGAAAATTCATCACTCTCTTTACTCTGGCATTATAACTCTGAATATGGTTGCTAGGGTTCTTTCTGATCTTGAGCAGTCTTAAACTCCCGCTCCTGATTCAATTCCTGTTGTTCTCAAACTTTCTTCTATCTTCTCGAAATTAGTCAATCCTGTTTTCCTTCTTGTTGAAAAGTGTTCCCTGTTGTCCCTATCTCTAAAAATGCTGGTGACCCAACTAAATATTGCCCTATAATTAGCAAGGTTTTTTTAAAGTTGGTCAACGGAAGGCTTGTTCATTTCTAGAAAGTTTGGGCCTCTTTAATGATGTTAAGTATGGCTATCGTGGTTTTGTTTTAACTGCTGATTTTCTAACTGAGTGGACCTATCGATTTATAGATAATTGAGGAGAGGGTAGGGCCAATGTGCTTGACATTTTGAAGGTGTTCGACAGAGTATGGCATTCTGGTCTTCAACACAAACTTCAGGGTAATGGTATTAATGGTAAGGTTCTTCACATTATTAGGTCTTTTCTTTTTGTTAGAAGCTTGCGAGTAACACTTGATGGTGTCTCCTCATTCTCTTTTTCTATCAATGCTGGTTTTCCTAATGGCTATATTCTAGGCCCAACGATGTTTCTTCTCTATATCAATGACCTCTAAGAGAATATTATTCAGAAGATTAACATATATGCTAATGACACCACTCTCTATTCTGGTGTTGCTTCTTTCCCATCTACCATGCAACAGTTAAAATATGTGTTCGGTTGTATATTGGGTTACGAAATAGCGTGTTTCGTTTAATCCTCTTAAGACTCAGTTTGTATTTTTCAATCGTAGGTGTTTCCTTTTTCTTCCTGAGATTCTCATAGATGACTCTGAGAAATGGACTCTGAAAGTTCTTAGTCTTTCTTTCTCATTAAATCTTTCTTGGAGTTCTTTCATTAGATTCATTGTTCTTTCTGCTTATCGTAAAGTCGTTTCTCTCTATCGCTCAAAACACTTTCTCACAGCTGAGGCTATTCAGTATCTCTACAAATCTATCAGACCTTGTATGGAGCAATATTGTAATATTAGGGTGGTGAATCTCTGTTCCATTTGACGGTTCTTGATGAGGTTCAGAAGCGTATATGTAATTTGGTTGGCTTCATCTTTTCTTCTCTTCACTCTCTTTCTCACAGACGTGATATTGCCTGTCTTAGTCTTTTTCTATAGATACTATTCTGGCATGTGATCTTCAAAATTGTCTGATCTATTCCCTGCTTCCTTTGTTTCAGGTCGTTTGTGGAGTTGTCGCCATCAATTCCTTCTTTTGATACCTTATTATGATATAGCTTCCTATTCCGGTAGTTTCTTTCTAAGAATTGAAGGCTTGTGGAACATTCTTTCTGGCTGACGGTTTTCCTCCTACCTATATCATTGTTTTTTTCAAGACTAAGACCAATAGGCATCTCCTGTCTTGGCAATAATCATGTTTCGTTCTTGTTACCTCTTTACATCAAGTGGCTTCATGCCTTGTCTCGAGTGATTAAAAAATAAACTTTACATAAAGATATTTCATAACAAATATAGTGTATAATATGTATATTATATCTGTTTACATTATGTTTATAATGATTTCTAAATTCTTTAAATTAATTATCAACAATGAAACGTTTTAATTTAACAAAAATCAGAAGAGATGAATGATTGAATTGCATTTAATAAAAAAGTATGTTTTAAATAGTTTCCTGAACCAATCACTAATATAAAAATACATAACATAATAATTAAATTAATTATCAACAATAAAACGTTTTAATTTAACAAAAATCAGAAGAGATGAATGATTGAATTGCATTTAATAAAAAAGTATGTTTTAAATAGTTTCCTGAACCAATCACTAATATAAAAATACATAACATAATAATTAAATTAATTATCAACAATAAAACGTTTTAATTTAACAAAAATCAGAAGAGATGACTGATTTAATTGCATTCAATAAAAATAGTATCTTTTGAATAGTTTCCTGAACCAATCACTAATATAAAAATAAATAACATAATAATTAAATTAATTATCAACAATAAAACGTTTTAATTTAACAAAAATCAGAAGAGATGACTGATTTAATTGCATTCAATAAAAATAGTATCTTTTGAATAGTTTCCTGAACCAATCACTAATATAAAAATAAATAACATAATAATTATTCAATTTCGTTAACAGGATTTTACGATATCAAAAATAGATAGTATATATTTATGATACAATAGGAAATTCACATAAAATAATTCTGAAAAATCTAATTACATTTTGTCTGGATTCTATTTTAACACACGTTTAAAAGTTAAAATAAATATTTAATATTTTCACTTATTTTAGTTTGTATTCGATTATGAATAACAAAAATATTGAAATTTTTAAAATTTGATTGAAGCGTCTCTAAGAACTAAACGGATGTAAATAAAAGAGACACATCCTATTCTTGTTGATTTAAAAGATATAATATACCCACCCCCTCTAATAAAATAACAACACCAGATTTCAGATTTCATACAGGCCCACAAAAATTCTTCTGGTTATGACAAGCTGAACCAACTCTTTAGAAAATTTACGTGTGTCATTATCAACGATATAGAAAAGTGTGTATGTATATTTCACACTAAAAAAATCCGTAGTGTCTCGCTGCCAATTAATCAAAAGACTGTATTAGATTATGGTTATTCCAAAAACACACTGCACATGCCCCAAAACAATTCCCTTCTGCTGTCGTGAAAATTTCACCTGATCACGATATACACCAATGTAAGGTGGCCTTGCTGTTGTTGACACAGATAAAATATCATACCCTATTAGTTGATGCAATTGAAGAACCTGCCCTTCTCTCAGCCATGTCATCTCTCTAGTCATAGTCGACAAATATTCCAACTGACCTGACCAATTATAGAAAGATCTCGAAAAGGTGCTAAGGGCTTAATTGCTTGTCTCCGTAGCACATTTATCACTTTTAGTATTCCGCATGAGCTGTCTTAAGATGGCGGCCCCGAGTTTACAGTCTCATCTTGAAGAAACTTTGGCCTCACCCATCGACTCTCTTAACTGGTCTTCCCCCAAAGAAACTATCAGACAGAAGTCGGCGTCAAAATAGTGAAACGACTTCTCACAGACAACACATGCCCTAATGGCGAATGGAACACAGACTCCCTACAACCTGTCATACAATATTACAGAAATACCTCAGATAGGGACACCAAGTTATCTCCTACAATGAGTGTTTTTGACAGCCCCATTAGAGATTTCATTAAAAGTTTTCCTAGTCACGACAACCCTTGGCGTGAAACATTGGACCCGGGAGAAGTTTTTAGTAATGGGCACATGAAGACTTTCTGAATACACTAAGCGATTGTTGCCCCACGTCGTTTGTTCATTTGTACGAATACAAAATCAAACAGGCCCACAACCATTAAAATGGGACAAAACAGGTTGTGTCATTGAGGTTCGTCAGTTTGATCATTATGCTGTATGCGTGGATAAGTGACTCTTTGGAACAGGAAATTCCTAAGAAAGTACACTCCTCTTCATTCATTTAGTACAAAGATCAGTGTAGCAGATGACTAACTTCACTGCTATCAACTGACACAACAAGGTACGTCTCCTCTGCCCCGACAAGAATGCACCCCGGAACCTTTACCCATGAGTGATAGAATAAGGACTTATCATACCTCCACGGATATTCAAATGTAAAATTAATTTTGTTCAAGATATAAATATTTTTTGCTAAAATTACTAACATATATTTCTATATTAATATGAAATAAAATTAAACTTTATTTTGAGTTAAATTACTAAGATATATTTTTCCTCAAGCTATAATTATTTATTTTTAAACTCATCGGTCAAGGGCGATAACTGAGTATGACTTGATTATTTGCCTTATCGTCTGCGGCCAACCAATTTGTTTATCTCTGTATTTTAACGTTTCGTTGTGTTTTGTACGCTTGTCAATAAAGCGTCTCTTATTACCTTCAAACGGTTTTGTGTAATATATCATTATTTATTGGCGTGGTGGCAGCGGTTTATTGCCTACATATGCCTCTTAATATATATATATATATATATATATATAAGGAGGATATTACCCACCAACTAGTTGGGCGACTGTGGAAAGACTACTGACGCGTCTCTTAAGTTTACACCCCATCAGACTGGTGAATACTGCTACACCTTGATTAAAATCGTCAGATAAGCTTATCAAAGAATTTCTTTTTCTGACTTAATATATATATGTTAGTTGATCAACATTCTATTAGTATGTCTGTATGCACCCATAAGCAGTGGTGCTTGGGGTGGAGCGAGACTATCTCTTCCTTTGAGGCACAGTGGAATAACCTCATATACTGCCTGTCCCTTAACTGCATCTATGCCCCATTCCTCGAGGCTAACTGAGAAAAGCAGTCACGTACACACCCACACTAAGGCTTCACAAATGATGATATGGAGGTATCTGATTCCAACAAACTCACTGCCATCCAAAAAAATAATATAGTCAAGATTATGTTGGAATAGGTTGCAAATTACTGCCCTTGCATATCACGTAGTGCCATTGTCAAAGCATCGACGTCCTTAACAAGTGTTTGGCAGACCATAAAACAGCATTATGGCTTCCAGACTAGTGGCTCTCTCCTCCTAGACTTCGACTCCATAAGACTCGAACCGGATGAACGTCTAGAAGGTTTATTCCAGAGACTGACTGCCTTCATTGATAGCTCCCTGCTAAGCACTGAAACTCACATCAAACACCATATAGTCTTCCTACGGAAGACGAGGAAGTTACCTTCATGTTAGAAAATTTAATTGTCCTAACATGGTTATGTCTACTCCACCCGGCTCTCCCTAAGCTAGTCAAGCAACGTTATGAGATGGAATTGAGGTCACACACATTGGTGTCAATCAAACCCTAAATCTCCCTTGGATTCATTACTTGAGGAGTTAGGAAATGAGGTGTCTGCAAATCGAGCTTTCACTATACCACATTGTGACGCTAGGAAACCTCAGCCGAGGAGAACTTGCCAACTTTGTAGTCAGACAAGCTCAGAGAACTAAAATTAAAGTTCGATAAGTTCAAACACATCGGTGTGTTTGCCCAGCCTGAAGTTGTCAGAGCAGCAGTGGAATATGTAAATCCCTCCTTCCTAGTCAGCAAACCTAGTGGAGACCACCACCTGGTCATCACATTTTCCAGTGTTAGTCACTATTCTAAGCCTCATCCATATGTCATGCCAAACCTTGACCCTACTCTGATGAAGATAAGTCAGTGGCGATGGATTATCAAGACTGACCGTAATAGCGCCTTCTACCAAATTCTCTTGGCAAAAGAATCTATCAAATATTGTAGCGTTGTGACCTTTTTCAGAGGCATACATGTCTACACAATGTGAGCGATGGGCATGCCAGGTTCGGAAACTGCTCTGGTAGAATTGATGTGCCGAGTGCTTGGTGACCTCCTGGTAGAGGGATATGTGTCAAAACTTGATGATGATCTTTACTGTGGCGGAAAGAGCATTAAGAACTTATCCTCATTTTGGCACAGAGTCCTTACTACTCTGCCTCAGGCACACTTAAGATTCTCGGCGGGCAAAACCATTATCTGCTCGAAACAAACATCTATCCTTGTCAGCTGGGTCTCACAGAATCGCTGCACTTAGCTCATGTCAACCTTTTAGGACAGTGAGGGACATACAATCGTTCATTGGAGCCTATATGATCTTAAACCGTGTAACCTCAAACTGTTCCAACTTCCTTAGTCTCTTAGATGAAGCTACAGCAGGAAGAGAATCACAAGATGCAGTAGTGTGGTCCGATCACTTATGGGAAACCATCATCGCTACTCAGAAGCACTTGACATTGGCGAAGACCATTGACATAGCCCGTCCTTCTTACCAGTTGTAGATCGTGACCGATGGATCTTACAAACAACATAGCATTGATGCTCTGATGTATGTTGCCATTTTTCTGCAACCTACCTGGCTACCATGTGAAGTCGAAGCATTGCCTATTGCTGCAGTTATCTAGCATTTTTACCCATGCTCGATCCAGTCATAACGCAGCCCTGTGATCCTCACCGATAACAGGCCTTGTGTTCAGGCATGTGAAAAGCTCTGCCGGGGCCAATTCTCAGCCAGTCCTAGATTGACTTTGTTCCTATCAACCGTCTGCCATTTTCAGAATTCTGTCCAGCATCTCGCTGGAAGTGCAAACATACCTGCTGATTTTGCTAGCTGTAATGCTCTCGAATGCAGCACCCACATCATGCTAAGTCTGCTCCTACCTGCGAGAGCAGGAGGAGGTCACCGTATTTAGAATTTCCATTGAAGAGATCATCAGGGGATCCTCAAGGCTCGAGTACACCAGCCGTCCTGCATGGAAAGAGATACAAAACAAATGCCTAGACAGGCAATGGGCACACCTGATAAAAAGAACTCACCTTTCAAAGCGACTTACTAACATCAGGGACGTGAAAAGATATCTTCAGACAACCACATTGGCTAAAGACGGCCTTATGGTTGTTTTTGGAATGATCCCCTTCTCCCACAACAGGATGCAATCGTTGCCCCACGATATGCTCTCCATGCCTTAATTACAGCACAACACATTAAGCAGGGACATCCCATAAACCATCAAATGCAGCAGGTGGTGAGCCGATATTTCTATGCCTTGGACTTGACTAAAACTGTGAATGACATTGTATCTGCATGTCACCAATGTGCATCATTGAGAAGTTCTCCACTCGTAGCTGTGCCTCAGTCCAGTGATGACCCTCCGGGCTTAGGTTTGCTGCAGATGTCATACAAAAAAGACAACTGATTTTTGTCCTACGTGAAGTATGTCAGTTCATACACTGTTGCATTCCTTGTACCAGACGAGCAAAGGGATACATTGCGAGATGGCATCCTGAAGGATATCAGACCCACCCGCAGTCGTAATGACAGACTCCGCTCCCAGCTTCAAGTCCCTCGAAAACGACAAGTTCCTGCTGACTCACAATATCTCAGTCGAGACAGGTAATCCAAAGAACATCAACAGTAACCATGTCGCTGAGAAGGCCGTTCAAGACATCGAGCGATAGCTCCTTAAGGGGAATCCAGCTGGGTTACATGTCTCTACGGTCTCACTCTCCGTAGCTTACTGTGCGCTGAACAGTATAGTCGGATAACTTGGATTGTTTCCTTGAGAGATCCTGTATCATCGGGATCAGTTTACCAACGAACGCATCCACTTCGATGATATGGATTTGATACAAAGAACAGCATTGTAAGCGTAGCACTCTACAGCACCCAACCGCTCACGTAAGGCAAGTACAGAAATTGATGTTGGGGTCATTGTTTACATTCACAGTGACCTTACAAAAAGTAGTGGCCGTGATCAGTACTTGATATCATCCAATCATCAGGGTTTAATCTCAAACATCCAGACAACACTGACGAGGACGATAGCGACTTGACCTTGCATACCGAACCTACCATCATAGAAACCATTAGCAGTGTGAGCAGCGAAAATAGTTTACCATTAAGCAGACAACCAACTAGCCAACCCTCTATTGTGACTCCAGAGGATATTCCAGTTGACTCCCCTCACAGGATAGAGTCAACACACCACGTCTCGTTGACAACATGCTCGTCACCTCAGACATAGACTGAAGCAACCTACCTAATAGACTATCTCATAGACCTTTAGATACATTATGCCTATCCCTGTTAGCCCTTACCCTAAAGAAAAGGAGGGGAGAAAAGAAAAATTGCATCACACAAGTTTTTATTTATAAACGCTAAGTCATCGGTCAGGGGCGATAACTGAGCGTGGCTTGATTATTTGCCTTATCGTCTGCGGCCAACAAATTTGTTTACATCTGTATTTTAATGTCTCGTTGTGTTTTGTACGTTCGTCAATAAAGCGTCTCTTATTATTTTCAAACGGTGTCATGTAATATATCCTTATTTATTGGTGTATGTTAAAATTACTAAGATATAAAATCAAACTTTATTTGAGTTAAATTATTAGAATATATTTTTTCCTAAGATATTATTATTTATGTTAAAATTACTAAGCTATATTTCTATATTCATAAAAATCGATTTAATTTGCTTAAAACAACACTGTAAATACTTAGTTAAAAATATTTATTTTAAAATATTGAGTGGGTATTAACCCTATTTTAGACTATATAGAAGAGAGCCTAGCCCCACCTTTAGGAACGTTCCTAATTTTTCATTTACAAATCACTCTTGTTTTTCGCCATTATCCCCTATTGATTGACTTTGTCATTTGTCCAGTGCCATTTTTACCGCGCACCATAACTAAAACTCCTATTACTACGAGAAAAGAAAAAGGCGAAATCAATTCGATGACCTCGTTCCTTTTATAACAAGGAACAGTTATTTCCGCTACACCGTTTGCAGAAATTTATTTTCCCTATGTTTGTTCGCTTTGGCTCTTGTATAGATCGGGTACACAGGCGAAATTTATTTTAGAAGAGTTCCAATAGTGTAAGGGGCAGATAACTCTCTTTTTCTAGTACGCAATTTTTCCGAAAATGGAAAATATCCATTTTTTAAATAAGAAGTCATGCAAATTCAATTAATAGAAAATTTTTCGAAGAAATAACAATTTGAGAAAATCAACAGTATATTGATAGAACATTTATTGAAGAAAATAGAATTTGGGAAAATCAACAGTATATGTTTTTCATTTCAAAATCAGCAAAACGAAAAGTCTTATTGTTTGGATTAACAGATTTTTTTTTTTTTATAGTTTAAAATATTAAATTATCGCAGAACTTAATATTTGTGAAAATCAATAGTATATTGATAAAACATTTATTGAAGAAAATAAAATTTGGGAAAATCAAAGTATATGTTTTCAATTCTTCTGTTTTTTTTTTTCTTTTTCTTCTCTTGATTTTTTTTTTTTTTTAAACGGGATAGAATTCAGAAATTTGTTAAAAAAGACTCTGTAGGGGGTTGCGGAAAATTTCTGCCGCCACATAAATTCTGATAAATAGGATTCCACCATTTGCGTGTGGGTCCCACATTCTAATTTGTTCCACCACTTTTTGTTGAGTACTTGTTAAATATAATAATTCGTGCATATTCAAGGCATTCAAGTTGATTACGTCCATTTTCGGAGAAGCTAGAAATTATGTACTTAAAAAAAGAGAGTTGTCTGCCCCTTCTAACACCATTGGAACTCTTCTAAAATAAATTTCGCCCGTGTACCCAATCTATACAAGAGCCAAATATCCTAAGAAAAATAACATACTTCTTTGTTTTATGTAAAAAAAAAAAAAACGGAAAAAAAGTTGCCTAAATATCGTAAAAGAAATAGCATTTACTTCTTTAATTTATGTAAAAAAAAAGACAAACAAAAAACATTTAAATGGTTCATTTGGCCCACGAACATTTAAAAAAAAAGTTTATTTACAGTTCTTCAGCTATGGTTTGTTCATTTTTTTTTTTTTTTCAAATATATGTATTTTTTTCTTTTGTATTCTTCGTCTTATATTGTCGTCTGCCACTCTTCCATTTTTACGACTTTCAGTTTTGCTTCAGCCTCGTTTTCGTCTCGGACGCTTCCGTGACCTGCCCGATCGTTGCTGCCGAGCAGTCACGGAAATTAGGCGCTTCATCTGGAGTAGTACCCTATTTTGAAAAGTAACAAAATAAAAATAAACCGAAAAGAAGAAAAACACATATTGTAACGGCAGTAAATATTCGAGGGGGGGTGGGGGAGGTAAAAATAAGCACCGAATCGTATTTTTTAAAAATATTGAATGCAGGTGATTCTCTTTATTTTTAAATGGTTAATATGAGTCACGTGAGACAAATCCTTGATTGTGTTTGGTGGTGGTCACTGGCGTTCAGAGGCAGACATAAAACGTGCTGCCGGATTTTGCTTAGATTAAAAACCGATCTTGTGTCTAACTTTTTCTACAAAGGGAGAGAAGTAAAAAAAAAAGTCGTATAAGAACCAATTTTCAAGGCTCCTCTCAAGGTCAGTTCGCTTCCCGTCACAGATTGTTTGCTACTACCACCACCACCACTTTGAAAGTCGAAATCCATTCACTGACCTATTTTTGCTTTCTTTTAACTGGGACATTTCTTCTTCTGAAACTTCTATTTGGTTTCTTGAATTTTTCATGTTTTGAATCAATTGTGTATTTTTAAAATCCCGAATAAATTGAAGGTAAGTAAATATTTTTTTTATTAAGATATAAATATATCAACTTGAACAACAGAGCAAAATGAGAAGAAATGTATCATGTAACTGCTTTGAAAGGAATAAAAAAAAAGATGATTTTCTTAAAACATTACCTTGAATTTAGTCTGTTTTTATCTAAAACTTTAAAAGGGGCTTCTGCTGTTTATCCTCGACATTAAAATATTTACAGAAATGTATAAACTTTATGTACTGACCTGTTAGCTGAAAATAAGATTGCACAGAAAAAATAAGCAAATTCATCCATTATTTATTAAATTATAAGAAAAAGAAAAAAAAACATGATATTATGTTTCGTTAGACATTTTGACTATATTATATAGACAAGGGAGATAACTCAAATTTTGTTTACTGGTTTAACAAAAATGGCGGAGATGTTTTACAATAGCCCTTCAGCTCGCGAGTCGGGTTGAAAAAAAGTTGTAGAACGTAGTCAAAAAAATTAATATGCAACAAATAAATGCAACGTACGTAGAGACCGGAGATTTTCCTAGTTTTCTATTCCATTTGTTTGTATGTTTACGTATGGTAAATGGGTTTTTATTAGACATGAAAAAAAAAAAAAAATTTTCATGTCATTTATTTAAAAAACAAAATGGCGTCATTTGTTTTTGCGGGTATTTTTAACAATAGTCCAACAACGAAAACGCTGAAAAAACAAATATACAACAAATAAAAGTTACCGTAGCCGATAAAACTGAATTTCCAAGTTAACTGTGACAGTTATTAATGATTATAATCCGTTAAAAGTGCTATTTTCTATAAGTTAATAGTTTTAGCGTAAGTGAAGTGAAAAAAAGAAATAGTAATGGCCGCTTCGATAGAAAACACAAACAAATGGAATAGAAAACTAGGAAAGCTCCGGTCTCGACGTACATCGCATTTATTTGTTGCATATTCATTTTTTTGACCACGTTCTACAACTTTTACTTAACCCGACTCGCGAGTTGTAGGGCTATTGTAAAACATTCCCGTTTTTGCTATCGGTGTCACGTGTGTGTGTGTATTTTTTTTTACCGGGACTCATAATCAAAGCGGCGTTTTTTTTTGTTTTTTTTTTGGGGGGGGGGGTGCATTTTTGAAATTTAATTTTATGAAACAAACATTTTAACGATCATTTTGATCACCGAATGAGCGCGCATGTCGTTACGTCATTGGGGGTTAGGGCTGGGTTAGGGTTAGGGCTGGGTTTAGGTTAGGGTTAGGGCTGGGTTAGGGTTAGGGCTGGGTTTAGGTTAGGGTTAGGATTTTTTTAAAGAAACAGGAAAAAAAACATTACGGTGTGACGAATGAAAATAATATGTAAATAAAAGCACACTGACATGTAAATCAAAAGAAAATTATTTTATTCCTTTTGCTTAAAATGTAGTTTTGTTTTGTTCTTCTGCTTGGCTGAAAAATGCAAAAATTGCGCTTTGACTATGAGTCCCAGTAAAAAAAAACAACCGAATCCAGAACAAGGCTGCAGTCTCGTTCTGGATTCGGTGTTTTCTATCGAGAAGCGGCCATTACTATTTTTTTTTCACTTCACGTACGCTAAAACTATTAATTTATAGAAAATAGCACTTTTAACGGATTATGATCATTAATAACTGTCACAGTTAACTTGGAAATTCAGTTTTATCGGCTACGATAACTTTTATTTGTTGTATATTTGTTTTTTCAGCGTTTTCGTTGTAGGGCTATTCGTAAAGATACCCCCAATTGCATTAAAATTTAATTTTTGACGAATCTGTATATTTCTAACTTACAAAATATGGGTGCTTATCCAGATGAGAGGAGACATTCGAAAAAACAAAACAAACTGAGGAAACTGTTTGATGTACGTACATATTCTGGGCTAAATATATCCCATACCAAAAATCACCGATCAAATTTTACCGATAAACAAATGGTCATGTGTTTGCCCCCACACCGCCAGAAACGATACCCAAATCAACCCCGTATGCAATAGTTAGAGTTATCTCTCCGTAATATGTTTTAATGGCGGCTGTATTTTCCCGTCGATTCATGTGTCGGTAAAATTTTATTGGTATTTATAAAATAAAAACTACTTGATTAATTTACGTGATTTTTGGTATATGATATATTTAACCCGTGGCAGGTATGCACACTAAAAGCTATTCCTCAGTTAGTTTTATTTTATTTTTTTCGAATGACTCCAAAATCTGTTTTGAAGTTCGTCTTTATTTCAAGATAAGGGTACAGATACCGATCCTGAACCAGCTTTTGTGACGTTCGACTCGGAATCGTTCAGCTGTCCTACGCAAACGCCCGAGTGTTGACGAGCTGAAGCAGCGAGCAGCCGATAACTTTGTTACAAAGTGAAAATAAGTGCTTTCGAAGACGGATTTTTTGTCAGGAAGTTTTTTTGAAGAAAATAAAACCAAAATGAATTACGAACAGCTTTGCACTGCAGTATTATCGCGAGCAAGTAAAAATAAATAATAAAATTAAAAAAATATGTTGTGATAAAAGTAATTTTTGTACGTTTTTTTTTTTGTTTCTTCAAAAAAATTCCTTGTAAATAAAAATACAGTAATCCTTTTATAACAGTAACCTCGCTATGTTTTTTTTTCCTGTTGTTTCTTTCAAAAAAATTCATGTAAATATGTTTAATTTTCTTTGTTGTTTCTTTTAAAATATTCCTTACCCTAAACCTAACCGTAACCCTAACAGAAAAACACAAAAAAAAAACAAGCAAAACATTATTATCATAGGACGCAGCACCGTATCAACAATGTCGTCTGGTACAAATCGGCTCGTCAACTCTCGGGCGTTTGCGTAGAACAGCCGAACGCTTCGGAGTCGAACGTCACGAAAACTGGTTCAGGATCGATAAGAGCACCAAAATAAGCTGCAGACTATCGAAGCTTTTGGCCTAACGTTTTTTTAACAGGCCTTCGATGCTACGAAACAAATTCCGCAATTTGAAAACTTAAACAATAAAATAAATTAAACTGAAAAGCTATGCAGGTCGATAGAGGATTATTCTTGCATTTGATACAAATTATTTGTTGTACATATATAAAAAGACTAACATTTTGTGTAGCATTGGCTCCGTGGCCAGGAAGTAAATAGGGATTTTATAACCACAAAAAGTTATTTGCAAAAAGTAAATTACTTTAAAATAGGTAATTGAGTTCGATCATCAAAACAAGCAATTATATGTTTAGCTTTTGTAACTATGGATGCCCGAAAATGCCAGTATATCGGTAAAAATCTATGCAGTGCTAAAGGCAATAATATCGCCACACGACGTTAATTTTAACTTAAAAAAAAATATTAATAAATAAAGAATTCATATTTTTTAAAATATTCAAATTTTCGGGGCTTATACTCACGTCGTTGCAAATGCAGGGGGGGGGGGATAACTAGGTTTGACTAAGAAAATAAGCAGAAAATGAAAAGGAAATTTAGGACACTGATAAAATGGCACTCCAGAAAAACATTCGACTCTTAGTCAACGTGCTGCTGTTCCGAATTCACAACAGCAAGAGACAATCAATAGACTGTCGGGTCATAAGTTTTTAAAAGTCAAAATCTTTTTCATGTAAAACCTTATAATTAAAACTTGCTGATAATTTTTTTTATATAATGAAAATTAAATATAGAGTAAAAATGGATTTGTTTTACTATATGCGATTCAACAGCACTATGATTGGTAGAAAAAATCATTTCAATGTTCTGAAAAAAAATCTTTGATTATTTTTCTAAAACAAATTATTTAAAATAAAAATACAAAACTTTTCCTTTAAGCAAGTTTTAATTATAAAGGTTTACATGAAAAAGATTTTGACTTTTTACAAATTATGACCAGAGAGACAGTCTATTGATTGTGGCTTGCTGTTGTGAATACGGAATAGCGGCATGCTGACTCAGAGTCGAATGTTTTTTTCTGGAGTGCCGAAATAATCAACCGAAAAATGAAACAATGTAAAAACTGTAAAATTATAATTATTTTTTAGGGGGAGGGGATTCTACTTTTTTAAGCCAATTACGTGTGCTTTTACAACCTGGAACCACTATATATTTTTAAACGTATCTTTATCTTTAATCAGTAAAAACATAATTTTTGAAGGACGCAATTCAAAAATTAGAAATTAACAGTGATAATCTATTAATAAATCGTAAAATGAAACAAGTTTATCAACGTACACAAAAAATAAACTGTAACAATAAAACAATGTTAATAACCAAATACAAAATTAAATAAACTTGTTAAGTAACAAAAAATGAAATTATATCACATATTGCTCCCTGGTTGCAAGAATTACGAGGGAATATTTTTTGCTTTTCTCTTTTTAACCAAAGAAACTCCATGAGATGAAGGTAGTACATCTCAGTGCTGGTGCCCAACATTTTTTGTATGTGTCTTTTGACATGAGACCAAAAACCTTCATTTAAATTTGTTAGTTAATCATAAATACTAATTAAACAAATATATAAATTTCAATGTTAATTATTGTTAACGTATCTCATTCTGTAATAAATTATAAACATTCCCATCTTAATTTTTGAAGATTAAGATACATCTTAAATAATTTAAACATTTAAATTTCGGTGTTAATTATTTTTAAACGTTTCAAAAGAAAACAAACCGTACCTTCAATCGTTTGCGTATGTACGCTGTCATCATCAGGATTGACGAAATTAGTTTTGTGGATAACTGTGGCATGTTCATATATGCCATTTTCGTAGGCGTCTAAACCTTTGTATGCAGTCCAAACATCAGATATGATTCGGGTTTTTGGCAAAATGTTTTCCTATCTCTCTGTTCTACTGTTGTGACATTATAGATTTTTCTATGCCTTTCCACTGAATACCAAAACACCGTCTCTAAATCGACCTCTGTTTTACAGTATTTCCTTTTGAATAAGTAAGATTCATCAATTTCCTCTTGCTTGGCCGAGTTATCCTCATCTAAACCACCAATCAATATTGGCTTGTTTAAGATGTCTTGTTCACATGCCTCTCTAATAAATTGCTTCCAATCTACTACGGTGTTTGAATTAATGCAGAATTCCTTCTCTATTGGCCGCTGTTTCATTTCCATGGTTAGCCAAAAAACTATCATTATTATCTGCCTTATATGCAGACGACTTTTTGCAAAGAAATACCCTTTTTGCATGTTAACCACTGACCGACATGTACGGCATAACCACTGCCATTCGTGTGTGAGTTGACTTCTTCTCGTCAAAATCCTAGGTTTTTCACATAATGCACAAAGACTAGCATTACTTATAAACCCAAGAGAATCTGTGAATTTGACCTCGTCTTCTGTTACCACCTTGGGTAAAATTTAACTAAATGTCAAGTTTAAGTCTAATTTCAAGAGTGAAGACATGATTCACTATATGTTCGGTATTGAACTGAGGACGTCCTAGATTCGATGTGCTATTTGGCCTTAAGAAATCCTAATAACCGTGTTGCCAACTGAGATTTTCTCCAGAAAACCGCTAGATTTTTAACTTTTCATCATTATTGGCAACTGAGATTTTCAAAACCTGCTAGATCGCAAACAATAAAATCTCAAAAAAAAAAAAACCTACTAGATTTTAACTCGTACTATATATATATATATATATATATATATATATATATATATATATATATATATGTTTTTAAATTCCCGAAACAGTTTTTCATGGTAAACAACTGATGATCCCTTAAAATAGTGTTAGAAACTAACTAATATAATAACTGTAAAAAATAAATTGACTTACATGAGTGATTTTCCACTGGAAGACTTGAGACTATAAGTTTTTTTTTTTTTTTTTTTTTTTTTTTTTTTTTTTTATATAGTTTTAATGGTTGAGAAACTTCCGAGACTATATATATATATATATATATATATATATAATTGCGGTATATTTAAACGGTTAGCTCTTAAAATGACTGCTAAATTTTATCGACTACTGTTTTGAGAGTAAACATATTTGTTTATTTTTTTTTAAATCCATATCATATATTTATATGTTTGGTTGAAAAGTTTAATCTTACAAAGTGTGCAACACACTTTGCATTGTTAAATTGTTAGGTGAACAAGTAAACTTCTCGATTTAAAAAAAATACCAAACATCAGATTTCAAGCAATTTTCAGTAATTCTCCAATGAACCAAAAATTGAATATAAAAATAAATAAATTAGCCTTGAATTTCAGTTTACAAATGAGTATATTTCCAAAGAAATTCGGATTTTTTAAAACTGAAAAATTAGAAAAAAAGGTTTCCACAAAACCTTTACAAAATGTCTTTTCAAAAAATAAATTAATTTAGAAATATTTTTTGCGGTGGGGTTAGACCCTATTTAAAATTATACTATTCGTTTTTTGTATGTACGACAAATTTATGAGCAGAACGCGATTAATAGACAACAGAATAATCAGATTTTTGTAAAAAAAAAATTGTTTTTATTATCGATAAAACTAACAAGCACTAAACAATAAACAAATTCGAAAACTACTAAACAAATGTTTTTATTTGTAATAAACAAACAATACGTTTTAAAGACTTTATTGTAAATGAGTAACTCTGATCCGTTTCTGTGAATTTATCGAAGTCAAATCTTATTCAAGGGAGGTAACTATGTCGTCTCTACAATAAACTCTCCTTAGACTGGTTCAGGAACCCGAAACTAATCCCTAGCTTAATTACCCTTTACAAATGCATATTAAGGGAATAGGGGGTTAACCTGTGCACTTAAAAGACATGGGACAATACAGGGAAAACAGGTAAAACAAAACACGGAAACATGTAACTGAAAAGAAAAGTAAAAATAATTATGTGTCCTGCGGGGAAAAACTTCTGGAAATGAAAAAATAAGATTTAAAAAAAAAACACTATCAGATTTCAGCTAAGTTAATTAAAGCTTCGACCATTTAACGTTCCGGCCAGATCTAGTTACAGTCTGCATTTCTGTGTCACGTTCTGATGGAGATGCATCAATTGCTGGAGTGTCTACATTTAGCCAGATAGTGTCCAGAAATGCTGGCTTTAGCCTATCTACCGCAATATTTTGTTGGTGTTCTTAATGCGTATCATAAAGTATTTTTTTGTCTTTTTAGGATCTTGAAAGGTTCCCTGTAGGCTGGCTACACATTATGTGTTTATAGCCAGATCCCGTGTGTGCATGTTAACATGAGTTTAGGTACATAAGTGGGTTTCAGGGTCTGTGTTATAGGCAAGTTCTTCAATCCTTGTGGTGAGCCGATCCACAAAACTGGTGAGGTTCATTACTTTTTGTGGAGGACCGAAGAAGAACTGTCCGGGAAGTCGGAGTGTGGTGTAATATATCATCTCTGCAGCTGAACATTTCACATCGTCCTTAACTGCAGTGTGGAGTCCCAAAAGGACTAATGGAAGGTTTTCTAGCCAATTTGACTGATCCGTCATGGCTCTTAAGGCTGTTTTGAGTGTGCAATGGAATCGTTCCACCAAGTCATTCGATTCTGGATGATATGCTGTAATCCTCACTCTCTAGCTTCCTAACGGTTT
Organism: Sepiola atlantica; assembly: GCA_963556195.1. Taxonomy (NCBI): domain Eukaryota; kingdom Metazoa; phylum Mollusca; class Cephalopoda; order Sepiida; family Sepiolidae; genus Sepiola; species Sepiola atlantica. Next base: position 110,020,279 of record OY744525.1, read on the forward strand.
TATCATCTGGCAAAAGTGGTCTGACTCGAACTGCCGATCCCTGTTTGTGGTGATGACAGCAGAAACTTAAAAACAGGCTACCCATCCAGAGACATGTTCTAGCTGTAGTGTCTGCTGTGATGTCAAACATGGGAAGGGCTTCACATCAGCAAGTGAAACGGTCCATGTAGACTTTCTCCTGGCATGTTGAGAGTGGGCCAATTATGTCTACATACCCATGTGTAAAACTCTCATCAGGAGGTGGAAAAGATCCAGTGTGTCTTCCTATTTTGGCCCTTTGACATGGAACACAGGATTTCGATCCATGCTGGATATTAGCTTTAATGTGCGGCCAAACAAATGTACTGGTGATCAAACGAACTGAGGCATTAGCTCTGCGGTCAGAAAGATTGTGGATATTTGTGCACCACTGTCTACAAGAAAATTAACCCCGGTACTGTGGTCACACATAAATAATAGGTGGCATTCTTCCTCAGTGCTGTCCCTTGAGACAGCTAATCGTTTCCCTGGATTGTATGAACAGGGAGGTTTGCAGGTGTATGCCCTGTCTCCATACTTGCTGCAATTGTGAGATATGCAACTTCTGTTCCTCTCTTTTGCATGGTGGGGGGGGGGGGCGTTGTTCACTACCTGAGGAGGTTGTCTCCAACCTACCCAGTCTTCTCGTGAGTTCACCTATATGGCCTCCAGCTCCCCCTGACCCTCCAGCATCTGGGCCAGGGGATTCTTCTCTGAGGTCTGAACACCCGCTACTGAAATTGGGCTGGTGATCACCACAGAAGCGTTTTTATTGCTAAGTCATCTGTGGATGCATCCTCACCCATGGCTGCTAAGACGGTCTGATAAGCAGGTGGCAAACACTGGAGGAAAATATGATAAACAATTTCGGCTTCCCTATTTACCCATTTGTAGGCGTTTCAGAAATTGGGAGGGTTTACTATCCCCCAATGTCTCCTTGTTCAAGAGTTTGGACAACTTTTGTTGTTTAGGCACCAGTGTCTTGGAAATGACTCTTTAAGAACATTATGTGGGCTATCTGCCAGTGGAGGCATTGCTATAGCCTTAACCTTCATGATGACATATTCTGGAACTTTTTATTTGGGAGCTAATTCCCATAATTTGGCAGTCAAGCTCCAATTGTGCGAAATATAAACTGGAATCCGCTTTAAAAAAATCATGGACAGATGAGACTAATCGATTCTTTTCTGGCCATAGTGAGAAAGACAAAAAAACCCAAATAAAACAAAGGACTAATGGAAGGTTCTCTAGCCAATTTGAATAATTTGTTCACAGGGGAAAGAGATCAAAAGTGCTCTAATGACAAGGTCCACCGATAAACGACGGGGTGGGGTAGGGGGTGGTTCTCACAGACTCCTCGTGTGTCCAAATATGTACATGTGCTCCATCCTATCCTCGAGAGACGGGTAAACACAAGTGATACGACCTTAGAAAAATATACAAATGTATTAGAGGAAGAAAGCGAATAGATCTGTTACCATGTGAAAATAAAATTGTTTTCACTCATTTATTCATTATATGCCGACTTTTCTTGCGACAAAACAATGAAGACTGTTTTTGTTTTCTGTTTCGACTTTAAGGGGCGCCCAACAATCGAAAACCGAAAGTAAAAATAAACAAATGCATATGTGTATATATATATATATATTTATAAATAAATATTGAATTATTAATATCTACAGACGCTAGCGTTTCAAGCTTATTGCTCTCATCAGTGCAGGAAAATAACAATTTCAGACTGTCAGGAGGAGCGAACCCGGTTCAGTCAATCTAGAATCTGCAAGCACTCACTATATCCACTCGGCATACGAAACTGTCACGTAATTAAGGGAAATTAAGATATATATGTACCTAGAAGCGGGCACAGATAGAAGACTAGTCGAGAGTGTTCGACGAACGTATTCAGAACTTAGCATTAGAGCTTTTTAGTCTATTTTAAAAATCTATGAGAGTGCTCAACTTTAATTTCTTAAAGGGGCTTAGTATAATATTTATAAATAAATATTAAATTATTAATACCTACGAGCGCTAGCATTACAAGCTTATTGCTCTCATCAGTGTAGGAAAGTAATAATTTCAGACTGTTGGGAGGTGCAAACCTGGTTCAGTGTCAGCCTAGAATCTGCAAGTGTCGCCACATCGACTCGGCCAACTGAAACTGTCACGTAATTAAGTGAAATTAAGACCTACATGTATGTAGAAGCCGCCACAGATAGAAGACTAGTCGAGAGTGTTCGACGACCATATTCGGAACTTTGCATTGGAGCTTTTTTACAGTCTATTTTTAACATCTTTGAGAGTGCTCAACTTTAATTTCTTAAGAGGCCTATATATATATATATATATATGTCCATTTGTGCGAGTCCGCAACAAGAGGTAGAGTGGTTTGCATTCTACAGGAAAATAGGCCGTGTTAGCAGGGAAAATACAAACATTTACAATAAAACGTGTGTGTCAACAAATAAGGAGAAACACAAAGAAGACATTTAAACTCGTGCTTTTATTTAACGTTTGTTTTGACAAACGCTGGCACGATCAAAGATAAATTAAATAAACATTTACTACAAGTCCCAAAACAATTGGATGCACATAGTAGTTACTCAAATAAAGGAGCTGTGTGAAATAGTCAAAAAGGTCTACTTACATACGAGGCGAGGCATTTTGGATTCCTGTAGGTGCCGACTGGACGGGTGACTTCCCTCCGGGAAAGACAGCCGAACCAGAGAGAACATCAAAGAGGTTCCTGAAATCTCGCGAAAACTGGATCCAAGTCATGTGTCTTCAAAGATCACAGGACTTGATCCCTTTCTAAATAGGGCACATCTCTGAATCTATCAAAGTGAAGTTTTTTTCTACGGAGGCAACTCTGTATTCCCTACAATAACAATCGAAAGTAGATTTTAGGACTGTTCTTGGGGGATCTAGATGGGGGTGTGGCCCTTACTCCTATAGTTTTAAATAACACTGTTTTATTATCTTTTCCAATTATTATTTTGATAAAAAATATTAAATTAGATTATCAATCATAATACCTTTTGGTTTCTTCGTAGACATGTAAGCCATTTTAATATTTTGGTAATGATTGAATTACTTCGATATTTATTCCATACTTACCTAATTTTAAAGGCACACAAAAAACATGCACTCTTCCTACTACTACCCCTAAGTCTGGGTTGTAATACAAAAAAAAAATTTAAGTTAGAAAATGTGTGCGTGATAACATGGGTGTAACGGGGCTGTTAATAGTTAATTTATTGAACATTACAGTTGCTTTTTTTGTTGTGTTATTTATGTATTTTAAATAAATTGTATTGTATCACTTATCTTTTGCAGAAAGAAAAAAAACAGTGCATCCGTGTTGCATATACTGGTAAAATAAAAAAAGATACCCCATTTCCGGCCATTCTAACTTAGTAGGTAAAACAATTTAGTTAACATTGGCTCTCCGAGTGTAATTCGAATATTTTTATTAGTAAATTATTGGATACAAAGTAAATATTCCAGACTTCACTTACACTTATTTCCTTTATAAAACCTTTTGAAATGTTCAAAATCGAAAATTAAACAAAAATGATTGTAGAACATTACATTATTTTTTAGTCAAAAAAACTAATTATTTAAAAGCTTTATTGAATATTTTTAGCGAACTTGAAAAAAATCGCAATAATAAATTTTCCACATCTAAAAAAAATATTTCTAATTTGTTTTTAATAAATTTTGACTAATTAATATACAAGCTAACGAGTTATTTTCATTTATATTTTGATTTCTTAAACAATTTTCATAGTTCGTTTCGTTTTTCTTTTCTTTGCATTCATCATAACTATTTCTTTTTGGCTAGGAACAAAGTGTAGTAATCGGTCACTCGTAGAATCTATGTGACCACATTGTTGTCAGATTATGACAACTTTCTTAAATATATACCCTGGCAGATTTTCTTGTGTTTGCGAAGAGTGTCAGAATATTACTTTTTCTTAAATATTCGCCGTGGGTAAGGGATTTCAGATTATGAGAACTAACTTTACTAGTGACCCACTGAGGTTTATTGTTGGGTGAAGGGTGTCAGGAAACTTAAATATCTCCCCTAGCAGTTAGATTTCTGAGGGCAAGGAGTGTAAGATGATGATATCTTTGTTAAATATCTACCTGATAGGTTTTATTGTAGGGTAAAAAGTGTTAGATTATGACGACTTTTTTTGATATTTACCATGGCAGGTTTTATTTTGAGGCGAGAGGTTTCAGGTTATGACAAGTTTTTAAAATATTTAATGTGAAAGCTGACGAGGGGTGTTAGATTATGACAACTTTTTAAAAATATCACCACTTATAGTGTCCAGTTGTGTTCACATTAAATAACTGTGATTCCTTGGTGTCACGTTTTCTTTGGTTTCAATTTACCTTTTGAGTCCAATTTTCGGAAATCTTTTATTTGTAATTAGTGCTCTTACAATTATTTGTATGACTGCAGTTTTAAATAAGGTTCTGGAGTAGTGACAAAAGTTTCTTAGATCTTCGGTCCATTAATTACATAAACAATGCCATTTTAGTTTCTCATAAAAGGTGATACCTATGGAATTCAAAATAAAATCTGTATATCGATTGATTTATATCTATATATATGAGATATTTTTGTGATGCAAGATTTGTAAAATAATGTTTTTTTTAATTCACAGATAACAGTTCCAGATTAAAATAATAACTTTGTTTAATTGACGTTTTGCTGTTAATGGATATCTTTAAAAATAGACATGGAAACACATAATAAAGAACCTTATTCTTGCAACGTCTGTAAATTAGTATTTGCATGTAGCTCAGATTTTAATAAACATGTACGAACACACAGTGAAGAGAAACCTTATTCTTGTCAAATATGTGATGCTGCATTTTCTGAGAAATATTCCTTAAAGAGGCACATGCGGACACACAGTGGAGAGAAACCTCATCCTTGTCAAATATGTGATGCTGCATTTTCTGGGAAATCTGCCTTAAAAATACACATGCGATCACACACTGGAGAGAAACCTTATTCTTGTAAAATATGTGAAACTGCATTTTCTGTGAATTCTTCTTTAACGACGCACATGCGGACACACACTGGAGAGAAACCTTATTCTTGTAAAATATGTGAAGCTACATTTTCTAAGAAAAATACCTTAAACATACACCTTCAGAGACATGCTGGATTGAAACCATATTCTTGTAAAATATGTGAAACTGCATTGGGATCGGAGAATGGTTTAAAATATCACATGCGAACACACACTGGAGAGAAACCGTACATTTGTAAAATATGTGAAACGGCATTTTCAGGGCTTACCGCTTTAAAAATGCATATGCGAACACACACTGGAGAGAAACCTTATATTTGTAAAATATGTGAAACTGCATTTTCAATAAAAAATTCTTTAACAAGACACATGCGAACACACACTGGAGAAAAACCTTACTCATGTCAAATATGTGAAAAGGCATTTACAGATAAGTGTGATTTAAAAATACACATACGAACACACACTGGAGAGAAACCGTATTCATGTCAATTATGTGGAAAGGCTTTTTCAGATAATTCTAGTTTAAGAAGCCACATGAGATCACACACTGGAGAGAAACACACTAGGGAGAAACCTCATTTTTGTGAAGTGTGTGGGAAAGCATTTATGACGAAGACTTATTTAAAAAGACACATACCAACTCACACTGGTGAAAAACCTTATTCTTGTGACGTCTGTGGCGCAGCATTTTCAAGAGATTCGTCTTTAAAATATCACTCAAGAACACACACAGGAGACAATCCTTATTGTGAAGTGTGTGGGAGATCGTTTTCAACACCTGCTTATCTAAAAATACATGTGCGAACACATACTGGGGAGAAACCTTATTCTTGTGACGTGTGTGGCTTAGCCTTTGCAAAATCTTCAGAGTTAAAAGAACACATTGGCACACACACTGGAGAGAAGAAACCTTATTCTTGTGTAGAGTGTGGTGCAGCATTTTCCTACAATTCTTCTTTAGAAAGCCATAAAAGATCACACACTGGAGAGAAACCTTTTTCTTGTGAAGTCTGTCATAAAGCATTTTCACAAAATTCTCTTCTAAACAGACACATGCGGACACACACTGGAGAGAAACCTTATTCTTGTAATGTTTGTGGTACTACATTTTCAAGGAATTCAGGTTTAAAAATGCACATGCGAACACACTGAAAGGGAGAAAATAACAAAATATCAAGGTCTAATGTATGATATTAAAAGAAACTGGAACCTCAAAGAGATCTCCATCATTTCAGTTATCATAGGAGCCACTGGACACATGAAGAAGAACTTGATAATGTATTTGGCAAGTATACCTGGTGAACCAAGTGCAAGAGAAATTCATACAACTGCATTCAAGGGAACAGTCAGAATCTTGAAAAGAGCTCTTGCTTGTGTCTTTAAATAGTGGGTGATCGTATGACATTTGGAAGAATGTCTCGTCCCCAGCAAATGAAAGAAAATGAAAAGAAAAAAATTAAAAAGAAAAGAGAGTTTGAATTACCTACTAGACACCATCCTTGTACAAGGGTTTATCAGGACAACCTGACATGAGAATACTTCACCCTACAAGTAAACCCTGACAAAATAGTCAAAATAACATAGTATTCTGAGAAACTGAATTCCTACTAGACACCACCATCGAGTATATTTGGTCTCTTTGTACAAGGTTGTGTGAAATGAAGATACTTGCATGAAGTAAACCCTAAGAAACTATTGTGCAACTTTTAATAAAAACATTTTTTTTATAAATGAGCTATTTGAAATACAAAAAAATTACTTTATTTCACATTTTCTTTTAGATGCATCAATTTTGTATGAGAAGGTTTTGTCGCGTTTTATTTTATTTATTATACTATTAATGAAATATATTACATTCCATTATTAATTAACTTTATTACTTTTATTAATAAGCTTTATTACATTTTGTTACTAATTAGCTATATTACATTATTAAGTATATTACATTCTATCATTAGTTAACATTCTATTTTCAATTAATGTTTGTTTTGTTGAATAATCGATAGTATCTTTTTAATAAATTAAAAAATAACCATTGTATTTGCAATAGATTATTATTAGCATGATTAAATATTATAAATATTATAAACCTTATTTAGTGAAACTCTTTAGTATTCATTTTAATTCTGATAAATGAAAACCCGGTTTTCTTAACATTCATTATTAATTTGAAAGCATATTATTTGTTAGAATTTTTATTATAAATTTTATGAATTTTTAAAAAATTTCTAAATAATCAATTATTTATATTACTAACCATTCAAATACCTATCATTTAATCAACATCTCTATTTTGTAACATGTATATTGATGATAATCCGACACAATGCACAGGTAACAAACAGAAATAAGGAACAATTATATAATAATAAACAAATTAGATGAAACAAGGGGGAATTATGAGATACAAAATAAACCTTTATTTTTATAGACGTTTCTGAATTAATATAGTAAACCATAAATGGATAATTTGTTCATAACAATATAAACTATACTAATAATAGTAATTTAGTATTGCAATTATCAATAGCAAACTATGAATAAAAAATATGAGGTTTTACGAGAAATAATACATTTCTAATTATATAGTGTTGGATATTTTTGAGATTATAGCAAGTACTGATGAAATAATAAGTTTGAATAATTGTAAAAATAACTAATAAAGAAATAGTGATGTAATGCAAATTAATGTAGAAGTCATGTTTACTATAACCGGAAGTTATTTATTAGAATAATGATGAAGTATTGAATCATATGTGGAGATGTAATACAGATTAATGTAGAAGTATGGGATAATATATGGAGATGTGATATATATTCTATTCTAGACATAAGGTTTAATATCGTATGTTGATTTTAATAAAGAAAAATCGTTCTAATTTTCCCTTATACAATTCTTCTTGCTTTGTGCAATTCTGTAGCAGTCACATGCAATTTCTTGCATAGTAATAAGTTGTCATTTGGTCGGAACGTTTAAACTTGCATAGAAATACACCACCTAAAAGAACACTTCTGTGCATGCACATTGCTTTTAGCTATTTCCATTTGCATTCACATATTTGGATGTGCAAATTTAGTTCCAGCTGAGATGCAAATCTGACAGGATGCTGTATTGTCTTCCTTGGTCTCTGCCATGACTTTGCAGGTGAGACAAAAATGCACATTCAAGACTGCAATACGTGGACTCAATAACATGTATACCTCACTGAGTGCCTGCCAAAATAACTTACCTTGTTGTCTTACATTCTTCTCTTCTTATTCTGTTAAATAAAGTTGATTTAATTATAAGAGAAGCTGTGTTACATATTTCTTATGTAAGTCACAACTATGTCCTCCCTACAAAAAGGATTTCTCTCGCATAAATTTTAGAGAAGTATCTACAAATTGGTAAGTTTGACATGAGCAAAGCACGGGACCTAAGTTCAAGAAAAGCTTTCATTTTAAAAATATTTCTCTATCGACAGCGAGTTTATTCTTCAGTAGTTTAAAGGTACAACACATTTCAGAAAAAATTACTGAAACAAAATGTCATGGCACAGCTAAAAATATTTAATTTATATTTAAGAAGGAATAGGTAAAATAAATACCTTTTGAAGCATTAAGATGCGATATCAATTTTTTTATCAAAAAGAAAAGTAATAAATCGAAACCGATTTTTTTTTCTTTTTTTTATTAAAACTAGCATTTTTTTTTTGTTAGTTAAAGTGATACAGATATTTCGCCAAAACCTGGCATCCTCGGTGTGTAATATATCCTGATGTCATCGGATTTTTATTTTTTTTAATCTCTTTACCGGCTTGTTATACAGCCGGGCCAAATGGGCAAGATGTTGTTTCCCATCATCAAATATGAAGAACGTGAATGCAGCACGTGATTTGTATAAGTGTTTAAGATTCATATTTTTTTTTTAATTTTTAAATTTATATATTAATAGAAAAATACTGAAACATAATGTCATGGCACAGCTAAAAATATTTAATTTATATATTAATAGAAAAATACTGAAACATAATGTCATGGCACAGCTAAAAATATTTCATTTATATATTAATAGAAAAATACTGAAACATAATGTCATGGCACAGCTAAAAATATTTCATTTATATATTAGAAAAATACTGAAACATGATGTCATGGCACATTTAAAAATATTTCATTTATATATTAATGATTTGCTTAAAAAATAGCAGTTGGGAACACATTTTTTAATTTGATGTATTTTTGCTGTAAAATATATTTGAGAGATTTGTATCCATCTACATCTACTGTAAGTAAAAAAGAGAAATTAATTAGATATAAATGGGCAAAAATCTTTATTCCTAATATAAAATCGAAAACTAATTATTTTAAATAGAAAATGTTCGCCATTTTTATTAATTTAGCTCGTATATTGAGAATTCGCTTCTGATGAAATTCGTCTTTTTTATTTACACTTTGACTTTTTTCACTGAATAAATAGCTTATTCTGTTCAAAGGTGGTTTTCACGGCTGCTTATTTGAATTACATTTGTTTGAAGCAAATATTGACAGTCGTTCGATCCCAGCTCTCAGCGGTAACACCCACGGTGTCCAAACAAAGATGACCACTTGATTTTTTGCATTCCAAAGAGAAACAAATGGCACCGATACTTTCTTGCAACATTAGACGACCATGTTGAAATAATTATCTTTCTGTCTACATCCCCCAACGGTGTGCCAATAAAATTACTTTGCAGCTCATATTTGCCATTTGAACTTTTTTCAGTCATTGCGGATCGGTTAATATTTTAATAAAAGTTTAGACATATGTTTTATCATATATTTTTTGATCTTTGCTATTAATTTTCATAATTGTATTTAAGTCTAGACATTTTTTAATCTTTATTTTTTTGTCCGGTAATAATTTGCATATTAATCCATTCCCTTATGCCACACTCATCGTGCATCGTACTGGAAACCAATTAACAATGGGGATTTTTCATACTGTGGCTAAACCTTCCTTTTACTGATCAAATCAATAAAAACTATCTAGACACATAAATTACCGGAGCTAATGAATTTAGAGTTACGCACAACAGTGCATACACACAGACACAAATAATACACACACATGCACCTCTCATGCACAACAGTCAATTCACACACGGGCCCTTCTCACTTGTAACAGTGCATACATACATGTATTTATCACATGTAACAGTTCATACACTCATGCACTTCTCACACTTTCAACAGTGCAGACTTACATGTACTCTATGCTTGCCACAGTTGATAATCACATGCACTACTGACTTAAACTCCCATACTTAATCTTCATTGTCACAAATATTCCTTCTCTACCCTCCCCGTTTTTAGGTGTAGATTCAAACTGGTAAATTCACATTCTAAACTATCAATACCTTGGGACAACTCCGGCTTCTCTCTTAGCGTTTGTAACAATGCCATGTCGAAATGAAACACTGATAAGTGTATTCCAGTGTTATTTCTGTATCTGAGGATATTGAACTTTGTTAAATGGCTTTGAGTCAGCCATAACTGATTTTTTTTAATCTGTTAGCTCTAGAATTTTCTACCTGCAAATAAAAGTACATTCTGATTCCTACAGCAGATGAACAGATCTTGTGCAAGACTAGCTTAAATGCACCTTGCTCCAGCGTTCTCAAAACTAATCGTAAAACTGTCTTTTCTTTTCTGCACGAACTAGCTCACATAACAATTTCTACCACAGTGAAACTGTATTCAGTTAGAACCAACGAGCTGAATATGAGACGTAAATTTACTGTCTGTGTTTGATTATGAGGGGTCCTGTATTTCTGAAAAGATGTAATTTAGCTTGTATTAATTGTGTTCGCGGTCAGTTTAAAGAACGTAGGTGCAGGTTAGTATGATCCGGTATTTTGTCGAATGATTCATTATTGACAAGATTTGGCCGACATTTAAGATTTGGTGTCAAAGGGGGTCAGAAATAACTTGTGATTGGCTGACGGGACAAGAGGACTGTGACGTCACTTATTGTCGAAAGGAGAATCAGGATTCAGTCCACCATGGGAGTTTGAAGCAAGAAGATGTCTAAAGATCAGACCACTGTGAGATGCGAAAAAATAATGGTCTCAAATAAGACGAAAATGAGCGACTCCATCCATATTTCCTCCCATCTAGTCAGAAGATTAGCTAAGTCAAAGAGAAACCGAGACGCGAAATAACAAAAAAGCGGCGACTCTCTCCCAGATGTCATCAGGAAATATCAATAAACTGCTTTCCATATCCCTCTCAACATGTCTTCTGAATCCTTTCTTTGTCGTGTCAAAGTTTGATTCACAGAGAACAGGTGCACCATGCCAGATGATCAAAAAGTCTACAATACGAAGAAAAAGGTAAGACAATCTAAGAAAATCTAAGAAATCTAGACGACCACGAGGATCACAGTCAGATAAAGAAATGGAGAACAAGGAAGATTATCAGGTAAATTATGAACTATTGTATTAAAAGAGAGTTTTGAGAAAGCCACGTACACATGGACCCATTGCGTTAGAAAATGAATTTTAAAAAGGTGCATGCATCGCTGGGATGCATGTTAAAAGACACGCACACACGCATATATGCCCACCCACACTTTGATTCCCCATTAAAAGAGACCCCACAACCGGGCCATGAGGTAAGGACTAACGAGTAAAATGCTATGAAAAATAGACTTAACAGAAAGAAAAAGTTTGAAAGCGCTTCTAAAGTTTCGGATTTAGAGAAGCGTTTTGAAAGACTTTCATAACGTTATTTTCATCGATTACGTTACACCTGGACCTTTCCCCGTTCTTTCCTGCCATAAATATACCATGCACAGACTAGTATTGGGACAATTAATTGGGATCGGAAAAATCTTAACTTGAATCTTAAAAAAATGAGACTTAGTTCCGATTCCAAAAACGATTTCTTTTGTTTTCTTGACAATAAAAAATCAAACAATTAGTGGATTGGTTTCTCTGTTTAGCTGTTCTTTCTGTAGCCATGTTTTCGTAGGTCTCTTTTCTTGTCATTCTTATTCTGTTGTTGTTGTTGTTGTTATTATTATTATTATTATTATTATTATTATTGTTATTGTTATTATTATCGTTATTATTATTGTTATTATTATTATTATTAAGTTATTAAGTAGTTATTTAATAGAAAAATGTTTATTTACAACATGAGATAGAACTGCAGGTGCAGAATCTTATTTCAAGTTTAATTTTTTTTTTTTAATAATCAGATTTTATTCCTACTTCTCAGCCTCCCCCATTTAAAAAAAAGATTAAAACCAGTCTATTAATTCGATGTTTTATTTATTTCTAATAATTCTATTTAATTTTAATGTATCTTCAGAAGTTTTATTTTTTGCATTTTAAATTCGATTAAAAAAATCCTTCATTTGCAAAAAAATTTTCTTTTTTATATATATATCCTCCTTTCATATCGTCTCGGCCACGTCTCTAAAGAATCACCGGAACGTTCATTTAATCAATTTTAAAACGTTTAATTGTGTAAATATATTTTGCGTAAAAATCAAAATTTATCAGGATTTTATGATTACGTAAAATGGAAACATTTCACAAAAAATCAAATAATTACTACATTAAAAAAATTGTTTTTAAAGACTTAAAAAAAAATCTAATCTATATGTTTTTGGTTTTGTTTTCCAAAAAAAAAACTATGTAATAAAATTTGGTATTATTCTACCTTTAAACCATATGAAAGTTTACCAAAAAAAAAAGAAGAAAAATTAGATTCTACTTTTGGGGCTAATTACATGTAAACAACCTGAAAAATTAACAGTAACTGAATGCAACACACATATAATTATTTTAGAATTTAGAGTGGAAGATCAGTTTCACATATACATTTAATGTAAACTGATTGCCAATTTCCTGACGAGATAGCATTTTAAAGACATGTAACCAATTTTATGTTATTTTGTTGTTTTCATCTTTACCAATTTCGTTATTTCTTGGAAACCAATTGTAAGTGTTGGCAGATTTTGCGTTTGTTTTGTTTTCTTCTGTTTAAAATATACATTAAAATATTTTATAGATAAAATAATGACTTACTTTTTAGAAGTTGCATCGATTTTTAACAGTCCCGTAGACTATCACTTGACTTTTAATGGTCTTGTTACACCTACAGTGTGACCACCTTTTTGTCGCCTTTTAAATGTATTATTTATTTTGTGTTAGAATTTGTTAAAGCCCCCCTCACTGATTGGCTGTTGCCATGTCCCTTAAGGGCCTCACGGATTGGCTGTCAGGCATTGCAACCCCTTTTTAGTATAGGTGTCACGTGAGCCAACCCTTAAAAACTCTTGTATACGGCTTCCCGCCCTCTTTTTCCACGACTCTGCTCGAGTCAACAACACATCGGCTGGTCTTCTCAGTGATACAGCCCACGACGGCATCACAGAGAATGACCTCCCGCCGATACCCGAACTCTATGCAGGCTCTTTTTCAACGACTCCACTCCAGTCAACAACACATCGGGCGGCCTTCTTAGTGATACAGCCCACGACGGCATCGCCGAGAATGATCTCCCGCCGTTACCAGAACTCTAAAACAGATAAGTTCTAGCGAACCACGTTTTCACATCCCAAACCCCAAACCTCAAACCTCAAACCCATCTCTCTACCATCCTCTTTTCCATCCTCTCTATGATTTACCAATGCCTAATGAACTGTTTGAAACTGTAAATACTCGCTCCGATTTTCTCTTTATTACTAAATTGATATGAATTTACACCCTTGTGTTTTGTGTTCCTTCTTCAGACTTCCGTCCTATATATCTTTTATGAATTTATCTGCACATGGTTACCCAATTCTCACGTGGAAGAATTGAACTTTATTTCAGGATTATTTTAATCCCAACATTTGTGCACAGTGCCACCCTGACTTAAGGTTATTTTTTATTATTATTCTTATTATTTTATACTGAGCATTCTCATTAGAGTCACCAGTAATCAGTGAATTCTTGTTGATAACTGCAATTGCATTTTGCTGGAATTGGAAAGAGAATAAATTCCTCAAGATTCCAGAAGAAGTCTGGGCAATGCTCTGTAGCAGACTGAAATAGGATCTATTTCTTCTCGTCCCCTGTGAGCAAATTGGTCATACGCTGACCAATCGGCTTGCAGGGCGTATTGATATCAACTGTCCCCTCATGGACTATTTTCTACCACCTTGCGAGTTGAAGAATTCAGAGAGAGAGAGAGAGAGAGAGAGAAATCGACCAGCAACGAAGAAACATATCTCTCCTGCGTTTCCCCTGCATCGTTCCAGCAGCCGCCATCTCCACTTAGAATATATTTGCTGACGACCCGGCAGCCTCTTTTCTTCACTGGGACACAGTTCCAACCCTCTGTAAGATAAACCCTTTTGTGTTGCCTGTTACTCGGTTGTTGTTCGTCCAATTCATTTCGTGCGATAAATGTAAGGAATGGGCCAAATACTACAGCTCTTCCTCTCCAGTCTTATTATCCTTCTAGACACTTAACGATCATTTTCTGTGGTCCCAAAAGAATTGGTGCACCCGGTTTTATTGTGGACGAGGGGTGTCAAATTATGACAACTTTATAAATATCTACCCTGTCTGGTTTTATTGTGGGGGCAACGGTTGTCAGACTATGGGTACTTTAGTATGTATCTTCTCGGGACAGTTTCATTTTGGGGCAAGTGTGTCAGATAATAATTGTCTTGCATGTCTTCAATGGGCAGGATTTATTGTGGGGCGAGTTATGACAGAAGATGAACACTCTCTTAAATATTTACCCTTGCAGGTTTTATTGTGGCACAGAGTGTCAGATTATGACAAATTATAAAACATATCTACACTCGCACAGTCATATTTATAGTTTCTGTTGTTTACTCCTAATAATTGTGATTTTACTTTAAAAAAATGTTTGTTATTGTGGCACAAAATGTCAGATTCTGACAAATTTTTAAAAATATCTACACTCGCACGGTCATTTTTATAGTTTATGTTGTGTTTACTCCTAATAATTGTGATTTTACTTAAAATCTGTTTGGTTGATGTGATCTGGTTATATCGGTACGTTTTTGCATATAAGAAATATTTTTTTCATATTTCAATTGTGTTCATCGGTGTCATGTATTTATGGTTTCAATTTCCCTTTTTATTCAAATTTCTCATCTTTTCTTGCGTTTTACTGTTCCCAGTGCACCTACAATTACTGGCATGACTAGTTTTCTTTATTTTCCATATTCCTTTAAGCTCTGTTACATATTCTGTTCATTTGATTTCTTTGTCTTTAATATGCATGCTGTGATTTAAGGACCTGCTAAAAGCTAATTTTAATGTTCCATAGCGATGCATGTTTTGGTGCAACAAACAAATAAGCCATTCATGTATCTGCACATCTCCTCATTTGTTAGCATTTTCCCCCGTGAATTATGATGGATTTAATCTCGTAACATAATTACGAACCGGCTTGAAATAATAACATTATTTAGACAACGATTTTTTACATGGGGAGAATGGGGGGGGGGGAAGCGTTGTTAACTATTCTGTACTTTCACGTAACAATTTAATAAACAGAAGATATCGTAAAAATTGAATTTAACTTGAAAATTTTCTGTAAAAAATAACCCGGTCTAAACCTTTAATTTCGTAACGTAATTACGAAACGGGTTGAAATAACAGTATTTAGAAAGCCATTCTTAAAATAGAGTGAGGGGGGGGGGCTTTGTTAACTATTCTGTACTTTCACCTAACAATTTAATGAACAAAATATATCGTAAAAATGTAATTCAACTAGAAAATCTTATCTAAAAAATAGCCCGGTTCGTAAACTGCACAAGTACAAAAAAAATAATATAAAAAATGTTCTTCGCTGGGGAGGGGGGTAGCCCCGTATTTACAAGTATATCTCCTGTAAAAACGGTTCTAAAATCTATTTTCAATCGATTTTTATTCGATAATTGCCGAATTTTCCTACTTGGCCAAAATTGCCGAGTTTTCCGTTGACGAATTTCCGTTGCCGAGTTTTCCTGTTATTCACTTTGCTTTTATTTTGGTAGTTGTATCAGCCTCTGTATTTCGTATTATATATTTTTCTTGTCCTTTTTCCATATCGTCGGTACAGTCTTCTCTGTTTACTGGTCCGTTGCGAACTTCTTTTCCTTTTACATAGATGCGGTCAGTATAATCCTTTGGATTCAATGCGTTGTACATTGTCATTAATTTCTTCGTGTTTTTTTGGTCGATGTATCTGACTTTTTATCCAGTCTATAAAGGGCCCAGAGTATCTTACTAGAGATACTGAAGAAGTATTTAGACTAGAATTATGTGATTCGTTTGAAGGAGTTAATTTGTACTTCTCTGCTATTCTATTCCCATCATACAGTTCCTCTATGTTTATGTAGGTGTGTTCACTTCAACTATAATAAATATGAGCAATATTCTTGCGATATGTGTGCTGTTCATATTTTAATAAACATGTACGAACACACAGTGGAAAGAAACCTCACGCGTGTCAAATATATCAAGAATCTGAGAAACAACTCGTCTCTCTGATAGAAAATGTAAAAAATTACCCAGGATATCTACATCGAGTTTGGATTCGACAAATGTGCTAAATGCACAATGAAGAAAGCGAAAAATACAGTGTCAGGGTATGTTAATGTAAACACTGGCTTTATTGAAGACCTAGATGTGAATGATGTCTATAAATAACCTAGAGTGGAGGAAAATAAGAGGGTTGAGCACCGGAAAGTGAGAGAAGATGCAGGGAGAATATATTAAGTGCCTAAAAATCCTCACATCGGAGCTCTCATCCCAAAATTAAATAACAGCCATCAATCAACTGTTTCCTATGGATTTGACATCATTGATTAGCTACAAGGCTGCATCAATAGCTTTGAGACAAAAACTAGGAAAATGCTACTGGTATCAGTGTAAAAACAGATTATACCTACCATGAAGAGAAATTAACCATGCATATCGAACATCAGTAGTTAGCATAGGACAATATATCAAGAGACCCTGTGATGAAAAATCAGAATGGTAATGGAAAATCACACCAAATACCTACTCAGCAGACTTCAACAACAAAACTGCAGGAAAAATAGAAGAGGACACGAAAAAAGAATTGGAAACACAAGAAGGATGGCGACAACATAAGAGAGCAGGAAAGTTCATGGAAGGACTTAACCAAAGTTGCATAGATAAGGAAGCCTCACTACAATAACTTAATAGTGGAAAGTTTTCATTTGATTAGGAACGGATTATTATAGCCGGACAAGAACAGAATTTTCTAAATGCTTTTAATAGGAGAAAAATAGATATTATCCCCGCATATCGCCTGAAGTTTTTCCACCCAAACGAATATGGAACAAAAAAGCAGAATGCTTTTAATAGAAAGAAAAATAGATATTATCCAGCATATCGTTCTCAATACGTTCATTGTAAAACGAAAATGGGATAAAAAAGCAGAATGCTTTTAATAGAAAAAAAATTAACATTATCCCAGCACATCGCCTGAAGTTTGTCCACCCAAACGAATCTAGGATAAAAAAAGCAGAATGTCGGATTTTTCGTGGGTGTTAACGAAAACCGCTCTAAACTAAGACACGTTACCTAGGACAATTATCACAAAAAAAATTATAACAAGAGAGAAGGAATGGAAGAATACAAGATGTTCATAAAAGTTAAAACAAAGTTTTATTTACAAAAAAAAGGTAGCTTGGACTGCTTTTTTTCCAAAGCTGGAATAAATAAATTATGTCTAGATAACGTACAAAAAAAATAAAACTAAAAAAAATACAACATCAGGATTTCTGAACATTAAAGTTAGATACAACAAAAATTGACACAATCTAAGAAAAGGAATAAATCCTTTTAAAACATGAACTTACTATAAAGTCAGTATTCTTACAAATCAATCAAATAGTCTCTTTTTCTTTACACCAAAGTTACAATCAAAAGTAATAAAATTGACAAACCGTGCTTAATTCCGTCACAATTTTCTTGGTGGAAATAACCTTTTTTTTATTTATCAAACGTCTGTCACAAAGTTCTTTTTTTCTTTCTTTTTCTTCAATAATATTCTCATAGCAAATCCAACGTAAGAAATACGTCACAAGAACAGTCCAAATTTCAAATAAACATAATACTTGCTTTTGTCACCGTTTGTCCCAAATAGCATCACGCGCGAATGTAAGGATCAAACCTTCAAAGTTATATCCTTCAAATCGATCTGTGTTGCAAGTACGATCACTCTTTCCGATTCTTAATCTCTGATTAGAATCTTCTCAACAGCAAAGTATTTCAGTTAACGGGAGCTAAGCTTTTCAACATAGGCAATTTCGTTCCCGGAGTTATCTTTATCTCGTTCAAATTCTCCATAATTCTTCATTTCAAGTCTCTGACTTGAAACAACTTCCCAAGAATAATATTCTTGACCGAAGGAAACATATTTCATACATAAAAGACAATTCTTGACACGAGAAACTCTATCTCTTAAATTTCTTCAAGTAGAAATTCTTCACAAAATTTAACGTCCCACATGTGGACGGAGAAACAGTTTTTACAGGTGTTTACTGCCTGGCGTCCAACTCTGTTCTGATTAAATTTCGCACCGATATCAAATCCAGACAGAACTAATGCATCATTGCTAAAAATAGAAACCACGTGACACAAAATGGCGTCAATCTACTCAACTCCCACGCAACTAATCCATATGACCTTCAACTTGGCACGTAAGCATACTGACAGCCTTCAAACAAAGGGAAGTCACCGATGACTTACTTAGAAAATATATCAAAATTTCTACAGGATTTATGAAAATAACTGACCAGTTTAGATTCTGTTATTTAGCTGTGGAAAGTCTAAGTTATCTAATGCCTTGATGCAAGATTTTTTTTGGCAGATTGCCGTAACACTGCTAGCAACAACAAAGTATGTAGATATCTCCATTAGAAGATCTGCAAGGAAATGCAATTTGAAAGATCGCTAAACATATGGGAACACGAACCTTCACCCATAATAACAAACAGAAATGTGACCGTGTTCTATGATGAAGACAGACAGACAGATAAATAAAAAACAAGGCCATCTAACCAGACATTCTCACATGGAACAAACCTGAAAGGACTTCTCTCATCATTGATGTAACCGGCCCAAATGTCTATGGCTTAAATAGAGCCGAACACGAATAACACACGAAATATCAAGACCAGAAGAATGACTTGAAAACAACGTGGTCCCTGAAATAAATAAACATTATACTGGTTGTGGTCGGGGCAACTGGTATTATGAGAAAAATCTTTAAGAAATACTTAGACAATCTCTGGAAGACCTGCAGCAAAGTACAAATAGCCGAACTTACAGATATAACATCTATCCTTAAAAGAGCCCTCGGATATAAAGTTAACACATAACGGAAGTAAGTGTTAACCCCAGGAGGGGGTCCCATGATCTCTTCAAACTAACTGAACTAAAATATAAAAAAGAGAAATATTATTATAGGAGCAAGTAGACTCATGAAAAATATATCAAAACACTACCTGGCGAATATCTCCGATGAATTAAGTGCGAGAGAAATACAAACAATTGCACTTAAAGGGATCCGGCAGAACAAAACTAGATAAGATTAAACAAAATTGAAAAGAAAGAAAGACCTGATATTTGTAAACTATGCAGTATTTCATTTTGTACGGCAGTCTTCTTTAAATATACACATGCGAACGCACTTTGTTGGTCCTAAGCCAACAGATAATGCTTTAACAGAAATCAACCATGCAACATGTGGGGGCAGTATGATTTATCCAAACAAAGCTCCTTCCCCAAAGACAAGAAAAGACAAACGGTGAACACTGTAGGTCTAAAACAAACGAACCAGTCTGGAAAAGAAAACTCCAACTGAGTACTGAGAGTCTTAAAAAAGAGACATCCCTGGGCTTTACTTTTCTGTCGCCCAAAAGCCCAAGACAAAACCGGATATAAAAGGTTAAAAAGAAGTAGATATACACAGTAAAAGATGATGTCAACGGAAAAGAAAAGATGGCAGCCCTAGAAATTACTAAAGAAGTTGTAAGGAAAAAGTCACTTATTTCAGCAACTTTAAAACCCCAAAATTGATAATATCCAAATTTATGGCATTTAGTAGAATTCTTCGTGGTGAAGAAGACTCACCAGAATGGCTCAGTGTCGGTAAAACAACTCTTATACCCAAGAGCCGCATTTGCTTAACAAATAAATACCTTACAACAATTTACAAATGGCTAAAATGGATAATGGCCGATGCGACTTATAAACAGCTTGTCGATGGTGATTACCATGAATAAGAAAAAAGTCTGTACCAGGAACAAACTTGGTATAAAAGACCAACTACTCATAAATAAAACAACCATAAAGGACTGCAGAACACGACATATAAACCTGTCAATTGTCTGGATACATTACAAAAAGCATTTAACAGTGTGCCTCACTCTTGGATATTGCGGTGTTTGGAGCTGTACAATGTCCATGAAAGCATAATGACATTCTTTTAAAAACAAATTACCATGTGGCAAACATCCGTAGCCCTAAACCACACAAAAGGAACAATACAAATCTCTAACCTCAGTATCCAACGAGGTATTTATCTAAGGATATAGCCTGTCACACTGCTCTTCAGCCTTACAATGGATCCACTCAGAAAGCTCATTAAAAACTGCAATGCAGGATACAAGCTTAGTAGAGGCAGTGAAAAGGAAGAAAATAAGAGTCAACCATCTACTCTTTATGGACGATTTCAAACTCTATGCAGAGACGGAACGCACATTGTCTTCTTTCTGATAGTAACTGAAAAAATGTTTACCGAGGATGTCTGCATGGAGTTTGTATTTGACAAGTGTACCTAATGTAACATGAAAAAGTGGTAAAAGGCAACATGAGAACATTCAAGACTACAGAGAGGATGCAACATACAAATTGTAGCAGAGATCATGCAGGTTCACAGGGAAAACAAGTGAGGGTTGCACCGTATATTGTCCATCGGGGATTGAACCTAGAGTGTTCCAGTTGCAAAATGGAAACTTGTAACGTTTGTGACGCGACGAGAGTCCACGTATGAAAATGAACGTGGTTTTGCATGGGTGAATTCTCGTTGTCATAAAAAAGTGTAGAGATTTTGCTCCAGGGAGCACAAGAGAAAAGTTGATGTAGTATTCTCATTACACCAGCTGGGACTGAAATTTCTTCAGGCACCATTGTGTGCCGCACTTTGTATTTATCAGCAAGACTTCAAAATAGAGTTTGATCAACGCCAAAAGATCTTGACTCTGTCATGGAAATGGACGAATGATAAAGTACTAATCAAGCTACAGAATGGCCTCACATAATACCCTGTAGCGGCTAACGTTAGAGCCGCATATGAACAAGAGCTTCATGCTTGGATGAAATAGGGATGGTTGATCCAGTATCCTGACCAAGAGCTTGGACCTCCAAAAGGTTTTATTTCTTTTAATGACAGTGGTAGACATAACAAATCAAAGATGTAACCAGTCATGGACTACCGTGAGCTCAATCAATATAGAGAAGCTTACACGGCTCGATCTGAGAAAGGCCTATCTGCAGGTGAGAATCGACAAAACTTCATGGTCATTCCAGACGGTGGGATTTCGCAGCAAGAGATACTTCTTAAACAGACTTGGTTTTGGGTTTAATGTTGTGCCACAGATCATGAAGACAATCGTTAGTCCTGTTTTATCCCAGGAGGAGACCGTCAAAAAGGCAACATCGGCATACCTTGACATTTACATCAATGAAGATGTCAAGGTGGCAATATACATCTGAGCAAAATTGGAAAACTTGGGCCGAACGTGTAAATACCCAGAGTTACTTGGAGACGGAGCACACGTACCGGGTCTGGAAGTCATAGAGGAGGATGGCACCCTGCGATGGAGATGAGAAAATGTGATGTCCGGCATCTCTGAAGTTCTCACAATAAGGAACATTTTTCATTGTGCGGAAAACTCATGGAACGCCTGCCAGTGTGCGGTTGGATTCGTGATGTAGTAGGTGTAATAAAACGCAGGGCAAATGGTGTAAACAAACGGTGGGACAATCAAACAAGTGATGCCCTTTTCGTCTGAATGATTGCAGAAAGTGTTTAGAGAGCAACACATGAGAACCCGGCTCACGGAGAGTGGTGTGTCAATGGAGAAGAAATGAATGGATGGGTTGACACTAGTTCACTAGGATTGGGAGTTCTGTTGGAGAAGGATGGAGCCGTTGTAGAGGGGCTGTTGGTTGCGGCCTGCGAACAACGCCCAGCACATCAACCTGGCTTAATTAGATGCTGCAACGAAGGGTGTTAACCTAGCACTACAATGGCAGACAAAGAGGTTGCACTTGCATACTGACGCTCTTTGTGCCTATCACTGGGTGCACTACATGCTGACTGAGAAAAGCAAGAATACGCACCAAGGCAGCAAGCAAGAGGTTGATAAGATGAAGGTTAGGCACCTTAAAGAGTCTATTCTGGTAGTCAGCGTTACATTGGTCCCGCCATACTGCAACCTTGCTGATCAGCTAATATGAGTGCTTCGCAAATCTTACAATGCAATAAAGATTGGTGCTGATCCCGTTCATCAAACATGTGGTGCTACAGTGAGTGTAATGAACCAACAGCAGATAGAAAACATCCACACACAGAGTGGACATCCAGGCATCAAGAGGACTATGTATTTCATAAGATTCGTACCTCAGCACTGGCCAAATCAGATGTGAAACAAGTCATCAACCACTGTGAGATGTATCAGTCAATTGACCCAGTAACAGCGCAGTGGCAAAAAACGACCGGAAGCAAGTAACGTATGGCAAAGTGTGGGAATGGATATCACACATAATGGCAACCATTTTATTACTCTCATCGACTGTGGAAAACCGGTTTTGTGGTTTGTAATGAATTGCACGCCAAAACTCAGCAAGCATTATTCGACAACTATATACGAAAGGGGAGCACCATATTAGATATTGGTTGATACTGACCCATCATTTTGCAGTCAGCAAGTAAGACCTTTTTTTTTATATATAAATGGGAGTTCAATTGCGGTTGCGATGCACTTGCGTACCATAAGGCAATGTCATCGAGGAAAGAAACCAGCACAGCATGAAGAGGATTGTTGCAAGGAAGAAGTTCTCTGTTGGGGAAGTAACATGTTGGTACATGGTACATGTACAATGCTATGTCAAAGGATGGTGTGTCTCTGTCAACCACACACGCGAATGTCATGTACACATACCGGATTCAGGTAAAAGAAATCGACATTGTGCAGTCACTTGACAATGAGAAGGTAGACGGGTCATATGATTTGGGAGATAATGTCTTGGTTAAACCGCCAGGCTGTTGATGTACCACCAAATTCAAACGGGGGCGAGTGACTGGCATGGTCAGTCAGCAATCTGTCCTGTTTTATGGAATCCCACGTCACATACGTGATCTCCACCCTGCTCTGGGGCGGAACATTCAACCACTGGGGAAAGCAATGAGTCGTCTGGCACTGAACTATTAATGGTCAGCGCTAGTGATCATCACGAGAATGAAGACGCGAGTTCAGAAGTAGAAACTTCGTCAGACGATTCAGAAGCAGAAACTGGAGTGCATGTCCCACTTCGAAGAATTTCACAAATCAAAAGGCCACCACCACTCTGCATTATGTGTTATCAAGAGATCAGGGGAGTGGAGCAGCCATCATGCAGGTCCAATGGAAAAACGAGTGAAAGTTGAGCCATGTATTGTCCATCGGGGGTTGAACCATAAATGTTCCTGTTGCAAAATGCAAACTTGTAACTTTTGTGACGCGACGAGAGTTCACGTATGTAAATGAGCATTGTTTTGCATGGACGAATTCTCGTAGTCATAAAAAGAGTATAGACTTTGCTCCGGGAAGCAGAAGAGAAAAGTTGACGTTGGGACCACGTCGGGTGCTGTGAGAGAGAGAGAGAGAAAAAGAAAGAGAAAAAAGGAATTCAATTTTCACGACTACACACATATCTCGGTATAGAGAATAATGTAATGGTGAAACATGAGAAGATGAGAAATAAGTTGGGAAAAGAATTCAGAAAACGCCTTAAAATATCCTCAAATCAGAATAACCTCTATTAACCAGCTTGTAATCTCTGTCATCTCATTTCGTTTCGGTATTATTAACTGGCATAAACGGAATATCAGTAGGCTCGATACTAAGACCAGAAGAATGTTAGCCTTACATAGGATAACATACCGAAACCAATGCATGGAGAGGTTATATCTATCACGAACAGAAAGAGGTCTAGATCTTAGTGAAATCAACCATGCTTATCGAGCCACAATAGTAAGCATGAGCCAGTACAGTAAACGTTCAACAGATATGACAATGGGAATGGTGATGGATCATCATGAAGAGCTATCCCAACAAACCCCAATCACAAAGCTTGCTGAAAACTTTGGGGGAGTCAACTGGAGAATAATGCTGAGGTCTAAGACGAACCAGCAGCCGTGATTGCAAAAAAAAGAACCGACTTTAACAGGTCTCAAAACCACGACCACGCAGACCGTGGTCGGGTGCTCTACCATAAAGCCTGTCTGAAATACGTGATTATTTTTTATCGTTTTATAAGTATGATTTTAATATTTGTTGTTGTTGTTTTTTGACGATAAATGGCTGTTTTGCGACCTTCTTAACAAAATAAAAAAACATTAACGTAGAAAAGAAAAACATACATAGCCTAGATGTAACAACACTTTATACTAATGCCCCTGTTAAAAAATGCCTAAACTTACTTCACACATATCTACAGAAAATCAAAACCGACTTACCATTTCCCCCCCCCCCAACATGTTAATAGAAATAATTAGACTCATCACTGACGTAACATATTTCCAATTCAACGACGAATTATGAAAACAAAAATTTGGGCTCCCCATGGGCAACCCCCTAAGTGGTGTATTAGTCTGCTTCTTCTTAGAATTCTTAGAATCCGGCCCTTTCAAATTTAGACTACCCCGTAACATCGAATACTTTAGATACATTGATGATATTCTCATTTTCCTACCCGTAGATATACAAATCAATAATCTCAAAGACAAACTCAACACAGTAGAACCCTCCATAAAATTCACACATGAGACTGAAATAGACAGCTTGATATCATTCCTAGACACTCTTATAATAAAGTCCAACAACAAACTAGCATTCAAGGTACACCGCAAAAACACTCACAAAAATGACTACATACACTTCTACTCTCACCACAATAGCAAGATAAAAACAGGTATGATTATAGGCTTCTTCCTACGCGCTCTTAGAAACGGCCGTCATCAATACATAGATGAAGAAATAAAACACATCATTAATTCCTTAAAAACACTGCAATACCCCACACATTTTATATTAAATGCCAAGCAGAAAGCCTTTCAAATATTCTCCAAAAACAACACACAAAAAATCAAACACCAAACACCTCTCTCATAGACAGACTCCTTCTCTTACCCACACATTCCAATAACACATCCATATGCAACACACTTAACAAACTAGGCATTCCAACAGTACAAACCACATCACAAACGATAAAACAAACTTTAAACACATCAAGACATTTTCCCTCAAAAAAACACATCCCATGCCGGCTTATACACTGCCCCATGCAACAACTGCCATCAAATGTACGTGGGAGAAACACAACGTGAATTGAAAAAAAGATTGATCGAACACAAAAGGGACAAAAAAAAAACAATAACTCTAGAAGTGCACTTTTCTCAACTATCATGCTTTCAAATTTGAACAGGCCAAAATCACCAAATACATTTACAACAAAGCTCATCGAAGACTACTGGAAACCGCACTAATCACAGCCTCCAACACCATCAGACAACGAAATGGTTTCTATAATCTATCCCCCTTAATAAGCAAAATTATCCTGACGAACAAAAACTGAACCTAGATCATGGCTAACCTCTCTTTCTCTTCGCTCTCAATTGTACTTACATACAAGTCATCGCATACACCCCACATACATTCCTGACATAGTTAGCTGGTCAAATACTCCTACTTTCCAAAGATTTCACATCTAACCATAACAAAATCTCCCCTCTCCCCCTCGCCCATTTCACCCTTTCGACTACTTCTTTCACACTCTTACCCACCCACCCTCCCACTTTCAAATCACCTTCATTTCTCCAAATCTTTTCTAAATCTATGACACTACATACCCACCAAAAACACAGAGCCTCCCCTCCTCTTTCCCCACCTCTCCACTTTTTCACTCACAGCCATCCACATTAATGTCATTCCCTGCCACTGACTTATCATCCTGATACAAATAAAGACGAAACGTTGATGAATACATAAAAAAAAAACATCTTTTGGTTTTTCCTTTTTCATTTCCCATATATATATATATATATATATATATATATATATATATAATTTGCATTCCTTGGCCTACTTATTTTGGAGGAAGTGGATAGTCCTTACATTAAAAGCCGATCTTGTGTCTAACTTTTTCTAGGTACGTGCAAAATCTCTGGCCGATTCCCAAAATGAAAAAACATTTTGACCCCCCCTTTACTTAAAAATACACTAAAATTCAGGAAATCAACCAATTTTACTGAAATTTTCAATATTTATTAATCAACAATCACGGAATATAATGAAACCATTATTTTTTAAAAAATCTTAGTGAAAATGTATTATTTTTAAAAAGAAAATACACCTTTACTAAAGTTATATTTTTATATATTAATAAAAAAAAATGCATGATTTTTTAACTGTTACTTATGTAAATAAAGGATCGTAGATGTTAACAATTAAATTTTTTTTTCAAAATATTTCGTATATATTACGAAATAGGCCAGTAAATACCGTGTTAATAAAATCACTATAACTCGAAGAAAAATAATTTTTTTGAATTAGCGATATTATTATTGAATAAAGCATTGTTTAATCAATATTTTCAACAAAAAAATAATATAATTGCAAAAAATATTTCATGTGATTTTAATGATTAGAGTTTTTGGAAAAATAAAAAATGCGACATAATTATATTTCTCTTTTATAGAGGAACGTGGCATCATCAGCGCAAGAAATTTTTTTTATAATCTTGAAAATAAACCAAAAATTGACAAATTTGAGATCCAGGAACTTAACGAAAAAAAGAATTAAAAAAATTGAATAATTTCTACTAACGATGAACTTTCATTAGTATGGTAGCCCCGTTCTGTAATAACCAGGTGGGATTAGCAATCACTCACTTTTACAGCGCAAAATTTTTTATTTTTTTTTAGAGATTCAACAATTTCGTTCATTTCACAATTCATCGTCAATTATTTGGAAAGATTTGTATTTGTTTTGTCTTTTTTTCATTAATAAATATTTAAGTTAAAAACAATTATTTATTAATAAATAAAGAGAATTAAACATCACATTTTCTTTCAAAATTGAATTCTGTTTATCAATAAATAACTGTTTTAACTTTTTTTTCAATGAATAAATTGTCAGTGTAGTCATATACTTTTTCACACTTAAAATTAAAAAAATAAAAACACTTTATTTTTAAAAGAATCAATGTAATTTATCGTTACGACACGTTAAGAATAAATCGAGTAACTAAAGTTTTAAATCATGTAAAAAAGAATTGATAAAATTGACGCAGTTCGTAACGTAAAAATATTTTAACATTTAAAAAATAGTTTTATTTCAAATTCTAAGGAAAAACATTGGTAAAAACAGACGTCATCCATAATTTCAGAGTATTACTAAATTAAAAACTGAACCTTTTCAGTTAAAAATAATTGCGTACACTCACAAATAATTAAATAAGCATTTCCTTTTTTTATTATAAAAAATAAGGGTACTTAAATTTGTTTATAACCTTAAAAAGAATAAAGAAATTAATGGATAATAATTTTTCAACTTCTATAAACTATTATTACATTTTTATATATAAAGTTAAAAATGATAAATTATGACATTTTTGTCTTCCATATATTTTGCACAGTAATAGTCATTTTGTAAACAACGTCCTTTTCCGATGAAGTTATGGAGGATTATACTCATTTATCACATTTGAAGGCATACTTTTGCTAATTTTTAGTCAAACTTGGGATTTTTTTTTTTTAATTCAGTGTCTTATGACTTTAATTTAATAATTAGCTTTGAAATAGTTCTCAAAAACTTATATTTATCTTTTAAGGGATTTTTACAAGTAATTTTTTCAAAGTTCAAAATTCATTGAATTTTGGGGGGTTTTGACCGTCGTAATTACATATTTTATTATAATTTATTTTTCACACGTAAATATGCAGTTTTTTTCATTTAGATATTAGGCTTTTATCTTTCAAACACAATCAAAGTTTACACGGAAACTAATTAAATAATTAATGATAAGCGCTTTTTAATAAGCATAGGCCGTACAAGAGACGGCCATTTTTGCACGTACCTAACTTTTTCCCACGACGGCAGACAAATAAAAATAGCTGAGTTTTTAGTGGGAATCCAAATCCGTATAAGCAGCAATTTTCAAATCAGTCTCTCCTGCCAAGGTCAGTTCGCTTCCTGTCACACACCTATAGCTACTACTACTACTACTACTACTACCAAAATAACTAATGATATTACTACCACCACCACCACTTTGAAAGGCGACCCACTTTTACTTTCTTTTAACAGGGACTTTTCCCATGAAGAGAGAGAAGTAAACAAGTTCAGTTCTTAGTGGGAATCGAACTAAAGCCATTTTCAAGTCTCCTCCCAAGGCAAGTCTCTTCCTCCGAAGGTCAATTCGCTTCCTGTCAAGGATCTATTACTACTGCTACCACCACAAATATAACTACTACTACCACCACCACCACCACTTTGAAAGTCGAAATCCATTCACTGTTCAGATTTTTTTTATGTTCTGACTTAATTGTGTTTTTTTTTAATCCAGAATAAATTTAAGGTAAGTAAGTATTATTCATTGAGATAAAAAAAAACGAATCTTAACTCAAACAACAGAGCAAAATGAGAAGAAATGTATCGGGTAACTGTTGTAAAAGGAATTAAACAAATGATTTCCTTAGTTTTTCTTAAATTGATTTTTTTTTAAATCTAAGACCTGCGGATTAATTATGTGGCGCTCAGAGATCAAAGTGTAGTGTTTTTCCTGTATTTAGTTCGAAATCTGGCAAACGTGCATCATAGAATTACTTATCGTCACTTTTAATTTTGATCAAGTCATCTTTCAAGATGGCGCCCGATTTCACGATTTTTAACTTTCACATGGTA
The DNA here is from genome assembly GCA_963556195.1 of Sepiola atlantica. Lineage (NCBI taxonomy): Eukaryota > Metazoa > Mollusca > Cephalopoda > Sepiida > Sepiolidae > Sepiola > Sepiola atlantica. The sequence continues at coordinate 110,049,595 of OY744525.1, forward strand.
TGTTCTACAATTGAAAAATAATACAAACTTTCACCAAATGCATTAACATTTTATTTTCGACCAATCTGTATATTTCTAACTTACAAAAACTGTTTTGTAGTACGTCTTTATTTTAAAATAAGCTGCAGACTTCGAAGCTTTTGGCTTAACTTTTGTTGTCCATTTTTTTTACATGCTACGAAACAAATTCCAACATTTGAAACACTTAAAAAAAAATTCAAAACTGAAAAGCTATGCGTTTGGTAAGAAGTATTTGTTGTACATGGTAAACCTAAATATTAACCGATTCAAAACAGGAAGGCTTACTAAGCCAGTCGGTAATTGCCGAAAAATAGTCACCTGTGTATTGTAGGTAAAGAAATAATGAAAATCAGGAAAAGTTTTGTACTAATTTTTATTTAAATAATTTCTTTTACGAAAATAAGTAATCAAATATGTGGTTTTATTTTTTTACCTTAGGGGAGGGACATACTCAAATTTTATTTAGTTTTTTAAATTTATTATTTATCTTCCTCCCACAGCGGTAAGATGTGACACAAGGTCGGGAAAGTGGAATTTGGAAAGCCAGCGCCTGAGAAGATGAGCACTCTGGCCTACAGCAGCCCGTCGGCATTCCCCAGTAGGGGCGCCTCAGGCAGTAAGCGATAAACTTACTCCAACCCAAAGAGGGGAGGCAAAGCCTGGGAGGGTGGACCTTCTAGAACTGCATAAGACAAACCCACAGACTGGCGGAATCAAGGCCCGAAGGCCAAGACAATACCGGTCGATAGGTTGTAGTATCCATCGGTACAGATACTACACTTTGATCCCTAGCCAAAAGGCAAAGAAAGGTTTTTATTTTCAAATACTTGCTTATATTACGAAGAAATTTAATAAGAGGAACTAAATCTAAACCAACAACGTCTGCTACCGACTTCTAAAAGAGGTAGTTAATATTCATGTTTGCCGTTGTACAATTGTTTTTTGTTCCTCCCTTTTTCGTTGTTAACTATAACGCACTTTTGACATAAATCCTTCTAAATTAAATTTTTTTATCTGAATCCAGAGTTTCGCTTTTTAGGGAGCTTATATTCCTACCAGATAATAACAACTAGCATTTTATGTAACCTTGGCTCCGTGTGCGGGAAGTAAATAGGGATTTTATAATCACACAAAATTGTTTGCAAAACTAAATTACTTTAAAATATGAATTCAGGTTAAAATGGCAAAATTGGATGAATAGAAAAAAAATGGAACAAGTGAAAAATCTCACGAGTTTATCAAAATCTTGGATACAACAATACATAAAGGGAAAACATTAAGAAGTTTGTCAAATTATGCAGGAATTATATCTATATTTAAAAGTAGATGAGGGCCCTCAGCTAAATCCACCTCCAATTAGATTCTATTTGTCTAGGTGATTACGGGTGACCCCCCCCCCCAAAAAAAAAAGAAACAAACAATTACATTAGAATTTAAAGTTGAGGATTAGTTTTGCATATAAATTAAACGTAAAACGACTCCCTCCCCATTTGCGGCAGATTTTTAAAAATTATTTCTAATTCTAAGTCCGTCTACAACGACCTGGAAATGACGAATAATTTTAATTGGGCAGCACTTTCTATGCCCGCCACTGTTCGACACCAGTTACAATCAATGATTTGCCTTTTTTTGTCTGCTCTGAATATTTAAAAAAACTGAAAAAAAACAAACTTTATATGATAAAAATATTTGCCGATTGTACAATATATTTGTCTTTTCGGTTTATTTATTTTTTTACTTTTCAAAATTGAAATGTATCTCTTTTAATACAATAATTTATCTTTGTCATCGATCAGTGAAAGATAAATCTTTCTAGTCTGAGGTAATTTTTATTTTCTTCCCAATCAAACGTGCCCATTTTTGGGGTAGTTTGATTTGCTCCACGTTAAAAACCGACCTTGTGTCTCTCTTTGCCCTCGTGGGGAGGCAAGTAAATATTACCATGTTTTATAAAAAAAATTACTTTTTTAAAAACTTTTTTTCCTGAAAGTTTGCTCAAAACTAAATTCCATAATTTGTTTAAACATGGACGGCGGCACTGGGGGGGGGGGCAGGGAGGGAGGGGGGGGGCAGGGAGGGAGGGGGGCTTCAGCCCCCCCCCCCGCACACACTTTTTAACTTGCCCCCCCCCCCCACTTTACGGTCATCAATAATGAAGTTATATATGCATGTGTTTAACCGCCCCCTCCCCCACTTTTTAGGAGAGCCCGCCCCCCACTTTTATAACTGTCCCGCCGGTCCTGTAAAGTAAGGTAAAACTCCTGTAACAGCATGAACCTTTGCTTCGTTAACATTTGTTTCATCTTAGGAAAGGTGTTAGGATTTGTGCTCACAATTAAATGTAATAATAAATGTTGGAAAATTAGTAAAAACAGATAAAAACATAAATGTTGTCATTTTGACTAGGAACAAAGTGTAGTATTTGCTGTGATGCTACACTTTGACTATTCTGTTCTCGGTCAGTAAAAGAGAAGCCCTTCTAGACTGAGGAAATTTTATTTTTGTTCCAGTTAAGAGTGCTCAATTTCCCCCACATTAAAAACCGACGTTGTGTATAACTCTGCCCTCATGTGGAGGCAAGTAAATAAGAACAACATTAAATGGTGAATATGTTGAATAGTTAACAGTCGTGAAATCGTACACAAAAACAAAAACAAATGCCTTATATCAAACGTAGTAGAATTTAATTATCTACCAACCTGTATATTTTAACGTGCTTAAACTGTTATTAAGCTTTGTATTTCAATTTTTTTATACTGTCTTTACAACATGTTTTTTTTTCCTGTGTGTAAAACCGCTCTGAACAAAATAATATTTTGAAATGAAAAAAAAAACTAAAGACAATTTCAGCACATTAAAAGTATACAGGGAACCTCCACAATGAATGGATGCGATTTAGCACATTGTCAGGTTCATCTAGTGAATTTACGTCAAGGGGGCACTAGAGCAGCAAGTTCATCGGAGCACAATCCATTGAAGTACTTGTATAACAGACACAAGGATGCAACATTGCGGCAATGTGACAGGGGCTGGAGCTTTATGAACAGTGACTCTTTTTTGGACCTTGGCTAAGATGGAGAGACTAGTTGATGATGCATCAGTCAAGATGTGGCAACAATATTCTATTCACGGGCGGATGGTGACTTTGTAAAGATATAGGATAATGTCAGGTGTGAGAAGTTTACTAGCATGGTAGAGGGAGCCCACTTTTTTGCAGCAGCCTTGGCAATGTTCAGCTCCATGCCTGTAGTTTAAACAAATTTCCCTAGCTAAAGCAGGCCAAAAAAAAGTAGTATCTGCCAATCTCACAAAACCTAGAAAGAAGTGCCATAGAGCGGGTCTTCTTTTTTTCTTCTTCTATCCGCCCCACAGGAATAATTCTAAACATGAACAGAACAGACCAAGATTATTATGAACTAAATTTTTCGTTTTATTTTTTATCTTTTTGTTACTACTTGTGTCTGTCTCTTATTTTAAAATCATAATTTTTACTTTTATTTAAATTATGTTTAAAAAATATTGTCTGACTTTTATTTCGAAGAATATCTCATTAAATCAGGTGCCCATTGTATATTTTACAACCGTAATCATTTGGGTCACGAGTCATGTATGATCTATTTTAATGAATGACATCATCTTTTATGACGTCAGAAATGATCTTCCCACTATCTTCAATTAAGTGGTAGAATAATGACATCCCTCATATATTGCCTGTAACAGAAACGTATACCCAAATTAGAGCTGCATAAAAATGAGTAAAATTGCCAATAAAATATTGCATTATATCATTTGATAAATATATTTTATAACAAGCCTTTGTTTAAAAATTTGATTTAAAGCTTTATAATAAGCTTTTATAAAAAAAGAAGTGATTTAACACTTTATAAGCCTTTTTTTTTAATTTGATGTAAAGCTTTATATATATATATTTAAAAATGTGATTTAAAGCTTTATATAAAACCTCTGTTTAAACATTTTATGTAAAGCTTTATATTAAGCCTTTGTTTAAAAATGTTATGTAAAGCTTTATATTAAGCCTTTGTTTAAAAATTTTATGTAAAGATTTATATTAAGCTATTGTTTAAACATTTTATGTAAAGATTTATATAAAGCCATTGTTTAAAAATTTGATGTAAAGCTTTTTATTAAGCCTTTGTTTAAAATTTTTTATGTAAAGCTTTATATTAAGCCTTTGTTTAAAAATGTATGTAAAGATTTATATTAAGCCTTTGTTTAAACATTTTATGAAAAGATTTATATTAAGCCTTTGTTTAAACATTTTATGTAAAGATTTATATAAAGCCATTGTTTAAAAATTTGATGTAAAGATTTATATAAAGCCTTTGTTTAAAAAATTGATGTAAAGATTTATATTAAGCCTTTGTTTAAAAATTTTATATAAAGCTTTATGATAATCTTTTGTTAAAAAATTTGATCTAACACTTTTTCTAAAAAATTTAATTTTAAGCTTTATAAGCCTTTGTTTACAAATTTTATTTCAAACTGTAAAATAAGCCTTTGTTTAAAAATTGTATTTAAAGCTTTAAAATAAGCCTTTGCTTAAACATTTAATTAAAAGCTTCATAACAAGCCTTTGTTTAAAAATGTGACTGATTTTTTTCATAGCAGATTTCAAGGTTTTGATGCTGTCCTCTCTTTATTCTTTTTACATGCTAAAAGTTTGATCATTCCACAAGATCTTCCAATATTAGAAAGAAATCAACAATTTTTAATTCTTCATCCAAAAAATAGTCAAGTAGAAAAGTTTCAGGCTTGTATCTTTAATGAGTTACTTTTTACAAAAGGTTTATTAAAATGTACATTTTATCCATTCTTCCACCCAACTGTCAAATTGGGCTTCGAGCCGTGTTTACATGTTAGAAATAAGAGGTTTGTATTAATGTACTAATGAAATAAAATTTTAGCTTAATCTGTATGATGTCATGAATCATAATAAGTTTTAATGTGTTAGCTGCAAAAATAAAACTTCTATGAACAGTCAAAATTGCTCTTCTGTATCGTTTCCGCATAATTTTTGTGATGGCATGTGCTTTTCACCAATGTTTAAGACTATATCTAATACACTAATTCCATCTATATTATCTTTCTTTAAATGAACTATGGCATTATATTTGTAAATATTTTTCACTTATTTGATGCTTTTATCTTCAGTTATACACTGCTTTACTTGGTCTTGTATTTAGTACCACAAAAAACGCAATGTCCGACTAATTTTTAATGTTCATAACTAAGGTACTAATTGAGATAAATTTAGTATTTTTTCATATCTATGAATACGTACAAAGTTTTCTGGTATATTTTCAAGAACATTTCAGTTTGGTATACCTACTTGAATTTATCACCACAACTACTTTTTACTAGGTACAAAGTGTAGTATATGTTGTGAGCTACACGTTATCTATTCTGTTCTGAATGAGAAGTCCTTCTAGACTGAGGTAATTTCAATTTTTGTTCAAATTAGGAATGTTTTTTGGGGAGCTGGATTCCCTCATATTTAAATCTGTCCTTGTGTCTAACTTTGCCTTCGTTGAGAGGCGAGTTATTTTTTCACATGTGAAAAAAGAGGTGTCAGATTATGAGAACTTTTTAAAAATATCTACAGTGTACATTTTAAAATGTTAGTGGTTTCACACCAAATAATTGTGATTTAACGAAAACTTTGGTACGTTTGTGTCGTCTTGTTGCTTGGTTTATACACAAAATTACTTTTTTGATATTTCAACTATGTTCAACCATGTTATGTTTTCTATAGTTTCAATTCCCCTTTTAATTCCAATTCTTCGACATCTTTGATCTGCTTTGTAACTAATTAGTGCTCTTACAATTACTGGTATGACTGCAGTTTTCTTCATGCTCTATATTCTATTAGCCTCTATTACATACGCTCTGTATTTACTTAGTTTTTCTGCCTTTTTTATCTCCATTGTTGAATGTTCCATAGTCATGCTTATACGGGTTCGTGTCCAACAAGGAAATAAGTCATTTATAAGTCTGTTCATCTCCTTATTTCGCTTTTGTTTCCCCTTTTGCTGATTTCCATATGATCCATCTTGGTTTGATTTTGGTAGTCCTTTTTTATATGGTCTATCGCAGTTGTAATCAACCTCTTTGTATTTTGTATTATATATTTTTCTTGTACTTTTTTAGTGTACTTTGGATTATTCGGACTACTGCTCTCATCTTGAGTGTTATCATTACAAAGTATCGGCCACTATAACCTCCGGCCATCTTCGGGTGTATATTTTCGAACTCAGAAATATTTCTCTCGACCTCTGGAATCTGAACAGAATTTCGAACGGAACCCTATATTTAATCCACAGGGGTATCATGCTGTCGTTCTGTCTGCAATGACCCGTGTCACAGTGAATATAGTACTAAGTTAAATCCAGTTCTAAGTGATAGTCAGTTGAAGGTTTAATCCTTGATGCAGACGATACGATAAATTGCAAATTACTGAAGACTTCTCCTAGTCATGGCTGATGGAACGAGAACATGCTACCCTGTGGATTAAATAAAGGTTTTCGTTCGAAATTCCGTCCAGATTCCCGAGTCTGACAGAAATATTCCTGAGTTCAAAAAGACACCTGAAGAAGACCGGAGGTCATCGCAGCCGAAACGTTGTGATGATAACACTCAATGAGAACTGTAGTCCAAATAATACAAATTATAAATCCTCATCTCAAAAATTCAGAAATCATTTTTTTATATATTATCTATAGTCTTTGCTTACGAGTTCGTTGTCACCTTTATTTTTAAGATAGTAGGTCAGTATCATCCTTTGGGGAGGTGACGGTGGCTAAGTGTTTAACGACACTGACTGACTATCTGGGTGTTAAGAGAATTATGCATTATTTGCTTGTATTGCTGCCGGTTATTTCATTTAGTTACAGAATTTGAAAAGAAATATTTAAATAGGGTTCTGGAGTTGTGACAACATGTGCTTAGATCCTTAATTTACTAACTTAGATCCTTAACTTGGAATGCAGTTATATAGGCCCAAATAATATTACTTAAATAGGCAACGCGATTTTAATTTATCATTATGAAAGTCGATATGTACTAAATCCAAAATGAAATCTGTATACCAATTGGTATATATATATATACATATATATATATATATATATATATTGTGATGTTAGATTTATTGAGTAATGTTTGTTTTATTCACAGATAACAGTTCCAGATTGAAATACGTGGACTTATTTGATTAACGTTTACTGTTAAAGGGATATCTGAAATCGTCTTCTAAAGTAAGTGAAACAGGATTTTTTCAAAGTGTTTCATTAAAAATAGACATGGAAACGGAGGAACCTTATTCTTGCAACGTCTGTAAATTAGAATTTATATGCAGCTCAGATTTTAGAAAACATCTACTAACACACACCACAGAGATAACGCATTCTTGTCAAATATGTCATGCTGCATTATCTCGCAAATATTCTTTAAAAATACACATGCGATCACACACTGGAGAAAAACCTTATTCTTGTAAAATATGTAAAACTGCATTTTCTGTGAATTCTTCCTTAAAGAAACACATGCGGACACACACTGGAGAGAAACCTTATTCTTGTAATATATGTGAAGCTACGTTTTCTAAAAAAAATAACTTAAATGTACACTTGCAAAGACACACTGGATTGAAACCATATTCTTGTAAAATATGTGAAACTGCATTTGGATCAGAGAATGGTTTACGATATCATATGCGAACACACACTGGAGAGAAACCTTACGTTTGTATAATATGTGAAACTGCATTTTCAGGGCTTACCTCTCTAAAAATGCATATGCGAACACACACTGGAGAGAAACCGTATATTTGTAAAATATGTGAAACTGCATTTTCTGCAAATTCTTCCTTAAAAAAGCACCTGCGGACACACACCAGAGAGAAACCTTATTCTTGTGAAATATGTGAAACTTCATTTTCTGTGAATTTTTCTTTAAAGAATCATATGCGGACACACACTGGAGAGAAACCGTATTCTTGTAAAATATGTGAGGCTACGTTTTCTAAGAAAACTAACTTAAACGTACACCTTCAGAGACACACTGGATTGAAACCATATTTTTGTAAAATATGTGAAACTGCATTAGGATCAGAGAATGGCTTACGATACCATATGCGAAAACACACTGGAGAGAAACCTTACATTTGTAAAATATGTGAAACGGCTTTTTCAGGGCTTACCGCTTTAAAAATGCATATGCGAACACACACTGGAGAGAAACCTTATATTTGTAAAGTATGTGAAACTGCATTTTCAGTGAGTACCTCTTTAAATAGACACATGCGAACACACACTGGAGAGAAACCTTTTTCATGTCAAGTATGTGAAAAGGCATTTACAGATAAGTATGATTTAAAGATACACATACGAACACACACAGGAGAGAAACCTTATTCTTGTAATGTCTGTGGTACTACATTTTCAAGGAATTCAGTTTTAAAAATGCACATGCGAACACACACGAGATAAATAGCTGAGAAACTGTAAGCCAAGTAGACAGCATCTTCACGTTTCTTTGGTTTCTTTGTACAAAGATTTGTGAAGCCATCGTGACATGAAGATACTTCCCAGGTTAATAAACCCTAACACACTATCTAAAAGTATTGGTGTATGGTCTTTTGAAACTATTGAACATATCTCATGTGTTGCGAAGGGAACTTTATATTGTTACATCGTCCTTTAATTACTCGTGGAGGGGTGTCATCTCAATGTCGTCCAGTGGGTGAGTTCTCTCCTCGTTTCAGGACTGCTGTAGAACATCGTGCACGTCACGTGTCCAGTATCATCATTGTTGTATTGTGCTGTAACAAAGATTCTAGTACACAGCGAAAAACAAGGCATACTCTCTCTTCTAAATGTGATTACTTTTTATAGGCGTCAAGTTTCTGTCGTTCTTAGAGATTCTTTGTTAACAAAGAAAGATCAATTCACTTTTTTTCTCGTAGTTAATTCCTAAGTATCTATGGTCCATTAAGTCCTTACACATTCGAGGACAGGGAGGAAGGAATTTCATCACGCCTGTATTCTTTTAGGGAAATAAATTACCCTTTTCATTTCGGACTACATAGAGAAATACGTCTGTTCAGCTTGCTTCCAAAAACCAGACTGACAAAACTCAGTTTCCCACACAAGAGCCTGTGACGTCACAGAACCCCTATGTGCATATGCATGTGCACCTTGACCCTTGACCTGAGGTCTTGTCAACATGGTAGCCCTGTCAACACTTGTGATTCCAACTGTTAGAACAACCCTATTTTCGACTCGGTTGTATGGGTTCACCCACACTAAATCGTGCAAGCCAAACCAAACGATCCCCCACACATACGTCCACTCAACATGCGTCCGGCCTCACAGACCCATTATCCAATACAAATACTATTCTTTTTTTAATCAGTTATTGAAAAAAAATGAGTTTATTTCTCATTTTCTGTCACAGGTATCAATTTTTGATAGGAAGGTGTCGTCGCTTTTTTATTTCATTTACTATTTTATTATTAATTACCTTTCTTAGATAGTGAGGGGGCCAGAGAAAGAGCGCCCCCAGAAGGGGGAGGACACACTTAAAGGTGGTAGGAGAAGCAGGGAAATTAAAAATTATGTCACTTCTGTTCAGGGCTGTTTCTGTCTTTTGTTTCCTGACTCTTGACCAAGGCGGTTGTGTAAAGGCCCGATCTCTAATAATAGGCAGGGGGTGGGGTCCGGGACCCAGCAGTGGCACAGATGGTGTAAATATGTTTCCCCGGTAATTCCTCCTTCTCTCGTTCTCCTGTGCAGAAAGCCACTAAATTTATATCTATCTGTTAAATAAAATCTAAAACGCATTCATCATGTTCGGTACATTTGTTTATGACGTCATTGGTGATGATGGTAACAACATCCTCGGGGCTTGTCATCAGCCGGGTATAAGCGGTTATGATGGTGAAAGCATGCACTAACAAGGTATGTTATGAACACATATATATAAATTTATTGTGAAGTCTAAGGCATTGGGTCTTTTCTGAGAGGGGCAGTATACAATATTAACAATTTGGTTGTTGTGATACTAGCTCCCACCAAGAGAAGTTTTGACCAATGTTCAACAAGATCAACATACAGGAGACAATTTTGAAGAAGGGAGACGATTGAGAAAAGAGAGAGAGAGAAACAAAGAAAGAGAAGGAAGAGGAGAGTCAGACACGACAACCCAACTGAGTAGCTTTTCCAAGTTTAAATATTTTAATGTAGGACTTTTATCGACGTATTGGTAAAAAATGTAATAATAGACAAAAAGAAAAAGAAAAGTTGCAAAAAAAGAAGAAAAAAACGGAAAAGGATAAATTTTGTATTAGCTGTTAAGCATAGTTTAGTAGGATAGAAAAAGACAATAAAAAACAACCAAGCGAATTCACTGTTTTTATTATTAAGTGAAAATAGACTTCTAAAGAAAATAAATAGATGCTAAGTGAAAAGTAAAATGAAAATAGAAAGAACATGCTATTGTCAACTGTTTAAACAGCAAAATAAAGAAAAGAATGTGAACATTTGCATCGACGTATTGTTGAAAGTACATAATGGAAAGAGACAATTGAGAAATAAATGAGTTTACTTTCAAAATATACTGAAAAGAAAAAATATGAATTTATTTAGTAGAGAAAATGAATTGAAAGAAGGAGTTCGATATGAGAAGTAAATCAAATGCGTTGAGATGTCGAAAGAAAAAAACACATGGAGGGACACACACACAAGAATAACTCAGCGCACACAGACAAGTGTGTCATCTCTCGACATTTTGATTGTTTTTTTGTTTTGTTTTCTGTGGCCACCATGTTTTTTTTGTGCATTCCATGTTGGTTTGTGTGTTTTTGTTTTGTTATATTTTCAAGAAAAGAAATAAACAGAAAAAAATGGCTGACTTGAATGAATAATTGTTTTAAGAAATTTAGTTTTGTTTGTTTTTTCTCTCCAGTTGTTATCCTCCATAGGGATGTGAAAGAAAGGAATTCATTTGTTGTTTCTTATTGTTTCTTTCTTGTTTTTCCCCCAGTTGTTATCCTTTGTGGGGATGTAAAAGGAGAAAGGAAGAAGGATACGACTGCCCTGTTCATTTGTTGTTTTTTGTTGTTTGTTTCTTTCTTGTTTTTTTTCTTGCAACCCTTCAGCTTTAAAGGAAAGAGAGACAGACAGAAATAAAGGAAAGATGAGTTGTTTTTTGTTTTCAGTTTGTAATTATTGAATTGTAAGAAATAGACATTTTTCTTCCGTGTATTCAGAAAGTCTGTAAGTGGTGGGGATTTGATTAATTTATCTTGTTATTTTGGCTTAGCCAGAAAGGAAGAACATTTTTTCCACCTTCTATTAAAATAATTATATAATAAAAAAGCAGTTACTAAGGATACATGAATAGCAAGTTAGTGATCAGCCAAGTTTTTAACATCAGAAAAAATCTGAATGTGCGATCCTATATATGCTGGCGTTACTTATTTCTTTTTGAGGAATCAAGGAAATTGTGTTGAGTCAAACGTGGATTGCAAAAACCCTGACGATGGTTACATTGGAGAATTCTCATGGTGTTCAATATTATAGAGTGGCTCGAAGGAGGAAATCAGGTGTATTATGTCCAGCCGGTATGAGGCGTAGCCTGGTTGCTGTTACCGACTTGAATAGAAACCGGGGATTTTCAGAAAGGTGCACAAGATGAGGATGACAGGTGCCATTGTTGGTCAGTGAGACCTAAGAGAGTATAACAGCTACATAACGGACTCTGAATGACTGTAGAATTTGGTTGATGGGAATTGAACATGTTTTCGGCTAGAGGCTGATTGACATGAATGAGACTCATTGGAAGAAAGATATGGTGAAAGGAAAATTGCCGGCTCCGAGGATATGGGGGGTCTTCTTGGAAGGGATAGACAACTAGCATATGTAGCCGGCTCCGAAACGAGTTATATGAACCATTAGGGTAGGGAGTTCGAGGGTTATTTCTGAAGTCTATGTTAAAAGCGGACAAATGTTTAATAGTATGATATATATATCTTAGGGGAAAAAATAGGAATGTAAAATTGGGGTTTTCTGTTTTGACCACTTTTACTTTTTAGATATCGAATGGAACGTGTGGTTAAAGAGAAGACGTGAATACATACCTCCCTAGTATGCATTTTGAGAAAATCGAAGGCAAGGTATGTTAGATATAGGTCCAGAGAAAGATCGTTCCAGAAGGGGGGCACCCTTAAATGTGGTAGAAGTATGAAGGAAATCAGAAATAATGTCATTTTCATGGATGTTTCTGTTTTCTGTCACCTGACTTTCGAGCGAAGCGGTTGTGTACAGGCCTGATCAATAGAGGTCGGGGAGGCAGCAGTGGTGCAGACAATCTGAATATGTTTCCTCGATAATTCCTTTCTTCTCTTTCTCTATTGTGCCTAAAGCCATTAAATTTCTTTTTATGTGTTAAATAAAATCTTTTAAAACCCATCCAGGGTGTTCAATGCATTTGTTCATGACGGTGGTGGTGATGACGGCAACAACATCTTCGTGGTTTGTCAACAGACAGACTTACGTGATTATGATGACTAAAGCATGCTCTAACAAGGTACGTTATAACACGTATATATTAATTCTGAGGGGAGATATACAGCAACTTTATTATAATCCCTTATATTAAGTTAGTATATTACATCCCATCATTCAATTTCTATTTTGAATTAACATGTTTTTGTCTAATAATTGATAGCATATTTTTTAAATTTAATAAATTAAAATTATTTTTCCTAAAGTTCATGCCAAACAAGGCACAATGCCACTGAAACGTAGAAGGCGACTCTTAATTAGGGGCCTTGTGTGTGGAGTATTACAGCGATATGCTTTTTCACATTGGATTTACATGTTTGCATGTAAGTACTGTCAGGGAAACAGGAAGCAGGAAAAAATTACAAAGGCTAGCAGTACAAGTAAAAGCTATCAGAGTAAAAGGCTTTCCAGTATCTGGGGACCTCAACAGTGAAGGGGTATGATCTTGCTGACTGATGGGTTGATCAGGTCTATTTACATAGAGAGGGTACCAGTGCAGCACATTCGTTAAAGACTATTCAATTAAAGTACTTGTAAAATAAGCACAGAGATGGAATAGAGGCTGGAGAATGCTTGATAGTGAAATACCTATTAGATTAAAGACTGTGTTTAGTGTTCCAGCCCAGATGTGACAATAATTCATGCATGGCGAATTGTGTTTTTGTAGAGATATAGAATACTGGCAGGCGTGAGAAGTTTTCTAGTTCGGTAGAGGGAGCCCACCTTTCTGGTTGCAGCCTTGGCAATGTCTTATATCTATTTGTTCCAAGTCATGTTATCTTTGAATGTTAGCCCTAGTAGTTTGAATGATGAACTCGAGTGCTATTAGTCATGGCAATCGCTTGTAAAGGTATCTAATAATTCTTAAAGGGCAGTAGTATTTTTTAGTAGCATTAAATGCTTCCATCCATTTACGATTCTATTCCACCACAGACTGTGAGTCAATTTGTAAGGATTTACCCATTGCTTTTGATATGCGTGTGTTTGTTTTAACCAATATACCAATCTCGGACACAATTACATCGTTTATAAAGATAAGATGTAATAACGGTCCAAGGATTGACCCCTGAGGCACAACAACAATGATGTCATGTTTAGATGTACGACCAGCAAGAGAAATCTGTGATCTTTCTTTCGGCTAAAAAGGATCTGATTATACTAAATATATATCCAGTAATCCCTCAATTTTCATGAGAAGACCATCGTACAAAAGCCTTTGATATGTCAAGTGCTACCGCGTTAGCTTCACCAGCTTTATACAATGTATGATAAATGAGTTCCGAGATGACTGTTAGGATATCCACAGTAGACTGGGCTCGCATAAATGCATACTGTCGCTCAGAAAGAAGTTTAGCTTTAATGAGTTGATGGACTACCGCTAAATTAATTAGTGCTGTAGACCTGTAAGGGGTCCGGAAAAGAAGACATGAACCAAAGATTAAGTGGAACAAAGTATATTGAGGAAAGCATAAATACAGCATATAAAGAAAGTGATTGAACGCCTGTCTGACTGCCAGTGTTAAACTGGAGTAGTTCCAACACCGAGAGGCATGGGATCATTAAATTGCTTCACAGTGTAGGAATATATTACATTATTATGTATACAATCATTGTTTAGTGAACATTCTCTGAACTGCTAAAATTTAGGTAATGTCCACTAAACTATGATTGTATACATAATGATGTAATATGTGCCTGTGTTACATTATGAGGTACCCTGTATTCTGAAAACGTATAAAGTTAGCTAGTATAGATTATGAACTGGGTGAAAGAAATAGGATGGGGTGCAAAATAGATGCACAATATAATTTGGGACAAACAAAATGATTAATTCTGGAATCATAACATACTGGATGTGAGCTGGCAGAGATGAAACACTCGGATCAAAAAGGTTAAACAAAAAGTGATATTTAGTTCTGTTATGACATTGGTTGAAGGGTCAAAGGGCTCTGACGTCACAGATTCTAAACAGTTCAACATGGAGGCGCGAGATGGACACACGTCGATTAAAGAGCTCTGCAATGTGTAGAGTTCGAGTGACATCGCCAGATATGGGCTAAGGCGGAGAGCAACGGCATGACAAGAATATAGCCGATTGCATCCGTCACATTCCACAAACAATGTGAAAGAAAAACAGAGTTTGAATGAAGGAACCGACGAGATGAAATCTCTCCGATTGAAGTGTGGAATAAAAGAATATAATCTCTCTCAGAAGTCTTGCCTTCGAGCGTTTTTGTCTCCCGTGCATAAGAACAGAGTTTACTCACAAGACAGGTACACCACTACGATCACAAGCCAGCAACAGAGATGAGTGTGCAAGCAAACCCACGACCAACAGTGAGGCAGAAATCTGTAAGGTAACTTTTAATATTGATTTAAAACGTAAGAACAATTTGTAACATGTTAAGGACATTATAAGTTTAAAGCCAGTTTAAAAGCTTAAGCACTATTGTTAAAATGTTAATTATTCGTCATGTAAATGAACGCTAAATTTACTAAGAGGCCCGGCTGACGTTTCTAACTTTCGCAGTGAGTTTCGTGTTGTTTCGACATTTGGTGGTGTCTCGAGAAACGTTGTCCCTGTGCCTGCACATCACGAGTTATAAAAATATATAGACTAAAAGAGTGAAAAGTATAGTTTCAAATAATTATTTGATAAAAATGTCACATTTGCACTGTGAAGCAATTCCCCCCCAGCGCTAATCAACAAAGCAACACCAGTGCATATGTAATTCTTCACATGCTCAACCTTTATCACAACACAATGCCCAAAATATAACTTAAAGTATCAACCGTTCTTCTTCACCAGTCAATAATAATTCAACTCAAACTTTCCTGCCCCATATAGCAACCTCAAGAAATATTTAAACTTAACTTCTAAGCAGAACTCAAGCATACAAACCTTTGACACATCTACTTCTATAAATAACACCCATTAATGCAATAATCACTCCATATAAATTACATACTTACATAGGAACTAGTGCTTTTAAAACAATTGTATCAAGATATGAGGTGTAGTGGAATTTAAATAAATATATATGCAGATAATCAAAGCGTTATAGCATTAGCAAAAAAATCCTGTTCATCATCAAAGATCTGAGCATATTGATGTAAAATATCATTATATAAGGTGTCAAATTCAAAATAATATATATATATATATATATATATATATATATATATATATATATATATATATATATATATATATATATATATATATATATAATCAAATGACAATATTGCGGACATATTCACAAAACCAGTTAACGAAATTAGACTTAACGAGTTTTGTATTATAAGAAGTTGAAAAATAGAGAGAAAAAAGGGACCAAAAAAGTTATCTACTTTTTGACCATATTTTGAAATGATGCAATTGTAACGGTGAGCTGCATCTTAAGAGGGGGTGTTGACATATCAAGATGAAGCTGTTTCCGCCAATTTTGTTATTCCCGCCCATATTTTTTTTTTGTATTTCGTTCCAGTAATACATTTGATCATCGCATACGTGTATATCTTTATGTCATCCATTCATATAACTTCTCGTTTCATTTCTTGTTTTGTAATCATTCTAAAATGAATGAAGCAACTAGTTATTCAACTAACTTCAACACAATTATAATTAAATTCACGATTATAATTTATAAGTATACCGATATGGATATGCATTAATGATATTTTATGAAAACTGGATATTTAATAAATTCTAGAATCGATATAAAGTTGTCATAAATGTATAGGAAAGGAATATAAACTTTACTAGGAATAATAATTAAGGATTGAAATTATAAGTCGAGAATCATAAATAAGAAAATTACCCCGCCTAATAAAACCGGTATTGTCCGGACCTTTGGGTCTGGATTTACGCCGGTCTATTGGGGGTTGTCGGTCCTGTGCAGTTCTAGGAGGTGCACCCTCCCAGGCATTGCCTCCCCTCTTTGGGGAGAAGTAAGTTTATTGCTTTCTGTCTGAGGTGCCCCTACAGGCAATTTTTAAATGGCCAGAGTGCTCACCTCTCGAGCGCTGGCTTATCTAATCCCACTTTCCCGACCTTGTGTCACATCTTACCTTGTGGGAGGTAGATAAATAAACCGGAAGTAATAATTGAATAATTTTAAATTTTAAAGTCTTTCTTTATCATAAGGCCAGTTAGCTTCCTGTCACGTATCTGTTGCTACTACTATCAACCAACATAGCTACTACTACTACTACCACTACTACTACCAACCAACATAGCTACTACTACTACTACCACTACTACTACCAACATAACTCCTACTACTACTACTACTACTACTACTACTACCAACAACATAACTACTACTATCAACATACTCACTACTACCACTGCCATCACATAAAAAAGGCAAATCCATCCAATGAGCGTTTCTTTATGTTAACAGGGACATATCTTCCATCTACACCGGTTGCTTAAATTTTTTGTTGCTGTTTTGTTTCTTGTTCGTGTTTTGTTCAGAAATATTTGTTTTGAATCAATTGTGTGTTTTTAAATCGCGAATAATTTAAAGGTAAGTAAATATTATTTATTAAGATGAAGAAAAAAGGAATCTCAACTCAAAGAACAGAATAAAATTGGATATACTGTAACAGGTAACTGTTATAAAATGAATTTTTAACAAAATATTTGGCACTTGTGCAGATGCGGTACACGCGCCGAAATTTATTTGAGAAGAGTTCCAATGGTGTAAGAAGGGGCAGACAACTCTTTTTAGTATATTGATAGAACATTTATTGAAGAAAATAGAATTTGGGAAAATGAACAGTATATTTTTTTTCATTTCAAAATCAACAAAACGAACAGTCCTCTTGTTTGGATAACCAGATTTTTTATTTTTTTAATAGTTTAAAATATTAAATTATCGCAGAAATTAAAATTTGTGAAAATCAACAGTTTCAAGGCATTCACGTCGATTACATCCATTTTTCTTCAATAAATCAACATATTAAAAAGAGAGTTGTCTGCCCCTTACACCATTGGAACTCTTCTAAAATAAATTTCGGCTCGTGTACCGCATCTGCACAAATGCCAAATATTTTCTTCAAATGGTGTCTGTTTTTTTCAAAGACTTTAGCACCACAGTTATTACCTGGCCCTCACTAATCAATGCGTAGTATCTGTTTTGTATTCAGTTAGACATCCTTCTATACTGTTTAAAAATATATATTATGGGACGATACCGTCGGGAGTTGCAAAAGGTAATATCCTCGACCCCACCCACATGGTCTGATAACGGATTTCTCTGCTGGAGCCAGATCCAGCGTCTGGTGTACACTGAGTCAAAGAATACGTAGGAGGATGGTAATCTGAAAATATAGGTTCTGTACTAACCTCTCACCACCTCCTACCTCATTTCTAACCATAAACCCATCCGTCTATCTTCGCTCGTCGGGCATATTTCCCCCTCCCCAAAGGCCGAACTCACAATCTGCGAATATCTTTCTCCCCCACCCATTTTTATTTCAAAAGACTGAGGCATTTAAAAGTTTTTTGTTTTTTTATCCAAATCCAGAGTGTCGATTTTCAGGTAGCTCATATTCTTCCCAGATCAAACACTTACATCGTGGCTTCGTAGGCGGGAATCTTTTGCAAAACAAAAAATAAATTAAAATGACACTTTTTTTAATGCTGAAAGTAAAATATTATGGCAATGTTCAAGTACGACTAACTCTAAGCAAAGTTGTTTCGAACCGGAAACGTTGTCCGTTCGAAATTAGTCTCGATAATAAAAACTTCATGTTTTGGTTAGTTTTGTACTGAATTTTATTTTAAATAATTTATTAGACAAAAATAAATAATAACTGTTAAAATTTTATTTTAAATAATTTATTTGACAAAAATAAATAATCACAGTTACTAAAAATAAATAATCACAGTTACTGAAAATAAATAATCACAGAGGGAAAATAATAAAATAGGTTGTTTCAGAAATCATAGTACTGTCGGATCGCATATATTATATGGCCGAAGTAATATACTTTTACTTGTCGACGCCAGAGAAACTCCTGCAGGTAGCTATTGAAATGTGCTGTGGTTAGTACGTCTTGTACGATATAATTCATTATCATAAAATACAAAAGAAATAAAACCAGAAAATTGACTACCAGAAACTAGAGAAAATTAAACTAAAGAATACCGGAAGTTGTTAAGTACGAAGTTTATTATCGGGTACGGATGGCGGCGTAACACCGTAGCAGCGCCGCAGAAACTGCTCTTAGAGTTAGTCGTACTTAAACATTGCCAATATTATATTTTAAACTCTTTAACATTATGTCAACGGCTCTCTTTTTAACTCTTTTTTTTTTTAGTAATTCGTGACATTATTCCTTTATTGTGGCTTCCGTTTTCTGCGGAGTGGATTTTTGGCACCGTTTCGGGAAAAAAACGACCAACAATTTACAGGCATGGCGTAAGCATGACGTATTTTCAACGTATGCTACGAAAACAAACGGAACAATACGAAAGAACGTACGCCATTGCGAATGGTACCCTCCATGTTAATAATGCCTTCTGAATCTTGCCCTTTTTTTAGACCCATATGACTTTAATGAAATAAAATAGTAAACTTACACAAGAAACGAGATTTTACGCAATTAGAACGAAAGAAAGAGCATTTTTTCTACATCTTTTTATTTCATTAAAGGCGTTTTCCTTTAATGAAATAATATTTAAACTTACCTTTTTTGAAGCAGACGACTTAGAACAAAAGAAAGGGCACTTTTATTTATTTTTTCCGAAAAAATTTTGTCAAATTATATATTGGCCCAAAACTTTAATAATTTGATTAAGTTTAAAATAATTTCATATTTCAGAAGTAACAAGCTAATCGCATTACACAATATTCTTTCATTTTTAGGGAGTTATTGACTAAAATAAATGATTTTTATGACCATTTTATCTTTTCAACATAACTTTCGTTTCGCACTTTAAGATTTATGTACGTTTAATTGTCTTTATTTGATTTAAACTATTTTGTTTTCATATGCGGTATGACAAATGCGCATAATATTAATCATACTGAACTCAGATGAATTGAAATGGATTTAAAGTTAAGTTTAATATAATATAAACTTTATATAAAACTATTTTTTAAATTTTAAATGAAAATTAAAACTAATTTTTTTTCGATTAAAAATGATCTAAATGGGAAACTAGTTAGATTAACTTAAACATCCCCCATCCACTTGGAAATGAATGTAAAGGAAATTAAAGTCTGTGGAAGATCCTTATTATAAATTTTATAAGTATGCAATAAAAATTCAGCTCAGTTCAATAACTTTGCGTTTTGTTTTGGGGGTGAATATTTTATTTTAGTTTCATTTTATGCTTATTTCTTTTCTGCTCTCTCACTGATAACAGATGCTTTTCCCCCGAGAGTCTGAGTAACAGTAAGTATCCTCAGATTAGCATACCCCACTTGGTGTTCTCGCACCAGTCGTTTACCACTTTTAAAGGGAAGTTAATCTTGAATGGCAAGGCTCCCCAGGATTTTAGTTTTGTATGTACACTTCCTGTTCAGGTCTAGATGGAACTATCTTCTTCGTCTTTCGATACTCTCTGGCATAGGAGGGTCATTTTTTATTGCTCCGACTTTTTTTCTTAGTTTTTAAACTTTAAGATCTTTTTTAATATGGCAATAGTTTTTATCTCAGCCATGGTTTGTATAATGTAAATTCGCAATTTTATGTAAATGTATTTCTGAACTGTTGTTAATGCCCATCCAATTATTATCACACTCTCCGTTTGTTTCAACCTTTAGTGCAGATCACTTGTTCTCGCAACATCACTTTATCAGTAAATCTTTGTTGATGATGGCAATTATTTCTCTAATTCGCCTCATGTGTTTTTATTGGAGGTCTTGATAGTGCTCTTCCTCTTTATTCTTTCCATTGCCCGAGACTCTTAACAACAATTTTGTGTGGCACCAAAAGGTTTTATACTGGGCAGTCAAATGACTACCCTGGCAGTGTCATTTCATTATTTTTAGATCTCTATATGCAGCATATATACGGTACAAATCACGTTGACACACCGGTTCCCGTTAGATCACCGAAGTTAAGCAACGTCGAGCCTGGCCAGTATTAAATGGGTGACCATTTGGGACTGCCAGGTGCTGTATGTGCTCTCTGTTTATCTCGGCATTGTTTCCAGTCATCTTGAACTGCTTGCCATTGGAATCAAGCAGTGCTGACTCAGGAGAGGTGTTGTTAGGGATTGCGCAACCCTTGCTTCATAATTACACGCGCAGCCAGCCCCTTATAGGGGTATCCATAGTCTATCTAGACTGAACGGAGGGCCTATATATATGCAGCATAATTTTGTTTGAACTGCACCTGTATTTAATTGGTTAGTGTCACCTGGTTATGTGGGTTGGCCTCTTGACAGAGAGCCGGTCATTATCAACCTTTTCGTGCAGTGTATTGTGTATGGTAATTCAGTTATTGACTATTTCAATGTTTATTTAAAAATATCCTTAATGAAAATAAATTTAAGTATAAGAGCATTTACTTTACCAATGTATTCATATGGATATGAGACATTGTTTTTACAATCTTTCGTATTTTCAAAGTTTCACAACATACAACAAATGAGCGAATAAATAATATACTCAAACTAAATAAACCAATGTTTATAATATCACCTAATTCTATTTAAAACTTGGTTTATTTAAAAATAAACCGTGGAGCTATTTTCAAAAAGAAAGAATCTTTAGAATTATACGAAATTGTGAATCATAACCCTCTCCAAAAATATTGGAATATTTTCAATTGTACATAGAAATCAAGACAAATACATATAGTTTAAACAAGATTTGTCATGTTTAGTTATCATCATTAAAGAATATATTATCGACTTAATTATAAAGAGATTAATTATTTTTTAATTGATTTTAATATATGTAATTCTCTTTTCTCTTAACTAAAATGTGTGAATAAATAACCAATCTAGTGATAGGCCACCACTTTGAAAATATTAACCTCCTTAATAATTATTATCTACAAAATTGGGGGAAAAATATGTATATAAATGAATTTTAATGCATATGAGATATTTTGTGATGTAAATTAGTTTAACAGTATTCCTTCTTTATTCACAGATTACATTTACTTACGCTGATCAAGTGGATAACGGCACGGACTGACAGCCTGGGTGTGGGAAATTCGAATCCAGTCGGTTCCATAATATTACTTTCACTTAGGGATGTTGACAACCATGATCTGGTCCCTCCAACCTTAAAACCAAGCCAGTCAACAAAGCTGTATCATGTTGATTCACACGAATTTATTTACAATTTACTTATTCTTCTATGATTCTCCAGGTTCAAACAGGCCTCCTTTAAAAATGCACCGGATGAACTGGATATTTGGAAAATATATTTCAGCGAATTGTCATTAAAAATGACGCATGTGAACACATGACAATAAACTGGAATCTTAGGAAGATCTCTATCACTCAACTAATTATAAGAGAAACCTAACGCATCAAACAGAATTTCCTAAACTACCTGACGAATATACCCAGTGAACCAAGTACAAGACAGCCACAAATAATTGCACTTAAAGGGACAATGAGAATCTAAAAAGATTTATTGGTTCAAAAGTCTCAAATAGCGGATGGAATCCAGTAGGATGCCCCATTCCCAGCAAAAAAGAGATAAGAAAATTGATAAATAAGAGATTCTGAGAGCTAACTGATCTAAAATGCAAACAAAGAAAGAAAAAACTTATATTTGTAAAATATGTAGAAACGCATTTTCAAGTAATCTTTGTTTAATTATACACATGGGGAGACACACTGGTGAGAAATTTTATTCATGTCCAACATGTGGAAAGGTATTTTCAAGAAGGGGTAATTTAAGCAGACATGCAAGAACTCACACTGGAGAAACACCATATTCTTGTCAAATATGTGGAATGACATTTACAGACCATGATAACATGAAACGCCACATGCGAACACACCCCCACCCATAACATCGAATGGAAAAGTGACAGTGTTCTATGATAAAGACATACAGGCGGGCAGATACATAAAAGACAAGGCCATCAAACCAGACATTGTCATCTGGAACAAACCAGATAAAACTGCTCTCATCATTGATGTAACCGTCCCAAATGACTACGGTCTCAATAGAGCCGAACGGGAAAAAATAACAAAATACCAAGATCTCAAAAATGATCTAAAAATAACATGGTCCCTCGATGAAATAAACATCATACCGGTTGTAGTGGGGGCAACTGGTCTGGTGAAAAAAAATCTAAGTAAATACTTAGAAACAATCCCCGGAAAACCAAATTGTAGGGAAGTACAGATAGCAGCCCTAAAAGGAACCACATCTATCCTTAAGAGAGCCCTCGGATATAAATTTTACTCATAGGGAAATCAAGTGTTAGCCTCAAGAGTAGGCCCCTTGATCTCTTTAGATAAACTAAATTAAAATGAAAAAAAAAAAGAGAAAAACCTTATTCTTGTAAAGTATGTGATTTTTCATGTTCAAACAGTTCTGATTTACAAATACATATCAGAATACACACGGGAGAAAAGCCATATATTTGTAAAATATGCGGAACTGCATTTGTAAAGAAGTCTAAATTAAACATACACATGCGAATCCATACTGGTGATAAACCTTATTCATGTGAAGTGTGTGGATCGAAATTCTCCCACAAAATGAGTTTAAAAAGCCATATGTACACACACACTGGTGAAAAACCTTATTCATGTGAAGTGTGTGGTTCTGCATTTTCTAGCAAACCAAATTTAAAACGGCATATGGTCGCACACACTGTAAAATCCTTCAAACAGCACTCGGTTGGAGCCTCTTCATAGCAAGCGATTGTCTGACATTTGGAAGAATCCCCTGTCCTTACGCTAACGAAAACAGAAAGAAGAAAATACAGTGAACATTTTGCTGAATATCTTCGGTAAACGAGTGCAATGAAGATACAAACAATTGCACTTAAAGGGAAATTTAGAATCTTTAAAAGATCTTACGGTTGGAGTGTCTGAAATAGCAGAATGATTGCTGGAGATGGTTTAGCCGAGGTATGTGAAGTATTTGACAGACTCGAGGCTGCAGTTGCCAATGGTCATGATTGGGCTACAGCTAACATCTTGGCTGAGAATGCTAGCCTTTTTAGGCTGATGGTCATGCCAAACTCTGCACGTGTGTGCAAAAACAGTTGATGAATTTCTGCTATGTGTATTCAGCGTGTGCCGTCAGTGCTGCATTATCAGTGAAGATCTCTCATGTATAATGACCTTCTGCATATTGGTCTTAGCTCAAAGCAGGCAAAGTTGAAGGGGCTGCCACTGCTTCTAATATGGCGGTACACTTTATCTTTCAACTTGTTGAAGGCGTAGTTTAACAGCAAAGAGAAGAAAATGCAAAATGTCGTGGCAAGTATGCACCCCTGTTTCACCCCTACTCTTGATTGGATACGGTATTGACTTTTTATTCTTACTGTTTTATCCTTTCTAATTGACACAACAAAGTAATAGTCATCAGAATGTTTTTTCTGCTCCCTCCAAAAGATTGAAACGCTAAATGTTAAACCTTTCTGTAAACCTTTAGTCCACTGGTTCAACCTCTATTTGCAAGATTTGCATACTATGTGAGGTACCCATGATCTGTCCTGATCTCTAAGCATTACTTCAAAATATATAAAATAAAATTATTTTATTGAGTAAATTTAAATTTTTTTCCACCAAAGTAAATTCTCCATAAATATAACAGAACACATCCGGGTTATTCTAGCATTTCTGGTTTGATGTTTCCATATTCATTGTAGAACTTGTTTCAGGAATGAGAATTGCTCTGATTGTTGGATAATGGCCCTGTGGGTCCGGACGCATTTTGAAGTGGATGCATATGTGAGGGATCGTTTGCTTTGGCTTGCACGATTCAGTGCAGGTGGACTCGTACAGTCAAGTGCAAAATAAACTGGTTCTCACAGTCGGAGCTCACAGACGTTGACAGAGTCACGACGTTGACGAGACCTCAGATCAAGGGGTAAGGTGCACGTGCGCATGGGGGATCTGTGACGTCACAGGCTTTTGTGTGGGAAACAGAGTTTTGCCAGTCTGGGTTTTGGAAGCGGGCCGAACATACGATTTCTCTATGTACATAATTAGGGGAATTAAATTACCTAAGAAAATACAGACATGAGATTTCTTCTTCCCCCCTCCTCAAATGGCTAAGGATTTAAGGTAGGAAGTAACTACGATAAAGTAGGAATTTGGTCTCTCCCTCAACGTTAGTGAAGCATCTCCATCGACGGTAGACTGACGCCTGAAATAAACAGAATTAAAAGTTTAAAAGATTGTTGTCTTGTGAATCGGTCATGAAGGTTTTGTTGCGGACACAGCGGGCAGCGATGTTTGCGGCAGTGCGGAGGTGAAGCGAGAGTTCAACCACAAGACGACACCCTTCCACCCGACGAAAGAAGAAAGGGTACGAGAAACTAGACGACATCAAGACGACAAGGAAAGAGAGAAGGTACAAGAAATTAAAAGGTATGCAACATATACATTTTTGGTGTTAAAAATGACCAGTTGTTAAGCGAGAACTGCCACGGCCCATTCCGGGACGGCTATGTAACATGATCACCTGTAAGTAACGAATAACATATATTTATAGAATAAATAATTTTACTAATTGAAATCTGAAAAAAAAAGTACATAAAGCTGAAAGAACTATATTAAATAAATATATTTCCCTTAGATTACAGTAGGGGAATAACAAGGAAGATTTGCCACAAGTGCTAAAGAGCTGTTCATGCAAATACAATCTCCCAATGAATATATCTACAGGAATCACGCGAACAATACAATTTAACTTAATTATCACCTACTTTGTTTCCGGACAGCAGGACAAAAGAAAATATTTTAGTAGACCAGTGTAGTAGGAGAAATTGGAATAAAAGGGAGGATTGACATTATTTGAAGCACGGCACTGTTGAAAACAGCTGAAATATTAAGAAACTCCTTGAGTGCGGAAATGTAAGATACACTAAAATAGACGAACACTGTGTAAACACAACTTAAACCACAAAAAGGCATTATACAAGAAAACTGAAACTACCAGAATGAAAATAACTTCACATAGTTTGACCCCCGTCCCCAAAAAGACAAAAAGAAATAGCATAACCATCGACTGGTAGCATGAGAGATCACGGTGAAGGGATAAGGATGATGAAAAGACTAAGGAGAGGGGCACCATCCAGAACTCAGCTGGAAGGGTACGGAGAATACTGGAATTATGATAAGATTAATTGTCACTCATGATCCATAGTAAACCAACGCATGCCATCGTCAGGAAATCAATGGTAAACAGCTGTTGCGAGAAAGCAAAACAATCTAAAATACACATTTGAGAAAGGATTTACCTCTGTATAACTTAGCAATGCATTTTTTGTAAGTTCCTCTCAAGAAATGCAGTAAATGATATTTAGACACATTTTCCATGTGAATAACTTTTTTTTTAAATGCATGACTGTGATGAAGAGTGAAGGGACTAAGTTGGTACTACTAAACTACTGGCGCAAGGCTGCTTTTTAATGTTGGGAATTCAGCTCCCAAAAATGGGGCCTCGATATTGGGGCTGAAATAAAATTGCCTTTGCCTAGAAGAATGTCTACTCTCTGAAAAAAACAAAAACAAAAAAAAAAAACAGGACAGATACTGCACTTTTGATAATAGCTTGAAGGCTGTTTTTCGTTACACCTCCTACACTAAAGAGCATTAGTCAACTACTGTTAGGCTCGGATTAATGTGTAGTTGCTTTTCCGTACTCGATTAGAGGATGAAATCCTTCTAGACTGAGACTGTTTTTCCCCCTACCAAGAATACCTCTTTTTCGGGATCTGACCTTTGCTTTTCTGGGTAGACCACTAAGTAGGTATTCGAGCTCAGTTTATAGTTGGAATCCAGCGAAAAAGTCGGATAAGCACCCATTTTTAAGTTCATCCTGTTTACACAACGTTAGTCGCTTTCTCTGACTGAACTTTACTATTACTTAGTTATTAATAATGCTGTTGCTACTACTACTACTACTACAACTACAATACTACTACCATCACCACTACCACTTAAAAATACGAAATCTATTTAATAACATGTTTCCTTTATTTTAACAGGGACATTGTTTCATTCTTCACCGGTTGTTGTAATTTCCTTTTACTATTTTGTTTCTTTTGCGTCTTTGAATGAAAGGTGTTTTTTAAAATATCGAATGATTTAAAGGTAAGTAAATATTATTATTTAAGATTAGAAGAAATCTACCAGGTATCTGCTTTAAAAAGATTTTCTTAAAA
Source organism: Sepiola atlantica (assembly GCA_963556195.1). NCBI lineage: Eukaryota > Metazoa > Mollusca > Cephalopoda > Sepiida > Sepiolidae > Sepiola > Sepiola atlantica. Next base: position 110,076,537 of record OY744525.1, read on the forward strand.
TGTTTAATTGAATTTAGTCTGTTTTAATGTTTTCCTATTAAACTTTTAAATTACCACAAATGGAAAACTAACATTTCGTCTAACTTTTTCGCTTCCGTTCTAACTAAACAGGTGGACACTAGGTTTGTTTAAAAACAAACTAAAAAAAAATCTTGCAAATAAGTTAAAACACAAATAAACTTATCCAGGTTAGTAGAAGAGTAACTTATCTTGCCTTTCGTAACATTTATTTGTTGCCTATTTGTTTTTTTTTGGGGTACTCTTATAGCTGATGCACTATTTATTTACCTCCCCAGGAGATTAGGCACAAGGCCAGTTATATCTTACTCCCACAAGGTAAGATGTGACCCAAGGTCGGGAAAGTGGGACTTGAAAAGCAAGCGCCCGAGAAGGTGAGCACTCTGACCATTAACAATTGCCTGGGCAGCCTCATCGGCATTCCCCGGTAGGGGCGCCTCAGGCAGTAAGCCATAAACTTATTCCTCTCCAAAGAGGGGAGGCAAAGCCAGGGAGGGTGGACCTCCTAGAACTGCACAGGACAGACCCATAGACCGGCGTAAATCAAGCCCCGAAGGCCACAACAATACCAGTCTACGGGGTGCAGCACCCATCGAAACAGATACTACACTTTGATCTTGGCCAAAAGGCCAAGGCACTATGTTTTTGTGACTTCGCGTCGTCAACCTTCGGACAGGTTTCGGAATCGCCCGAGAGTCGACGAAACTATTAACCGAGATGCTGATAACTTTTGGAAGAAATTAATCGCGTTCAATAAAAAAAAATTGAATTTCCATAATCTTTGTCAGCTTGTTGAAAGTTTTTTTTGAAAAGAAAGTAAAAAAAAAACAAAAAAAAAATGTGCTTAACAAATCAAACCAAATAATCTTTTGAAACTTTTTGGTGCACAAACAAAAAACATTTTATTTAAAAAACATTTGATTAACAATGGTTCCTTTGACAAAAAACAAACAAACAAAAATAAACATCTAATTAATAACAGTTGTTTAGCTATGGTTTGTTCGTTCTGTATTTAGCTTGGTTTTCTTCGTCGTAATTTATCGGCTGTCCGTTTTCAATTTAGCGTTTGTCACTCTTCGCCTCGTAAACTCTCGGGCGCTTTCGTAACCTGCCTGAACGTTGACGACGCGAAGTTACGGAAATATGGTGCGTCATCTATAAGAGTACAATTCCCCCCCTCCCTTTTCGCTCTGTCGTTATAAATGCCTAACTATTTTTTTATGATTACGTAAAATCAAACTGAACTAAAGTTTCACAATTTTACCAAAATTCAAATAATTATTTAATTTATTTTATTTTTTTCAGACTTATTTAAAAAAATCTTAACTGTAAGGATATACAGTTCATAATTTTTTAGTCAAACAAAAAATGATATAATAAAATTTGGTATCATTCTACTTTTAAAGCATATACTAGTTCATCCAAAAAGAAAAATGAGATTCTATTGGCTAGGTGGGATGCCATGATGACTGCCTGGAAACAATTTGTGGTAGACATATATGAAACAAAAGTACAATTATTTTAGAATGTACATTTGGGAATCATTTTCGCATATAAATTTAACGTAAATGGTCCCCAACTTTCAGACCAACTAGCGTTTTTGAGGACAATAATCATTTTTTATCATGTTCGCCATTTTCTTTATTTCTTGGAAATTAGTTATTTGAGTGTGTGTTAGAATGATTTTATTTGTTTTTGTCTGCTGAAAATATACGTTCAAACTTGTTATAAATAAAATGATTGTTTACTGGGTAATCCTTGAGATGAACGGCCAAGGCAGTTTCTTAAAAATGCGAGTAACATTAGTGTGTATGTATATATATATATATATATATATATATATATATATATATATATATATATATATATATATATATATATATATATATATATATACAAGCAAGTGTTGTTGAACTTTCGCGTTTGTAAATCTTCTTCGTGAGGTTCTCAATCCTTCTGGTTTCAGGTGGCAGTTTGTAGAGTATTTCGCCGATTGTGCTTAATTCGGCCATTTTTTTTCGAGCGCTTTCGATCTTCTTAGTCGTCTTCAGGAGTAGGTTGTTTTTTTAAAATAAGAAGACTTCAGTTAATGTTTTATAGGTGTCGTTAAGGGTGAATGTAAGAAAAGAAAGGGTGTGTGGTTGAGTTGATTATTATTATATTATATTTTATTCTATCTGTTTGTTTTTTATTTGGTTTTATTATGTATTTATTTTATTAATTCTTATTATGACTATTATTTATTATTATTATTATTATTACTATTATCAATATTATTTATTTTATTTTCATTTAATTATGGAATACTTTTAATATGTAAGTATCTGTGTTGAAAGCTATTTTGTTAATATTAGGCTGTTTAGTTTTAATGAATATTTCTTCTAGTATTTTAAGTCTGTTTATGCAGTTATTTTTGTGTATTATTTTGGTGCTAGATGTTAATATTTACCGTATATCGGCCAACAATCGACGAAATACTCTACAGGCTGCCACCTGAAACCAGAAGGATGTGAGAACCTCATGAAGAAGATTTACAAACGCGAAAGTTCTGTGACGTTCAACACCGCTTGCTTGGATAATTACTTGCTGCCTAAGTACACACACACACACACACACACACACACATATATATATATTATTATTATTATTATTATTATTAAAAATAACCGACAACTCATGTCTGGATATTTTTGTATGGATCCCTTCCATTTTCCGGATTAAAGATGAGAATTGGCTGATGAATCTGCCGTAATTTTCTTTTAGGTCCAAAGTAGTTTCTGACCCATCTGGGTCCATCTTCAATCAGGTAAAGACCTGGAGTGAGTTTATAGTTTATTTTGGTGGGAAAATTTTAATACGAAACTATATTTATTTAGTATTATAAACATTTAAGTATATTAGTACTAGTGTTAAAATTAATCCTGTTAATAACCGTTTTTTTTGTTTTCTAGTATATGGAGTTTTTGTATATTAGTATTGTGTTCTAGGATTTTAGTGTTCTCATCAGAGATTAGGACTTTAATCCGGAAAATAGAAGGGATCCATACAAAAATATCCAGACATGAGTTATCGGTTATTTTTAATAATACGTGCTTTACAGAAAAAATACTGCCTCGATACACACACACATATATATATATATATATATATATATATATATTTTGGCAAATATTAAATAACACAGAGTGTTTTTGCTTGATAAGACTATTTTTTATTTTTTCAATTCCAGCTTCTTAGGCCATTTGTTCACAACTCCAGTGCCATCAAATTCGGGAATAATTTATATTTCTATTATGCGACCGTAAATTTCAGCCGAAAATCTTCCTTGTCAGCCATTTGTTTCTCTTTCTTCTCCAAACAATTCCACTTCCGCACCTTCTAACAATCCCACTTCCTAATAACAACGTTTCTGCTCTGTTACTCAGTGATTGCATCTGACCGCAATATTCATTCTCGTCGCACTCTGCTTGTAAAGTCTACTAAGATGAAAACCATGTATCAGCATATAATCCTTACCCACGTCGTGCATCATACAGTGCTCACCAACGGCTGCTAGACACTGTGGACTCTTTGAATGGGGTAAGTGCGAACATTTATCATTACATATATTTTATACTAAAGTTTACTCAGTAACATTAAGATTTCAATTATGTAGTAGCATATTTTGCAGAGCTGCATTTTTAGCATAATTTTACCTACTTTTTTTCAGTAGTAAAAAATAAGTAATTATTTTTATTACATGTATTTTTCTCACAGCATAAAAATGCCCAAGATTTGTTCCCCCTGTCTCAATACAAAAAATACACACACACAACCATGATGTATCTCCTTTCAAAAATATTTTTTTATATTTGCATATAATGCTTCATTTTTGTCGTATAGTGTGTGCTATTAATGACGTACTGGCTCACAAATAGTCAATCAGTTTATGTTTACTTAATATGCAAAACTGCCCCCCTACTCTAAATTTTGAAATAATTCCTATATTTTTATTTTTACAAGCAAAGTTATCATCTTAAAATGTCCAAGCCTTTTTAGGTAGGACCGGGGTAGCATATGGTGTAAGGGTAGAATTTTACCTAAAATTGTTTATCGAATGCTGAAATTATAAAATAAATGGAACTCTTCTTTTTTTAAAAGTCGAATCTAATATAATGTAAAATAAATACAAATAAAATTTAGATCGGTTTTTATGAGGGAAAATCAAGAACCCCAAATAGGGGTACTCTTGATTGGAAAACAAATTAAAAGTCTAGAAGCACTTTTCTGTCACTGATCGAGGCCAGAAAAGACTAAATGTAGCATCAGAAAAGATACTTCACTTTGTTCCTAGTTAAATAAGAAAATATGGTTTATTTCATGAAATGAAAATGGTAATAACATAAGGAAAACAGGGGGCAGGGAGTGAGTTCCAGAGTCCAGCAGCATAAGGCAAACATTTTTGGAGTAGAAAGCTCTTCGGAATCTGAGGACCTCCACAGTGAATGGATGGGATTTCTGTCATTGGATTCTTATATTTGTTACTTATTCGTGTATATTATGATACTTAAATCACAAAACTTAACCATAATACTACTATGTGAAAGATTTAAAAAATCTTATTTTCTGATAATTTGTCATGTTAAATATTGATGTTTTTTATTTGGACTGTCTCTGATTATTTTATTTATTTTGAAAATTCGAATAAACATATATTGATATTTAGAATATGGACAATAGTTTCTTGGGATTCTCAATTTTCTCTGAGAACGCAAGGACATGGGTATCACTTGTATTATACAAGTTTCGGATAGTATTAATTAAACCTGAAATCTTATTTTCATTTATCATCTGTAAAAGAAATATTATCGATAAAATAAAAAAAATGTTATATTAATTAATTTTAATATATATATATATATATATGTATTATATAAGATATTTTGTAAGGTAAATTGTTTTTATTTTTCATTTTTCATCAACAGTTTTTTCCAGTTCTTTAAGGATTAACATGGATACTCACAATATAGAGGAACGAACATGCAATGAAGAGAGATCTCCTGCTTGTCAAATATGTGGAGCCAAATTCTTTGATAACTATGAGTTAAAAATACACATGCGGACACACACTGGAGAGAAACCTTATTCTTGTAAAATATGTGAAACTGCATTTTCAATGAGTGGTAACTTAACAAGGCACATGCGAACACACACGGGAGAGAAACCTTACGTTTGTAAAGTATGTAAAACTGCATTTTCAGAGAAGCATCATTTAACCAGACATATGCGATCACACACTGGAGAGAAACCTCATTCATGTCAGATATGTGGAACTGCATTTTCAGATAAGCGTGATTTACAGAATCATATGAGAACACACACCGGAGAAAAACCATATATTTGTAAAATATGTGGAACTGCATTTTCACAAAATTCTGGATTAAAAAGGCACAATCTAACACACACCGGAGAAAAAGCTTATTCTTGTAAAATATGTCGAACTGCGTTCTCAACAAAGAGTGTGTTAAATACACACATAAAGCGGATGCATAGTAAAGAAAACCCTTCTTCTTGCAAAATATGCGGATCTGAATTTTTACAACGGTTTACATTAAAAGAACACATGCGAACACACAAAGGAGAGAATCGCTATTCTTGTAAAGTATGTGGATCCACATGGAAAAGCACTAGGGATTTCAAACAACACATGCGAACACACACTGGAGAAAAACCTTATATTTGTAAAATATGTGGAACTTCATTTTCACAAAATTCTGTTTTAAAAATACATATGAGAACACACACTGGAGAAAAACCTTATAAATGTAAAATGTGTGGAGAAGCATTTCCTTCGAATTCTGGTTTAAAATACCACATGCGGACACACACTGGAGTTTCAGGTAAATCTGCTTTTAAAAAAACTTCTATTTGTAAAATATGTGGATCTGCATTTTCTAACAATTATTTATTAGAAATCCACAATCGAACACATACTGGGGAGAAGCCATTCTCATGTCTGCTATGTGGAGCTGCATTCTCAAGGAATTGTCTTGTACAAATGCACATGCGAACACACACTGGAAAAAAACCTTATTCGTGTCAAATATGCGGATCTGTATTTTCACATATTACAACTTTAAAAAGCCACATGCGAACACACACTGGCGAAAAACCTTATCTCTGTAAAACATGTGGAACTGCCTTTTCAGAGAATCATCACTTGAAAAGACATGTACGAAAACATACTGGAGAGAAACCTTATTCATGTCAAATATGTGGGACTGCATTCTCAGATAATTCTAATTTAAGGAATCACATGCGAACACACACTGGGGAAAAACCTTATTCTTGTAAAACATGTGGGGTCTCATTCTCACAGAGTGGTGGTTTAAAAACACACATCAAGCGAATACATAAAAGAGAAAACAATTAGCCTTCCAGAGTATTTTGATCTGAATTTTGACAGAATAAAACAGGTTCGGGCCACATTGAAGTTTGATATCAATAGTTTCCAATCTATAACCACCACTCTTGTTTTTAGTGCTGGTTAGGTTTATTTTTTCGAAAGCTTTGAATGTGCTCTCTGTTTAACAGTGGTAAGGAAACCAACAACAACAGTCTATCTCCATCCATCACAATGACACTTCCAAGCGAGCTATTGTAGTAACATAGCCTGCCTACTGGAAAAGCTTATAGCTTCAGTTGATGAAGCAATTCGGCCTGAATTTAAAATAGCAGATCCCTCAAATGTTCTGGGGTCACTATACTTGGAGAAAGATGGCCCAGTGATAGATTATCGGTTTTGGCCTGCATATGTTCTAAGGACAACAGCAACGACCGGAAGTATGACAAAATTGGTAATTGATGGCTCATATTGCCTAGCAAATTCCCCAACTACCATAGCTGTGTTTCTATTAGATTTGTTAGGTTTCCTAATTCTTACCTCAAATGTTGTATCATCATTGTCAACAAGTTGATCCTTTGCTGACTATTAGTCAAAACACTCTGGTTACGTTTAGAATTGATGCACCGTCCTTCAAAAATAAAACCAACCTTCACTGATTATCCTCAAACATATTTAACTTACCCATAATTACTTTCAGTTCCATTCCTGACAGCGTCCTAAAAAGTATAGTAAAGCATAGTACTGCTCAATGGGGAGAGGAAAATTAATGTTTTTCACTTCTTTACTTACTGAAGGTTTGAGAGGTAAAAGAGAACTTATGTTGACCACTCGGGTATTTATGTATCTCATATTGAGATCAAGTATTAGTCCTAGGAAAGGGACCCTTTTATTTCAAAGACTTAACACTAACGTTAAGTGGAAAAAACTCATTTATCTTTATATCTTAAGAGAGTTCTAGATAAAGTAGATATCTGCAAGTACAACCTGAAGAAAATCTGACTCATCATATGTGTGTCCGCTTTTTCACACAATGTGAATACATATAAACATATGATGGGAACATCTTTACAATTGTAATGTATGTGTGTGTGTATATATGATCTCTAATTTTAGCAAATTCTTTTGAAAAGAAATATGTGAACACACACTAACGGTAAACCTCATTTTTGTGTGAACCATCAATATTGCACAGTTAAACTTATTAAAAGACACCTGTACATACGTACTTGAAGTTAACTTTATTCTTGATAATTATCTGCAATTCTCTGCAGAAATTCTGACTTGTTTTGCAGTGTTCTAAAGCAATATTTTGTTCTTTTTATATTCTTTGTTTTAAAGACTAACATTAAATTAAAAAAAAAATGGTGAATGTCTGGCATCCGGTAGAATACTTCATGTCCAGCAAAAACAAAAAAGATAAGAAATGTTAAAAAAAAGAAAGGTTTGGTCTTGTAAAATATGTGAAACAATGTTTGTACAGTGTTAAAAGTTATACACACAGGGACACATTATATAAAACCTTTATTTATGTGAATAATCTATCTTTATATTTTCAAAGTTTTTGTTAAAGCAGATATGTGCAAGTACAACCTTAATAAAAAGCTTAATCTCGTAATATGTGTCAGCTTTTTCACACACTATAAATAAAGACACATATAAACACATGATGGGGGAAAAAAGTGTCCATTGTAATGTATGCTTGCATGTTTATCAGATCTCTATTTTTAGTGGATTCTTTTTTTTAAAATACGTGTTGGCAGACACTCACAAAAAAAAACCCTATTTGTTACAAGTGTGAACCATCAATCTTGCACAGTTAAACTTATTAAAAGACACTTGCAAATATGTACTGGAGGTCAACCTTATTCTTGTAAATTATCTGTGATTCTCTGGAGAGAGTCTTGATTGTTTTGTAGTAGACATTAGGATTTTTTAACATAAAAAACTGATAATTGCTTCACAACAAATGATATAAAAAGTACTAAAATATTGCTTCAAAACAAATGATATAAAAAGTACTGAAATATTGATTCAAAACAAATAATATAAAAAGTACTGAAATATTGCTTCAAAACAAATCATATAAAAAGTACTGAAATATTGTTTTAAAACAATATAAAAAGAACTGAAATATTGTTTTAGAACAAATCATATAAAAAGTATTGAAATATTGTTTTAAAACAAATCATATGAAAAGAACTGAAATATTGTTTTAAAACAAATCATATGAAAAGAACTTAAATAAAAACAACATAAAGAGAACAAAAATATAGCTTTAAAAAACATAAAGAAGACTAAATATAGCTAAAAAATTCTATGATACTTCAAATTGAAATAAGTTCTCAAGAATAATACTAAAATCCATTGCACTCTAAATAATTTAATTAACATAAAACAAGAAAATATAATACAACTATGAGTAGCGTTCAATAGGTAATGCCCCTGACCCATTTCCCATAGCAGTAGATTAATGAAACTTGGCACAGTTATTAGTCTTTCTCTACATAGGAACCACACAGAGTTATGCATTTTTCCCATCGTTTGATGCAGCTCTAGACACCGTTTTTGTAGAACACCCCAAGTTGGTCTTCCAACCACGTCGTAACTTCAGAAATCTAGGCTGCATCATTTGGGAAACGTTTTCCTTTTAAAAACAACTTCATGGCTGGGAAGAGATGAAAGTCAGAGGGTGCAAGGTCAGGAGAGTAAGGGGGATGGGGGAAAATTTCATAGCAATATGCCCGTGCTTCTGATCTGGTGACAAGTGAGTTGTGGATCAGAGCGTTGTCCTGCAGGAGGAGGGTACCTTTGCTGATCTTGCTCCACCTCTTGATAGCTTCTCTTAATTTCATCAAACGTGAAGTGTAATAGGTTCCTGTAATTGTGGTACCCTTTGCCAGGAAATCTGTCATCACTACTCCGTCCTGGTCCCAGAAGACTGTGAGCATGACCTTGCCAGTGGAGGGCTGCACCCTTGCCTTCTTTGGAGGTGGTGAGTCCAAGTGCTTCATCTGCATTGACTGGGCTTTTGTCTCTGGATCATAGTGATGGACCCAAGTTTCATCCTGTGTAATCAGTCTTTTGAAAAACGTTGACTCATCCTGGCACATCTCCACATTAATCCTCAGGCACTCGACACGTTCTTCCTTCTAGAAAGGTGTGAGCAACCTGGTAATCCATCTGGCAGACACCTTATGCAAATGGTCATGATAGTTTCCACAGACCCTGTACTTATCTTGGGCTATTTGGCGAAGAGTAATGCATCGATCTTCCAAAATGGCAACCTCAACTTGACGGACAGATGCCTCATCAATAGCAGAAGAGGGACGACCAGGTCTGGGAGCTGTTTCCACAGACTTCCGGCCATGTTTGAATTCACAATGCCAGCGTTTTACAAGGTCATATGATGGGGCATCATCACCATACGTTTCTTTCATTTCATCAAAAGTCTCCTTTGGTGTGCGTCTTTTCAAATATAAAAACCGGATCACTGTGCGACACTCAACTGGCTCTATTTCACACATGACTCAGTTCAAACACAATTAGATCAGAAACCACAATTAGTTCAGAGCTGTTTTTTGCAACATAACCCATACAGATATAAATCGTTACACATGCAAAATTTCATCTAGATCAGACAACTGGAAGTGGATCAGGGGCATTCCTTATTGAACGCCTCTTGTAAGAAGAATATTATGTTGGGGATTGTAAATATACAATAGAGTAATGAAAATAAAATACTGAACCAAACAGTAGTGATTTTTTTCAATACTCAAACCCATGTAATTGTAAATAATTTACTCAATTGAAATAAGATACCACGTTGTTTATTAATAAGGACCAGTTAAATTTAATTGTCTACTTAATGTAATATTTTTAGTTGTGAGATAATTGGTCTGGAAGAATGCCAGGATCAAGACAGTCACTTAAGAGAGTTAACCGTGTCTGGACTTGAATTTAATAATAAAGGGGTCAAATGTCTACATAATGTAATTATACATTCTATAAAAAAACATTTTAGAAGAGCCTTTTAACTGTTAACAAGTAAATCTATTTTGACTAAAAAATATGCATCGATTTTGGCCATCCATAAATCATAAATGGATATAAATCTGAATTTTTAGCTGATTTCACATGACCGATTTCTTTTAAAACAATTACGTAAAACGCATTACGATTTGTGAATTAACAATGCAAATTTTGCAGACAAATTAATTAAATTCATTTTACAATTACTTTTAAAAAAAGAGGAAGACGATTTCGTAGGACTAATATTATTGTGGACTTGTGCACCACATGAATATTTCACAGGAACATATTTGCAGTCTTCTCTTTTATACCATAAATTCTTGTTAGCTTGATATTTTTAAATAAATAAAACTAACATTTTTAAGGTCTTAAAATATTTCATAGTATAATAATTCAAAATATAATTATTTACATTTTTTATGAAGATTAAAAAAATCATTTTAGTTTTCTGATATTTTATTTTTGATTTTAATGAATATTTGAGGAATAGTGAACAAAAAAAATCTAATGTGTATTTCTGAAAGTGAAGTAGATATGTGAAACACGCGAAATAGTGTCTGATAGTTTTATTAATGCAAGGATTATCTCCCCTGTTTTTCCTTCTTTTGTGCTTTTTGTTTTGCTGTTCTTATTCTTTTGGTAAAAAACGAATCTTTATTGAAAAATAAAAGTGATAAACAGAACACACGAGATTTGTCGGTGCTTCTTGCTTAAAAGTCCGAAAAAAAGATTTCTTTGTCTTTTACTGTTTAAGAGGTAAATAAGGGGCAGTAACTCTTAATTGTAATTTTGAGCCAGATTTTACGAGCATACGATCGCCTTGATACCGAAGGATTCCATCATTTGCGTGTGAATCACAAGTACAATTTTGTTGATCCACAAACCGGGGCCACCACCAACCACGTTGAACGTATGTGGTGTGAAGCAAAAAAGAAATAAATAAAATTGAATGTGGCACCCACACGCAAATGGTGGATTCCTATCTCGCAGAATTCATGTGGCGGCAGAAATTGCCCAAATTTGCAAACAAATGGCTGAATTTTATTCAGTATAAAACCCAAGTATAAACACAATAAATTCTTAAATTTTCCATTGCTGTATACTTTGTTGTTCATTTATTACTAATTAATTTTCTGTAAATTACGTTACATGTAATAACAACAGTTGATAAGAGTTACTGCCCCTTATTTACCTCTTAAACAGTAAAAGACAAAGAAATCTTTTTTTCGGACTTTTAAGCAAGAAGCACCGATTTGTCTCTTATTTTTTGCTCTTTGGTTTTTGTGTTGATACTTTTCATGTTTTTTTTTTTCTTCTATGTTTTGGTTGGAAAATAAAAGTAAGTATAACATTTCACAGAATAAATTCTTTAAGAATTTATTTTGTGCTTTCGATTCTAGTATTTTCTCTTTCAGAATTAAAAAAAAATCACTCAGGTGTGTCAGTTGTGAATAGGATGACGATAGTTGTGATTCTAATTTCGTTTGTCATTTTGTTAATTAATCAATTATGTTTTTCATTTATGTATATTTTTCATTTATCTATGTTTTTCATTTATGTATTTCCGACTAAGTTGAAAATAATTATTATACTAACTTTAATTGAAAATATCTTTTTATTATTTCAAATTTTCCAATGTTTGTATGGTAAGTAGGAAACACACCAATTTAATGACTACTCGACAAGGGCAGGTAACTATGCATTCGACTGTTCGCGTATAAATTACAATACCGTGTAGGACCCATGTTTGTTTTGTTCAATGATATACTTATTCTATATATAGTATAAAGATATACTCTGGCAGGAACGATATACAGACACTTTTATGTTCCATTCCTGATTGAAAACAGATTTGCATAGATTTTTTTGTATTCTATGATCATTTTTATACTTAAGCACTGCTATGAATTATTATAATTTTTAATATTCTTTTTTTATCAAGTTTTGCAACTCATAAATAAAGAAACTACATTTCATCTCAACACACATCGGATTGCTCATTCTCTATGTATTGTCGTTGCTAATACAGACGTGTGCGGTTAGCATGTGAGTACTAAATATGACGTGTGTCAGAAGATAAGACACCGGTTAAACATGCAGATTAAACATTTGTTATCATAGAATTAAATAATTAATTCGATCGAGAATTGTGAAATAATACTACTTTACAAAGGGGCAGTACAAATTTCAACAGAATAGATTATGACCCCTTTAATTGAATTAAAAAAAAAATTTTTTTCAATGTTTGTATGGAAAGTAGGAAAGATGCCAATTTAATGGCTACTCGACAAGAGAAGGTAACTCTGCATTCGACTCTTCGTGTATAAGTTACTAATAAAATGTAGGACCCATGTGTGTTTTGTTCAATGGTACATGAGATATTATATCTTACAATTATTATATATATATAGTATAAAAATATACTTTTGGTAAGTACGCTACACAGACACTTTATTGTTGCATTCCTGACCCAAAACAGTCTAAATGCATAGATTTACATTCTAAGATAATTTTCATAGTTAAGCACTGCTTTAAATCGTTATACTATTTAATATTCTATTTCATCAAGTTTTGAAAAGCATGACTAGAGAAACTAAATTTAATCCCAGCACATGTGGGATTACTCATTCTTCGTGTATTGTTGTTAATACGGATGTGGGTAGTTAGCATTTGAGCAATAAATATGACGTGTGTGTCTGAAAATAAAGACATGTTAAACCTGCAGATAAAACATTTGTTATACTAGAATAAAATAATTCATTCGATTGTTTTTATCACATATTGAGAATTTGGAAATAATTTTACATAAGAAAGAGGCAACATGTACTATATGATAATTATGCTGATGTTACAGATATCAACACTAGGTACTTGGGTCAAATATATAGGAAACAAATTATAATGCACCAGGTGATGTACCCGAAAATGATACTGACGAATTCTTTTTACAAAGGAAAGTGGATGGAATAGAACTAGTAAGTATGGCAGAGTGCAATATGATTCGATAAAAGAACTAGAAAAATACATAACTGAAAATACAGGAAGGCTAAGTAACTATGTGAATAAAAAAAACAGAACAAAAACATGACAATACGAAAAACGATATCACCCTAAAATCTCTTCCTAAAGCTGATGAACCGTTGCTATAAACGACGACATACAAAAAGCAGGCTGATTGGAATCGATCAGAAATCATATCAGTAACGCTTCATTGTGTCAAAGTTTTTCTCTCTCTGCTGATTAAGGTGCAAATGAGGTAACTGAATGGGTCAAAGCAGGCATTGAAGCTATGTCTTCATGCAAAACATTCTACAGAATACCCCACTCTCCACAATGGTCCACGTCCAAATGCGCAGCTGCTATTGCATAGATGCAGCAATCATTCCAACAATTCGGCCGCCATCAGGCAACTGCGAACAGACAAAAATTCAACTACAAATAGACAGAAATTGTAAGGCATTGATAGGTGAAGCAAAGAGAAAGTATACAGAGATGACCGGAAAACGCACTCAGTCGCAGAAACTAGGTACTTGCGATTTCTGGAAAATCTTCAATAGTGTGGTGAACAATGGAAAGCAACAATTTCCCAGCTATTAAACCACAATGATGTCGTTTGCACGGCAACTGATGAAGCTGAACTACTTTCCTAGTGTTTCGTCTCAAGCTCCACTTTGGACTCCACAAACCACTTCCTCCCTAAATTCACATTGCGGACTGGTGACCTGGTAATTACTTACTCTCATGCCAGGGACATCATAAAAACCCTTGACACCTCCAAATCACGTAAGCCTGATCTTATACCAGTAATAATAATAAGGAAATGCTCTGCTGAACTGGCCCCGGTCCTTTCGAAACTCTTCAACAAATGCCTTGCTAAATCCTGATAACATGATACCTTGAAAATTGCCTCTGGGGCACCAGTTTTCAAGAATGCTGGGGATAGAACTGTTAGGATCGAGGGTCGTGTTCCCCCGATTATAAACGTGTTTAGTAAATCAAGCATTTGTTGCATGCAAAGACAGAGTAATAATAAACAAACAAGATGAGGTAGTTCAAATAAGGTTTATTGAACGTGTGTTTACGTGGAATGATGAAGTGTGTGATGTATGCATGTGTGTCGATGGAAAGACAGTTCTTGAATAGGTACGAGAAGAAATGAATCCGGCGTAGGAAAAGTCTTTGAAAGCCGCACACAAAGAAAACGAGTTGAGAACTCTTACCGTTGTTTGCCCACGTGTTGACGGAAGAAACGTGTGTTGGTAGTTGTTTTGCTGAGACCAGTTCAAGAGAAAAGCGTGAGACGAAGTGCTAGTGTATTAGCGTCGTTCTGCCGAGGCCAATCGACCTGAAGAGAAAAGTGAGACGGAACGCTAGTGTCAGCGTACTTCTGTCGAGGCTGGTGAAGAAGAGAGATGGATTTTTCGTTTGCAACGGTTTTTATAGTCAGAAGGGCAGATAACTCTGGTGTCGCTTTACAGTGCCACCTGTCGGTGAAAAAGCGACACCTACCGGCAAACCGGTGTAGTTATGTTTTGAAAGGAGGAGGTAACTGCTACAGAACTGACCCTCGGATTTATCGCCCCATCAGCTTACTCCCGCTCTTTGCTAAAATCTTTGAATCCTTAATCCATTTGACGATAGTCTGGCACCTCGTTAATTCAAAACTTCTTTCTGACCATCAGTATGGATTTAAGCAAGCACGGTCTACTGCAGATATCATAATGGTTATCTCTGAACGCATATACCATACATGGCAAGGCAGGTGAAGCTAGGGCGGTAGGGCTAGATATATTGAAAGCCTTTGAAAAGGTCTGGCATAAAGGTCTTCTCTTAAAAATCAATTCATATGGTATTATTGGACGAATATTTATAATTAAACCCTTCCTTACCAAAATACAGATCCACGTTGTCCTCGATGGCTGTTCATACAAACAACATGACATAAATGCAGGTGTACCCCGGGAATCGATCCTTGGACATTTATTGTTCCTTATTTTCATAAACGACTTCCATGATGACATTGTGTCTAAGATGGGTATATTTGCTAACGAACCTACGCTCTAATCTTGCCATATGGAGAAAAAAGAAGCGCACATATCTGAGGCAATAGCTGAATCCTTAGAAAGTGACTTCAAGTATGTAGTGGAATGGGATAATAAAAAGATGGTAACATTTAATCCTGCTAAGACAAAGCTCTTTTCCTTCAATAACTACAAGAAACTTCTTTAATCACCAATTGCCATGACAAATAACACGTTACTTGAGTCCAATGTTTAACCTCCTCATCCTAACATGCACAGGTAGCATGAATTGGAACAAAACATAGATGGCATTGCCAAGGCTGCTGCATGAAGGTGAGCTCCCTCTACCGTGTTAAAAAATTCTTACACCTGACAGTATCCTATATGTCTACAAAGCCACCATCCACCAATGCACTGAGTATTGTTGCCACATCTGGGCTGGGGCGCCATCCAAGAGTCTCTTCTCTTTAGACAAGGTCTTAAAAAGAGTATCTAATCTTATAGGTCCCTAACTATCAACCAAGCTACAGCCCCTGTTCCGTCGCTGCAATGTTATATCCTTTTGCTTGTTTTTCAAGTACTTCAATGGAATGTGCTCTGATGAGCTTGCTGCTCTGATACCCCGTCGACATAAAAAAACTCGACCACCCGACAATCAGTTCACTGTGGAGGTTCACAGATGCCGAATAGCTCCAATAGCTTTTTTCCTCGTGCTGCTGGCCTTTGAAACTCCCTCCCTGCTCAAATTTACCCCGACTGTACCGGCATGCAGAAATATAAAACTAATGTGAAGAAGGGTCTCGCTGCACAGCTCCCAATTTTGGATGACCCTTAAAACTTTCACACTAATTCTCAGTAGCCGCTTACGTCTACAGTGGCAGCTGGCCTTGTTTTGGATGAACTGTGTTAAAAAAAATGAAAAAATAAAAAGAAGAGAAGCAGCTACATAAACAATTAATAAAACCGACCAAAACTGGTGCACGAAAACACATGGTCACCACTATGAAAAGGACACTTGCAGAGAGAAACATAATTTCTACTGACACCCACACAATGAATGTAGACACTGTGCACAAAAAGACGAAACAGGTTAGAAGAACAAAAGCGAATGCAGAAGACTATCCCAACAGACTACAAAATAAAGACATGACTTGGTCGGTAAGCTTACGCACTGGTAACCATGCAAACGAATGAACTTTAAACATTCAGAAAATTGTAAAAGTATAAATCGGTGATATTATTTGAATATGAAAAAAATAAAATCATGTGAGACATAGAAATTAAATGGAAAACTCATTCGGGTCAGAAGTCCGGACGTAATAATAACGAAAAAGAAAAACAAAATAAAATCACTCTAAAACAACTGAATTTCTAATTAACATAACTGCATTTCAAATTAAAATAATTGAATTTTAAATACAAACATATCTCCAATAACAAAATGATTATTTTCTCATCAGAGAGTTTAGTCAACCTTTGAAAAAAAAATTAGCTAAAAATATTTTTTTTAAATTTAAAAATGTATTTGAGTTTTCTAGAGGATTTTATAATATTTATATTTCCATAAAATTTGTAATAATTCGATAGAATAAGAAAATATATTTTTTTAATTGATATATTTTTTGGTGCAATGTTCCGAAATGAACAGTAAGTTTACAGCCCCAAAATTGAATGTACTGTAATAATAAATAGTCCCAGAAGTTCATATGCTGAACATCAAAGAAATAAAAAAATAAATAACTACAAAAGACTTTATTATAAATGTTAAAATCATGCTGCACACCGACACCAGTTGCATCTCCCCTGTCGCTCTAAAACCACGTGTCTCCTATTCTTTGTGTTTTATCCGGGGCCTGTGAGTCACTTGTTAGACTGACTGTTAGTGAAAACGACTTTTATTTTTTCAAAAAAACGGTCAAAGAGAGACAAGCAAGTAATCGTTCGAGAGAAAAACGAGATACATCAGAACTACAATTTACAAACATAAAAATAAGCCATATTTAAGAATCAACAAAGACGATATTATGTCAACATAACAAATGTTTATTACTTCAAATGATCAACGAAAATTTCTACTCCGCTCTAGGGGAGTTCTTAATAGAAGGGCTGGGTTTGTTAACACCGAGATGGTTGATCAGTCAGGATATAAACTCAGAGTCAAAAATTTGTAAATACGGAGGTTCATAGTTTTTGAGGGACTAAATATGAATTTCCTTCTTTTTTTTTTTATATAACACGTATTTCAATGAACACATGAAAAGTTCTTCACCGCGTCTGGAGAGTTCTTAATAGAGGGCCTGGATTTGATAAAACCGTGGGTTTTGATCAAATATGAGATCATCTATGAGACAAGATTTTTAAAAATACGAAAGTTCGGAATTGGGACCATTTAAATATGGAATTCTTTTTTTCTCCATAAGACCTCTTCTAATGTTTTTCGTGTGGTATTTTACACGTTGAGCGCGTAAAGAGAGCTTGCAGCGACTCGTCGATTTCTGAACATTAGTTGACGGCTGTGTGAAAGATATTATCACAGAATTTTAGATTCTGATATCCGTCTTCCGCAGACAGTTTTTAGCGTGGTGAGATATATGTAACCTCGTGCACAGAAAGGAAAATGTTGACTTCGTATATTGGGATCAACTTTGTCAGACTGGGTTTTTCCTTTTGATGTCCGATAGACAGCGATAAGATCGTCGCTGTATTTTTTCTCAGCCGATAAATCTTGACTCCAACTTTTTGTGTGCGGGGATATATTGTTTTCGTTTTCTGCTTTGTGAAACGTGCTGTTCCCTCAGCGTCTAAAATCAGTCTTCCTGTGTTTCTTTCTTGCCGGGTTTTTCTGTTCCTTCGTGTAGGTCCTTCAGTTCGCATAGCAGCATACTTTTCTCCAATTTCATTGGTTGCCCTTCATCTGCCTCCACAAACTGCGTGGGCTGACTTTACAGCTCTTGGCCTAGCAACAGAGTTTTCTTGTTTGTGATTGGCTGGCCAAACATTTGCCTTCCTTGCCACTGTCTGTAATATATCCGGTCCGAATTTGTAAGGTGTGTAGCCTTTTGGCGAATTGCAAATTACTTTTTTTTTTATTGTAGGGTAACATGTGCCAACAAGCGCACTATATTTCTGTTCCTGCTTTATGGGGCAAAATATGTGAATATAACAACTTGAAAGGAATTTAGAAAGGAAACAATCTCAATGTAATACCATTAATATGAGAAGTCGGGTCGTTCGAATAAACCTGCACAAAGATTACGAGTAATAGGAATGAAAGAGAGAATTGACAACTGAAGCATGCCACTGATAAAATTAGCTGAAATATTTAGAAAAATCATTGGGTGCGGAAACTCACATAACCAGATAAGCCCTACTAATCTCAAATAAACTGGCATATATAAAACACTGTGTAAACTCAACTAGAAACTATTGGGATTTCGCCCAATTCGGCGTATGTTGTAGAAATATGTAAGATAAAAATAAACGTGACGATGGCAAAAGAATATAAAAAAACATTTAAATTGAAACACTTTATACGTGATATGTAGGACAGAACCGAAAGATAGAAAGGCATTTTGTGTTGCAAATAATAGATGTCGCATGACTTATCTCGTGATTAGGATATTTTCGTCCAAGTAATAGTTCTTTAGTTTTTTTGTGTTTTCTATGATTATATATTAAATGCGAATAAAGTATATTGGGTTAACTTGTTTCCCCAATTACTGCTTCAGTTCGGAAAATTCCTCCTGAATGTTAAACGCTTGTTATAGCTACTGGAGCGATGCTGAATCCCGCTTAGCCTCTAGAAACTCTAGGACAAAAAGAGGAAGAATATTCAAACCCACCTTGTTTTTTTCCATCAAGCTTTTTTGTTAGGCGGCCTGTGATTGGGTGTGATTAAACTCGTTCAACGTGAGGAGACCCTAATATCTTGTAATATTTTTTTATATAAAACAGAAGACTCTGAAAAGCTATCACAAACAGGCCGTAGCACCAGAATCAGCTGGTATCAATACAAATGGTCGTGGACGTGGATGGGCAAAGGAGTATTTGACACCTATAATCCAGAGAAACCCAACGTCCGGTATCAATCAATGACAAACGTCTGTTGCAAGAACTCAAAGCAATCTAAAATATAGATTGTAGAAAGGAGGATACAATATTTTATTTTGCAATACATTTTTATGACCTTCGAGAGAGTCAGGAAATGCTATATATTTAGATATATTTCTCTTTCTATATCTACAGACACCCATTTTAAAATTCATATTTTATTGCCTCCCCACGAGGGCAATGTTTGAAACCAGGTCGGCTAATTTAGAAGATATTACACGCAGCTACTTAGAAGTATAATGAAGAGACTTCTTTTTAAATACAAACGCGTAAACACGAGGTAAAAACAAGATGACCGACGAAGTCAAGGGGACATAACACGATATTATAAAACTATTGGGGTAAGACCGCTTTAAGTGCATAAATGCTGCTCGCCTAAAAGAGGCTCTCTAAATTAAGACTAAAATAAAGTATCATTAGTCTAGAGAAAATTCTCGTTTCTGAAAAACGATAGGAGAGATACTGTGTTGCATACCGTCCCAATTAATTACCTTGGCCGGATCTCTTCATCGTTGATCGCTCTGCTGTGGGGTTTTCTTCCCTCGTTTAGTGGCCTTCTGTTTGCTGGCGTGGAGCATCGGTCACCTGAAACTGAAAACTCTCTCCAGGGGAAAGAAAGGACGTCGACGATAATTTCAGAGAGTCGTGAACAATTTATTGGTCTGAATCTTCTTTTGCTCGGTCGGGAGAGAGTGGTCATTTAATGTTGCTTTTGCTTCTTCTAATTTCTATCTTCTTCTAGATGGGGCGAGATGTCGATTTCTGTCTCAAATTATTCGTCTACATCTTTGGACAATTTCTGTCGCCTCGAGCTGGTTGTTTGCACGTTCTTCTGCCTCGACTTTCATTGCGAACTGATGATTTCCTGTTTCAGACAACAACAAGTGACGTCACCGTCTTTTGTCTTGTCATACAAATCATAACCAGAGCTGGCCTGAACCTTAACTTTTGAAGTCGGCCAGGTTTCTCCAGTTGTTATAACTTCTTGGGATTACTCATTCTGAGAACAAATCTATTTGCCCCAAAATGGATGTGATTTGGACCTGCACTTAACTCGAACAAAGTTCACCCCTCTCACAATCAAAACTAGTTGACCTACACGTTTTTAGGCATACAGGACCCCTCATAATATAACAACTACACTTTGATAATATCCCGAAGACTGGATTTGTTTACCTATCATCACCCCAAACAGCGTGAATGAGTCAACAACTATTGTCGAGATTTAATCAAAATGTAGTGTATGTTCCGTCAATGGTCTACTAGACTGTATTTTTACTTATTATTTTAATTCCCCTTTTTGAGGAGCTGATTTTCCCATGATTAAAAAATCAATCTCCTAACTTTGTCCTCGTGGAAATTCAAGTCAATCGGAACAACATATCACGTTATAGTGAGAGTGCAGCGAATCATCAGTTTTATTTGGATGACAAAACATTCCAATTTATTCCTCTTTTTTTCTCTCTACCAGTTCGGGTTCTATTATTAAACTTTAGGGGAAGTCGGGGTAAGTTGAGCCAATTTTCCATTTTGGCTCTTCAGAACCCAAACGACTAATTATTTTGCAAAGATGAGTGTATTATTATAAAATTCTTTTATTTGGGAACATTTTGAAACAAGTTGCAGTTTTCTGCTAGTACACCTAAACCGACCATGTGCTTTACAAAAATGCATATCAAATGGCTCAACTTGCCCCGACCATGGGGCAAGTTGATCCAACCTCTGGGGTAAGTTGTGCCACACTGGGGTAAGTTGTGCCACGCAAAAATGTGTTGCAAATAAAGAAAGAACAAGCCCAAAATTGTTGCTGTGGTTATAAAACAAATTATAATAATGAAGTAGAAATGTTAATTACAGCGAATGAGCCAGCACAAAATTTGAAACATATATCTGAAAGTAAGTTAATGAAGTTGCCACTGTGACAAGTCACAGCTGAAAACGAGCTGGCTAGAACAACGGACAGAACTGCCAACACTATTTGGCTGTGGCAGCTTGTAAACAACATCTTCTGCATTGAAACCCGCTTCGTCCTTTGGGTTTGGAACAAACACAGGCTTGTCCGTTCCTACCTTCCCAGCAACTTTTTGAAGGAAAACACCTTCAAACTCAAAGTCCTCCCCGTTGAGAGTGTCAACCCGGGCAATATAGTTCACAGTTCGTGATTTGCCAGCACATCTTACAACCACAAAGTCACCTTCGATTATTGGGCTATCCAGATCAATATCACCATCACTATCTGATGACACATCATCAAATTCAAAATCTGAATCATCAGTGTCACTTGAACATGGGGTTTTAGATCTCGGGGGACATGACTTTTTCCCACCAGCATTGAACAAACACTGCTTTGTTGTTGTTAATAGGCTCCTCTTTCTATTTTCATAAAGGGCTATCAGCTTCTGTCGTTCAGGGCTGTCAGTCAAAATCTTTGAGCTGCCCTTTTTGTGACCACCTCTTCTTGCCTTTCTTGGTGCTGCTTTCGGAAATGGCTGAATTACAGATGGTGAAATGTATGGACGATGCATGACATCATGTGAGCTAGATGAAACACAAGACCCAGATGCGGATGGTTGCATAAGATCATCTTCTTGCTGTTTTTGTGGTCGGACATCATCACTGTGCACGGGCAAGACTGCTCCAGGAACTTCACCTGATGGTCCTGCATCTTCCACAGTAGAATTTGCCTCAAGGCTTTCTGTAGCCACATTTTGCTCACGGTCAGTTGGAAGAGAAGGGGAAAAGTCAATTTCACTAAAGATGTCCAGGTTAAATGGATTTATGCCCGAGGCTTGGAATCCAGCATCAATGTTCAATGGTGTCATGGCAATCATCTGGGCTTGGTTCACTAGAGCTGGGATTTCATATATTGTTACTGTTTTCCCTGGATTGGATCGTAGCCACCCATCCATGGCTCTGTTGTACGCTGTTTTGAAGGGTCCATACACTGACCGGTCGAGCGGCTGGAGACGATGGGAAGTGTGTGGTGGAATGGTCAGTAAGCCATGAGATCTTGCTGTGTTCACAACATTCAAAGAAATGTGTGTGTCATGGTTGTCGAGGATTAAGAGGATTTTCTTTCCTGGTGAGCATCTGGTGTGCTTGATGATGTGATTTAAATATTCCACAAACACCTCTTCATTCATCCAGCCACTTCGTGTTGCCCTCCCTATGCACTGTGTTGGTCCACATCTGATGAAGTGATCTCTGTAGTGGACTCTGGGAAAGATGAACAGAGGAGGCACGACTGATCCAATTGCACTCACAGTGTACACCACCGTTACCAATTCCCCGCGTTCAGCGGAGGTGATTGAACCAACTTGTTTCTTTCCTTTTTCTGTGACAACGGATCTAGGGTTTTGAACGGTGGTGCACCCAGTCTCATCAGTGTTGTAAATGTCACTTGGTGAGAACTTGTATTTGTCCATTATCTGACTCAAGTTGTTGAAAAATTTATCAACAACTGGGCGGTTGAAGGCTATGGCACGCCTAAAAGATGTTGCTTCTGTCACTCTAATTGCCAGGTTCTGGCGCTTCTTGAAGCCTAACCACCAATCATGTCCTGCTTTTTTCTCACGATCCCAACTTGGTGGCAGATTGAGACAGTTTTTATTAGCAAACTCATATGCCAGTGTGCGACATCTTCTCAATGACAAACCATGAAACATGTCTGACAATTGTTTCACGTGGTCAGCCAAATCCCTTTCCATTTCAGGACTAAAAACCAATTGCCGTAAGGAAACAGGTGTGTAAGCAGTCCCTGCTGGTTGACTGTCTTGTTTGTCCATGTACCGCTTCAGTGTCATGAGATCAATGTTAAAGTCCTTTGCAGCACTCCTCACACTCTGACCTCCAGTAACAGCGACAGCAGCTAGTTCCATAACGTATGTAGGAGTTTGTCCACGATTTGTCTTTCGCACGTAGTGGCGCATGTCTGGTGGCCTTTTTTTCTGTGAAACACACAAAAAAGAAAAATGAAGTTAACATAATAAATCCGATAATGATGTAGAATATTACTAGAGTGAACTAGTTGATTCAGTGGAGTTCCTGGCATAAGTCTGGAACATTGAACAATGAATGCCAGAACAGCTGGCATTTGTAGAGAGGCACCTGCCTCTCCTGGCATGTTTAGTCAATCAGGCGCCTCCAAATGGAATAACCCACCATGCCTGACTAATTGTAGGCTAGTCCATAATGGTGGAGAGGGGAGGTAAGTGCATTCTTGATTCTACAATGATAATAATAATAATGTTAAAAATAATAATGATAATAGTAATAATAAAAATAATTATTATTATTAGAATGACAAAGCGCCTGTACAGCATGCAAATTCCTATCCAAGCACGGCTTACACATCTTAAACATTTACCAGGTAACCCATAGATCTAATTCTTATACAAGTAGAGCATGTAACTTATACAACATGCATTTTGAATTCACTCTATAACAGGCCTACTGATGTGGTTGCACATTCATCTGTTTTTTGAAAACGTGTAAAAAGACATATGGGGCAAGTTGAGCCAGTGGCACAACTTACCCCAGTCTGACCTCATTGACTTGTCTGTTCAAATGCATGCATCTCATGTGTGGTGAATGTAAAAATCTTTTACAGGTATGAAGGCAAGTAATTGAACAAACAACTACCACATATTATATCTAATCAAACTATTACTACACACAAGAAACATGCACTCACCTCTGTAACGCTTTATTTTACTTTTTTGGCACGAAATCTGCATCAACCTCCGATATTGGTTCAGCAAAACAAAATGGTGGAGGTTAAAGTCACGTGATCAGTTGTTTATAGATTGCATAAAAACTTGGATTGGCTTAGTCAATTGTGGTTAAAAGGGGGTGGCTCAACTTACCCCTATGCTCAACTTACCCCGACTTCCCCTACTACTACTACTACAACAACAACAACTATTACTACTACAATTACTACGGCACTTATGCAGAATAGGGACACGAGTGAATTTGTTTTAGAAGAGCTCGAATAGTGTAAGGGAGAGGCAAACTCTCTTTTTAGTACCTGTTCGTTTTGAAATGAAAAAAAAATATACTGTTTATTTTTCCAAATTTATTTTTCTTCAATAAATGTTCTATCAATATACTGTTGATTTTCACAAATTTTAATTTATTCGATAATTTAATTTTTAAATTATGAAAAGAAAATCTGTTAATCCAAACAAGAGGTCTGTTCGTTTGGAAATGAAAAAAAAAATGTTTCAAACCAAACCCGAATGTGTTGATTTTGCCAAATTCTATTTTCTTCAATAATTGTTCTATCAATATACTGTTGTTTTTCACAAATTTTAATTTCATCGATAATTTAATTTTTAAACTATATAAAAACAAATCTGTTTAACCAAACAAGTGGTCTGTTCCTTTGGAAATGAAAAAAAAATGTTTTAAACCAAACTCGATGACTGTTGATTTTCCCAAATCTATTTTCTTCAATAATAGTTCTATCAATATACTGTTGCTTTTCACAAATTGTTATTTTAATTAATTGAATTTGCATTACTTCTTATTTAAAAAATGCATATTTTCCATTTTCCGATAAATTACGTACTTAAAAAGAGAATTGTCTGCCCCTTACACTATTGGAGCTCTTCTGAAATAGATTATATCTCATACAAATCCAATTATACGATCTTTTTACCTTTATTTTAACAATGACATTTTTTTCCTCTACACCGGTTAGGGAAATTTGTTCCATTTCATTTGTTCGTGTTTTGAATCAATTATGTGTGTGTTTTTTTTTATCCCGCATTATTTAAAGGTAAGTAAATATTTTATTTATTAAGATATAAAAAAGAGAATATTAACTTAAAGAACGGAGCAAAATTCGAAGAAATGTATTAAATAACTGTTGTGAAATGAAGGTTTAAGAAAAGATTTTATTACGATGTTCTTTTAAATAAGGTCTGCTTTTTTTCTCTAAGACTTTAAAGCCGCATCCATTACCTGGTGCCCGGGCAAGAATCAAAGTGTAGTATCTGTTTTAGTCAGAAATCATTCTACACGGGAGCATTTTGTATTTTTTTCCTAATCCAAAGTGACTGTTTTCGGCGAGTTAGATTAAACATCGACGTTTTGTCTTGTTTTCTCTTCGTGGGAGGGGAGTAAATATTTACTTTACAATCACGAAATTGTTTGTAAAACGGAAATAAGATTTTTTTAAAATTCTAAACCATTAAAATTAAATGTTCTTAATTTTTGCCGGATGAAAAGGTTTATTTTTTTATTTACAAAAATGAAGCGGCGAGATTTCCTTCTGATTGATTCGATTAACCACCAATTTTCACATTATAATAAAAGATAAAAATCTACAAAAACTTCAAGTTATTTTGTTAATGTAAGTTTAGTTTAACGTGAAATCAAGTTGTTGCCCATTGTTCTAAAAGGGCGAAGACAAACGATATAATTTTGAACAATGCATTAAAAAAAAAATGTAATAATTGGCCATATTTTTTTACGGATACATTAAACTCAATTGTTGTACATTGAACAAGCAATATTTAAAACACAAGTATGAACGGTTTTGTTCTTAATCGATAAATCCGAGGTGGGGGTTAATGGGGATTTTGAAATGACACAAAATTCGGTCCTCCTGCAGTTTACGGACCGTGCTGAAATAATAAAGTTATTATTTAGAAACCCATTCTAAACATCAGAAGGGGGCTTTGTTAACTATTATTTACTTTCACCTAACATTTTAATAAACAAAAGATGCCGTATATTTGAATTTAACTTGAAAATTCTATCTAAAAACGTAGCACGGTCCGTAAACTGCAGAAGTACCTAAAATATTTTACAAAAATTAAATGACGTTGAAAATCAATTTTTTTAATGATTTACAATAAAAAAAAATCTATATAAAAAAATAACATAATTTTTTTTTTTAAATGATTAAACTTAAAAATTAGATTTACAATATTTTAGCGTAATTAAATGACAGTGGCATTATCTCTAAAATATTAATTTCCTTTTTTTAACCAAAAAATCCCTTTCGGATTAGATTAGCCACCAGATATTTAGATCATAATAAAAACAAAACAACAAAAAACTCAAATTCAGGGTATTCAATTTGCCATGTCAATTTAGTTTTACATAAATTGAAGCCCTTTCTTGAAATTCCGAGAAGATTAACTAGATTATTTTTTTACTGGCAGCACCTACGTCCGGGTGGAATTGAGAAACTTCGATATAAGTTTTTCTTTGTATAGAAATTGTTGGGTTTTTATGAGGCGGGGGTAATTAATCGGGTGTTTATACTAAAACACTGGAAGGAAGGTACTATTTTCTACGATTATTTTTGTGAATAAAATAACTTATCTAAGTAATATCGTTAATAAGTTAAGCATTATATGTAATATGTATAATGAAGTAAAGCATTATACATGACACAGCTAGAGAAGATGATTGGTTATTATTTAGAAATGATTAATTAATAATAATAGTTAATCATGTGTATTTACAAGATTTTAAGCAGTAATGACTATAAACACTGTATTGTCTGCATACACACGGTAAACCCAGTTCCTATGGAAACTGATTTGTTTTAACTGCTGTTATATTTCACAGCAAAGCGACTGATACTCCCATGAATAATGACACTACTACTACTACTACTACTACAATTATTATTATTATTACTACTACTAATAATGATAATAACGGTATTACTATTGAAAATAGTAATAAATTGATTAATACTCTGATGAATATCTGTTTATATTCCGTTATAATCGTTGTGCAGAAGCAATCAGGAGTTTTTACCCCGCCTAATAAACCGGTATCGTCTGGGCCTTTGGGTCTGGATTCACGCTGGTGTATGGGTCTGTCCTGTGCAGTTCTAACGGGTCCACCCTCCCAGGCTTTGCCTCCCCTTTTTGGGGAGGAGTAAGTTTATTGCTTACTGCCTGAGGCGCCCCTACCGGGGAATGCCGACGGACTGCCCAGACAATTTTTAAACAACCTGAGTGCTCAAATTCTCGAGCGCTGGTTTTTTCCCACTTTCCCGACCTTGTGTCACATCTTACCTTGTGGGAGGAAGATAAATAGTATCTGTTTATATTCCGAATGTGAGACCTCGTTTTCTCTACTACAGAATATGTTGTATGCGTTCTCCATGTTCGCATATCAGGTGACTTGTTTTAATTGCTGCCATTAAGAGTCGTATGGGCGACTCTCCCTTGTTCTTTTTTTTGCAACAAAAATTATTGTCTTGTGATTAATTAAAAGTTACATAATTTCTCTTGAGAAAAATTATATTGTAGGGTTAGCTATTATTATTATTAATTTGATGATTGTGCATCATTCTGCAAGGTTTTTTCTGTATGCAAATTAAAAATGTAGAAACCGATGAAAACAACGTGAGAAGTAGTGCTTAATATTTATTAAATAAAAGTTTTAAAAAAGAAGAAAAGTTGATACTGTTTTCTTTTGTAGAATGTAAGAACATCATAGCAAAGAAAGTTTTTGTTTCATTTTGTATTGTTTTTACGCGGAAATTTAACTGGATAAAATTTTGTTTTATTAGCTGTGTAATTGCTTACCGGCATAATAATTAATATGAAGAAAATATTATGAACAGTATAACACGAAAAGTTATCTAATTAGATTAATTATGTATTACATTAGTGGCTTATCATTGCATTTTTCCATATAACAATCAATGGTTTTCTCTGGAATTGTAGTGGAAATAGGCCTCTTATGGAATCGGGTACTGTTTGCGCCTTTCCAGTTGTACTACTCCTCAGTCTCTTCATCCTTCCAGATCATCCAATATGATATTCTGTTGTTCCAAAACATGTTGTTTCTAACACATTTTTATAGGGCGGTACAGGCGTATCATATTATAGGAATTTTCTTTTTTCTTATTTATTACTATTTACTCACTTAGTTTTCATATGATTAGTTTTCACATTATTTATTACAAGTAATTGCTCACTGGTAAAAACAGGTAGTATGTTCTAGAAAACTGACAAATATACTATGCTTTTTTTTTCATTTTTCTTGTGAATTGCTTTAAATTCTTGCAAAAACTATTCTCATTGAATACAATTTCATGACAGCAATTAACTTTCTTTTGGACTTTGAGTGGTAATAATCTTCTTTTATTCTGTCTGTATTCTCCATGTCCTTTCAGTATAGTCTGAATGGTTCTCCCCACTATTGGTCTTTCCCTTTGAGCCCCGCAATACCATTTTGTGCAGTACCACCGGATGTTGGTGCCAGCGAGTTTTATTCTTAAGGGAGAGGTGTCAGATTATGGGACTTTTCTTAAATATTTACACTGGTAGTAATTTCCAATATTTTGAGTTGTGTTGTCTAAAAGTAATTCTGTTTTTTCCTGTGGTTAGTGTCATTTTGTAGTCATATGTGTTCGCTTTTGCACTCGAGAATTCTAATTAATATTTCAGCTTTTATCATGTTTTCTATGATGTAAATCCAATTTATCACAATATTTAAAATCTATTTTGAAGGTTTTTCATTTAGTTATAATTATTATGCTCGTTTTCTAGCTTCTGTAGCTATGCACATTTATTTTCGTTTGAAATGTCTTAAAATCATCTAGGTAGTTTTACTCTTTCCATCTTCTATTGGTCGCATTTTTGTTTCTCATATTTTTCAGCTTTTCCTAGTGGTAACCGTTGTCTCTTTATTTTATGTATTTTTCTAGTTCTTATTTCGTCTGCACAGTCTTCAGTATGTGTGTTTCTGTTTTCTTTCCCTTTTTCATATAGTTGGTATCAGTCTTTGTTGGTTACTGTATCTAAGTTCTAGTTTTATCAAGTTTATTAAGTGTGTAGAGCAGGGGCGGGCAACCTCCAGCCCGCAGAGGCTTAGCATCCGGCCCGCCACCCTGCTATGCTTTATTATTGCAATCCGGCCCGCGGGCCTCCAAGTAAAACTCGTATAATTTTGTGGCATAGACGTAAAAGTAGGTTTCAATTAAGATTTACAGTGGGATAAAAATGTATAAATATCAGCAAGCGATGATGCATGTATATTTCATTTTTCTTTAACTATTAATTTCAGATCCTTGGCCTGAGATAAAAATAGAAAAAGAGAAAGAGCAGAGGCAAAGAGGAAACAAGAGACGAGGATAGGGCATGAAAAATAGAACTTATGTGAGGTGTGTCAAAACGAATGCTGGATCAACTTGCTACTTCCCCAGTCATTATTTTTTTATAATTCCAAAATGGCTTTTCGTCGGCACCTTTTATAACATCACATACAGACGTCTCCTGAGAAAAACTATCAGATTTGTAGAGTGTTCAATGCAATTTTTGTATAATTTATTCATGTAAACAAAATATAGTAATTCTGAGATTTCGTTTTTCACTCAGGCCCGCGATCTCCTTCACAAGGTCTCATCTGGCCCTCACTCTGAAAAGGTTGCCCGCCCCTGGTGTAGAGTATCATACGTATTTTAATAATATATTTTTCAGCTCTGTAATGACTGCTTCCCTAATGCAAAAATATTTAGATTCATCATCTCTAAATGTGACAGTTCTCCACCTTCCGTTGTTTATAGTTTCCCCTTCTTTCTCTCCAGTAGTGTCCACGTTTCTATTCTTGTTTCTATTCTTATATCTTTGCTACACGATCTAGATGTGTCAATTGAAAGTTCTAGCTCTTTTGTTTCATGCAAACTAGCTTAAAAGTGAGTTTTTCCTTTGTATCTCGTATATATTATTGAGTGTTATCATTGTTATAATGAAAAGTGACTATTTCTTTTTTTGTTGT
The DNA here is from genome assembly GCA_963556195.1 of Sepiola atlantica. Classification (NCBI taxonomy): domain Eukaryota; kingdom Metazoa; phylum Mollusca; class Cephalopoda; order Sepiida; family Sepiolidae; genus Sepiola; species Sepiola atlantica. Next base: position 110,106,858 of record OY744525.1, read on the forward strand.
TGACATCTGGTTTCCTTCATTGAATGGGTTTGTAGGTTTATATCTCAGAGAAGTTTGTGATTTTAATTTATGTGGTTTACTGTTTCTTCCTTTTACCACATAGTCTACATTTACTGATTTTCTGGGTTATGTATATTTTTACTTTGATAGAGTTTGTTCTTCTCGCATTTCAGCAGAGATTCCGTTTATCTGTGTAAGTGTCCGTTTCGTATCGATGTTCAGGTGTTTTCATGCTTCTCTTATCGTCAATATAGATGCTTCATTTTTCTATTTGTTTCCAGTTTCGTTGCCCCCTCTTGTTTTTATAACCTGAGTATAAATAATTATGATCATAATAATGATAGAATTTTAAATTTTCTTAGTGTATTGTTGTTTTCAATATATCTTTATCATATTAAATAAACTATCTGTGAATAGTTCTTATAGTATCCGGATTATAAAATTTAAAAATAAAAATCGTTATTAATTTGGAAATGTTATTGTAACAGGAACATTTTTCAATAAAAATATAAATTCTCAGAATAAGAATATTTTCTTCATAGATATATGATGAAACTATTAAAAATATTACAAAATGTTGAATCATAAACTCATCAGAATATGAGTATTATTTAAGTGTACATAGCAATCAAGAAGTAAAACATGGTTAGTGGACGTGTATCAATATATTTTAATAAAACCAGAATTGCAATTTGATAATTGTGAAAGAAAAATCTACATACAAATACATTTTCATAATCTATAAAAAATTTGTTGTGGTGTAAAATTGTTTAGCATTTTTTTTCTATATTCACAGATAACATGTTACAGTGGAAGATACATGAACTTCTCTAATTAACCGCCAATGAATTTCTCTCTTCAAACGTGAGGGGAACAGCATTTTTATCAAAGTTATTTAAAAATAAACATGGAAACGCATAATGAAGACGAACCCTATTCTTGCAACGTGTGCAAATTAGTATTTATATGCAGTTCAGATTTTAATAGACATGTCCAAACACACAGTGGAAAAAAACCTCATTCTTGTAAAATATGCACATCCACATTTTCTGAAAAATCTTCTCTAAAAAGACATATGGAAACACACACAGGAGAGAAACCTTATTCTTGTCAAGTATGTGCATCTTCATTTTCACGGAATTCTTCTTTAAAAAGACATATGAAAACACACACGAGAGAAAAACCTCATATTTGTAAAATATGTGGGAATGCATTTGCACTGAATTCTACTTTACAAAGTCATATGCGAACACACACTGGAGAGAAACCTTTCACTTGTGAAATATGTGGATCTGCATTCTCAGTGGATTCTACTTTAAAAAGCCATGTTCGGACACACACGGGAGAAAAACCCTATTCTTGTAAAATATGTGGAGCCTCGTTCTCACGGATTTCTAATTTAAAAGTACACATAAAGCGGCCACATAGAAAAGAAAACTCTTTTTCTTGCAAAGTATGTGGATGTGTATTTTCACAAATGTTTACCTTAAAAGAACACATGAGAGTACACTATGGAGATAAACCTTATTCTTGTAAAGTATGTGCGCGTGCATGTCGAAGCAATTCTGAATTAATAAACCACATTCGAACACACACGGGAGAAAGACCTTTTATTTGTAAAATATGCGGAATTTCATTTTCACAGTATTCTACCCAAGTAATCCACATGCGAACACACACTGGAGAGAAACCTTATTCTTGTAATATATGTGGTTCTGCATTTTCTGTAAATTCTTCTTTAAGACAACATATGAGGAAGCACAGTGGAGATAAACCTTACATTTGTAAAATATGTGGAATTGCATTTTCACTTGATTCCATCCGAGAAAACCACATGCGAACACACACTGGAGAAAAGCCCTATTCTTGTATAGTGTGTGGTTCTGCATTTTCACAGCATTCTGGTTTACAAAGCCACATGCGAATTCATACTAGATGAAAAGAAACTGGAACCTTAGAAAAAAAATATAAAAAAGAGATAAATAACCCAAATGGGAGAAGGTTTTAATTCCACTAGTGTATTTCGTCTCTCTTTACAGGGATTAATAGATAGATTGACATTAGGGTACTTTGCACTATAAGAAAACCCGGATCAAATATTCAATAGAGCATAGTATTCGAAACTCAAATAAGATCACAATGACATGGCTACATACTGACTCATACTAAGAATGGTGCACATTCAAGTTATATTACTTCAAGTATACTACTAAACTGGATACTCTACCAAGCCATATGAATTCGTGTCATAGAATCCAGCAGGAAAAAAAATGACCACCTGAAAGGAATACTATAACAATTAAGTGATCAGTAGAAAGATACATAATTACAGTTATTTATTCAATTAGGGAGACGAACATTGATATTTTTCACATCTTTACTAAATAAAGAAAAAATAATAAACAAACGAATATCTATGTTTCTTGTTAATACTCAACTGTAAGCCTAACTGACTCAAGTGAAAAAAAGAGAGAAACTGTTTTGAATTGGTAAGATTATAATATTTTACATTTATACTAGTGTTTAAGAATAATCGCAAATCGAAAAATTAGAACTTTTTGAGGTATCAGAATCTAAAAACAATGAGCCTAATTTCTCATTCCAAAAATGATTCGTTTAAATGTTTATGAAACTTGATTTTCCATTTATCTAATGATAAAATGATAAATATTAATTGTTTTTAAACTACTAGTAATACTAAAATCTATAGATCATAGTAACATGAAAATACAATATAAATTTATTTTTCTTGTGTAAAAATAAAAAAAAATGAAACTTTGCATGAATTCGCTTTGCAAATTTACAACATTCCGAAAAATGTTCAGAAATAAAATAAAACATTTTTGTCAAGAAAAATATTAATTAATTTAAAAGTAAAATGTCAGAACTGTTTTTTTATATTTTTATACTGTGGGCTTTTGTCAGGTTCTTCAGCATTGGCCAACGACCTTACAAAAGGTGGCCAAAACGTGTAAACAACAACTTTGAAGGAGTTTAATTAAGTATAAACCAATTAGTGGATTTAAAGATTTGTCGTCAGTTCTTCATTGATTTTTAGTTTTCATCTTTGTGTGATTAAAAAGAAAATAAAACAGAAACGGCAAGCATGCATATCAAAATGGAAAAATTGAAAGATTGGGATAATAGAAGGGTCACCAGTTAGCAAGTGTTTACTAAATACATCAATGAAACTTTATAAATGACAAATTTTGATGAACGAAATTTTATAATTAAAGAATTTTATATCTATAATTTTATAGGTATAAAAAAGTTATTTTCAGTCGAGCAAAGTTCATTTAGAAAAGTTTATGCAACTCGTGATGGATAAAGAAAGTTAAATGAATAAGTAGATATGAGGCTTAAACATGTATATGTCATTATGTTTGTAGTGATGGTAATAGACAGTGAACCACTTTTTATGTGTTAGACTACCTTTTTAATGTTAGTGTGTGTGAGTGACTAGCAATTTACTTCTGTTCGCCTGACACTTGGTAGTGTGGAAATGTGTGTACATGAAGTGAGGAAAGGTGTGCATGCGTCTGAGTGTTCCTTTCGCATCCCCCAGCTAAGGGGCAGAGGTAAATTAGGTAGGTTTAAGCATACGTTATGGTCCTCTTCCGATGTTCACCAGCCTGGATCTGAATTCATTTGATAAATTCCATGTTTTCATTTGTTTTACTTTTTAAGTTTCAATCAGCTTGCCAACTTTATGTTTCAAAACGAGCTGTAATCATTTTCATTGGTAATACATTTAATGATGGCAATAAACAGACCATATTGTATTAATAATCATAATAAATTAAAATTATAACGGAATGAATACGCTAGCTTACCGGTATTGTAGTTCGGTCAACAGAGATAAATCGAGGTAAAGTTAAGAGAAAAAATCTTATATAGAAATTAAATAGTAGGAAAGGGACAAGACACAAATTAAATAGTAACTATATTAAGTTCAATAAGATGTTCTCTATTTCCGGATAGAAGGCTGCTCTGACTTAAAATATAATAAATGCAATATATATGGTTTTCAAAAGAAAAATGATGAAGTTTAGAAACAAAAGGTTGTTCTAATTGTAAAAAGTGATATAATAAAAAATAAGATCTTAAAAAATATTCTAACAACAACAACAACAACAATAATAATAATATAAATAATAACTGACAGCAAAAGACACAGATATTAAGAAATATGATTTTTGCTATATTTTCTCATAGACATTAGACGATTCAATAATAAAGTTTTATGCCGGATACATGTTCACAGAAAGAATAAAGCTTCTAAATAATATGGATAACCTGAAGCTATTAGTCGAAAAGAACTGGAAAATCTGATAAAATTTAACCAGAATCTTTCACTGGATCATTCGAATGCAATTCACAATAGAAGGTTTGCACTACTAGAGATGAAAAGGGAAACACAGAGGCAGCAGAAAGGATGGAACTACACAATTTAAAAGAGATTAGGGCACTTGGAGAACATTATACCTATCAATATATGTCAGTAAATATATAGAAACAACAGAAATGAAGAAGAAGATTGGAAAAATAACTGAAAAAGAGTAGAAAAATCTTATGAACCAAATTATATAGTAGAAACATAATAAAATGAATAAATAAATGAGTAGTATACCTAGTAAGATATTCTGGACAATTGGGCAAAAGAACGCTGGCACCTGTACCACAAGACGATAAAACTAATGACCATACACACTGCTCTACACTCTAACGATAATACTGACCGATTCAACGTAAAAAGAAGAGAAGGCAGAAAATGACTGTGGATGAAATAAGAACTAGAAAATACCTAACCAAGAACACAGAAAAGTTTATTATTGCAGTAATAGACACAACTAAAATGAACTATATAGGGTGCAGCGAAACTGGAATCAAACATACGAGAAAAAATCCAGAGAAGCTACATGGACGATTTATAAGCCATACCACAGCAGCAATACAGGAAAATACTGGGCATGGATAGAAGAAAGATACTCAAACAGAGAAACGAAACTGCTACGTACAGCTGCACAGAACGACACGATCATAACGAACTATACGAAAGCTAAAATAGACAAAATACAATAAACAGTAAATGTATAATCTGTGAACAAAGGGACGAAGTTCTACATAACATAATCAGTTAATGTATAAAAAAGCCACCAATGGATGAAAAAGCAGACACGGCTGCATGTAAAATACAGTACATAAATAAAATAATGAAATATTATCACATCTTTAACATGCTTTAAAAGGTATTTTATTTTACCTTACTCCTTGTTTTTAAATTTAATTAGGATGCTTTAAAAAAAGGTATGAACTTTTAAAATATATACATATACCTCGTGCATGCGTGATTTTCTTTTAATTCCATCTTTCTTTTTTCTCTTTACTGCTGTTATTTAATATTTTAGTATTTTCAGCGGTAAAAATATTTTTTATTAAATATTTTATGTCGAGGACTTGTTAGGGGAAGTGTTTATACATAAGATTTAGAAATTTATTACCTACTTTGGTTTTCAGCATCTGATTACATGACCTGATGGATCATATGATATTTCTATATTTTCTTTGGTATCTTGTTTCTTAAATATAATTTCAATGTTATGTTACACATGTTTCTTTAATTCTTAAATTACAATTTCTTATATATAATTTCAATGTTTTCTACATAAAAGCAGTACAACAAGCTTTCATGTATGGACTTGTCTCATTTTTCTAAATATGTATCTGGCAGTTCTGGAAACATACAACATCAAATCAATCGAAATGAAAGAGAAGATCGGTAGAAATACGCGAGAAAAAAAAAGAAATCTTAGAAACCAAATTATATAGTAGAAATCTGATAAAAGAATAAATACCTGGGCAGTATAAGTAAGATATGCCAAAGCCTTCATAGGCTGGACAAAAGAAAAACTCAGACACCTAGGAAAATCAATGACCATGCACAATGCCCTACACGTGAAAAAGAAGAAAAGGAGCACTAGGACTTGTAATTATAGAAAGTGAATCTTAAGAAAAATCCTTGAAATCAATCCACATAACCGATATACACGAAACGGCCCCAAGTAAGGTGTTAAAAAGGAACTGAATCTGTCAGAAAACCCATAAACTGACAGCCTCCTACATATATAGATATATTCACGTGACATCAGTCTCGGCTGGCACCACACAAAATGTTTGTTAAGGGTAAACGACGATGGAAAGACAAAGGTAGGAGAGCATCAACCAGACCTCTGCTGGAACCAATTCAATAAAAAGACCGAACGTGATAAAAGTCAACAAAAACGAAAAATATTTCCAAATAGTAAATTTCGCCGTCACAGCAATTCATAGGGTGACAACCAAACAGGTAGAAACACTAAAAAAATGCAAGAGAACTGAAATAAATATGAAAAAGCTGTTGAGTGATGTGATAGTTATACCAGTGTTCAGAAGAGGTGTTTCATGCTTATCTTTGAAACAATGGTATTTAATTGCGTCACACTGCAGCAATATGTGACACATGGTCGGGAAGGTGGGGGAAGAATCAAGCCGGCGCCCTTAAAGGAGGAGCACTCTGACTTACCAAAAATAGCCTGGGCAATCCCGTCAGCATTTCCAGGTTGTTACGTAAACACGAGAGTTATCTCCCGTTGACTTAAGTGACTCCCACCGTCACTCTTGACGGCAACCTCCCACTACTTGTATTACTGCTATATGTAATCAGTGTAAATAAATTCTTGTTGAGTTCGCACGTGTCTCGACTCTGTTAATGAATGCTTCTATAACAAGTTACTAATATGGCTTTATTTATTACTCACCTGTATCAACCCATAATATAAAATGGTGTCAGAATAAAACATCGAACCGTCAACACTCACAGCCGTATATAAATATTTTCAAAAAAACAAAAAAACAAAAAAACAAAAAATGGAATTTTTACCACATCCAAAAGAATTAAATTTCTCTTCGGATAATCTCGGACAGGAATGGGAAACTTGGAAAAACCAATTTCAATTGTTCCTGCAAGCTACAGAGTCGGACAAAAAACCGGAGAAGGTGAAAACTTCAATATTACTGACCTGTATAGGAACCGAGGGAAGGAAAATATATTATACGTTTAACTTTGAAAATGACGAAGAGAAGCTAAACTTGAAAAAAGTTATACAAAAATTTGATGCGCACTGCCAACCTGACGTTTCTCACATATCAATTTCTCACGTGCAAACAGAAAGAAACACAGAGATTTGATGAGTACGTCACAGAACTACGGCAAAAGGCAAACAAATGTGAATTCGGTGACCTCACTGAAAGACTAATAAAAGACATTCTAATTTGTGGCGTTAATGACAACATGTTGAGAGAAAGAATGCTCAGAGAACCTTCACTGGATTTACAAAAGGCGATACAAGCAGGCCTGAGTGCTGAAGAAACGAAGAGACACTCCAAGATAATGGCTACATATGAAACAGAAAATATCGCAACAATTCGCAATCCAAAGAAAAACAGGCTGTCGTCCAAAGTCATGTTCAAACGTGAAGACAAAAAGCCCGCGAAAACACAACAATGGATTGAGACATGCACCTACTGCGCTGGGTCACATCAGAAAGGAAACTGTCCAGCATACAATAAAAACTGCACAAATTGCGGCAAAAAAGGACACTTCGCTCGAATATGTCGAACGAAAAAGAAGAAATTATATAATGTCGGACAATCACGCAATTCAGACCACGTGGAGCAAAATCAGTTTAACATGGACGCCATATTGAAAAAAAATGTAGACGCACTACAAACTGACAAATGGAAAGTAAAGATTCGAGGCAACGAAACACTCATCAACTTCAAAATCGATACAGGTGCTGAAGTAAATGTATTACCAGCAAAAATATATAGAACTGTTGAACCAAAGCCAAAATTTAATAAAACGTCCATAAAATTAACCGCCTTCAACTGTACGCAAATTCCCACGATAGGGAGCTGTGTTATACAATTACAAAATAAAAATATAAAAGTAAATTCGCATTTCATTGTGGCAAACACAAATGCAAACGCAGTAATCGGCGCAGAAACAGCGGAAGAATTAGGACTGATAAAAAGAACTTATGAAATAAACAAGACGGACATAGAAGCATTAAAAGAAAAATATAAAGATTGCTATGGTGACATCGGAAAATTACCAGTCACACATCATATAACAATAACCCCGGACATAAAACCCGTCATAAATCCTCCAAGGAACATACCGTTTGGGATGAAACCAAAATTAAAAAAGGAGTTAGAAAAAATGACAAAAATGGGAATAATAAAACCCGTTGAAGAACCGACAGATTGGGTAAATTCTCTGGTAATAGTGGAGAAACCGAACGGAAAATTAAGACTATGTTTGGACCCTAGAGATCTAAACAAGGCCATAAAAAGAGAACACTACAAATTACCCACCGCCGAAGAAATATTTGCAGAAATGGAAAATCCAAAATATTTCACGAAATTAGACGCTTCAAATGGATATTGGCAAATACCCGTTGATGAAGAAAGCTCTAAGCTATTAACATTTAATTCGCCATTTGGTCGTTATTCGTTTACGCGCCTGCCATATGGAATACATAGTGCCTCTGAAATTTTTCAAGCACAAGTTGCAAAAATAATAGAAGGCATACCTGGAACGAAGAACTCACAGGATGACATAATAATATGGTCAGAAACATTAGAGGACCATATAAAAACATTAGACAAAGTATTCAGTCAACTACGCAAAGCTGGATTAAAATTAAACAAAAATAAATGTGAATTTGCAACAAAGCAATTAACATATTTAGGTCATTTGATCACTGATGAAGGAATAAAACCAGACCCTTCTAAAATAAAGGCAATAACACACATGCCTCTACCCGAAAATAAAAAAGATATCCAACGATTTTTGGGAATGACCAACTACCTGTGCAAGTTCATACCAGAGTACTCAGAGGTAACTACACCGTTGAGAGTACTGCTACACAACGATACGCTGTGGTCATTTGATAAACCTCAAATAGAGGCTATAGAAAAACTAAAACGGATAATAACTAGCCTACCAATTTTAAAATTTTATGATCCCAGCAAAGAAATTAAAATCACCACCGATGCCAGTAAACATGGATTGGGTGCAGTGTTACAACAGAAACATGATGAAAAATGGTTACCCGTGTCATACGCGTCACGATCGACAACCTCAGCAGAACAAAATTACTGCCCGATAGAATTGGAAACGCTCAGCATAGTGTTCGCCTGCAAAAAATTCCACCAATATATCTATGGAAGAAAATTTCTCATAGAAAATGATCACAAACCATTAAGGCAAATTTTTAAAAAATCCATTACAAAAAGCCCTCCGAGAATACAAAGATTCATACTCGCGCTTCAGAAATACGAATTCGAAGTAATATACATTCCAGGGCGAGAATCCGTAATTGCTGATGCATTATCACGTGCATACATATCAGACAGCGAACAAGAAATATCGGATACAGAAATGGACAAATATATCCATACCATTATAAAACAATATCCAATGAGCGACCAAAAACTCAACATATACCGTGAGGAGACTGGGAAAGACCCAACACTAAAAATGCTCATGAAATATGCGACATCAACTTGGCCAGAAAAAATGGAAGTGCCACCCACAATAGCACCATATATGCCAGTCCGCGATGACATATCGGTTGTGAAAGGACTAGTATTGAAAGGTACACGAATAGTGGTCCCAACCTCCCTAAGGAAGGAAGCCCTACAAAAAATCCACACTGGACATTTGGGCATAGAAAAGTGCATTACAAGAGCAAAAGAGGTCGTATATTGGCCTAACATAAACAATCAAATAAAAGAAATGGTTAGCACATGCACACATTGTCTAGATCACAGAAACCGACAACCGTCAGAATCACTAATACACCATGAAATACCCGTAACACCATGGACCAAAGTTGCGACAGACGTATTTTACTTATATAGTAAAGCATATGTAGTGATAATAGACTACACGACTAGATATTTCGATATCCACAAACTTGATGACTGCAAATCAAGTACGGTGATCAATAAAATAAAAAACACCTTCGCAAAATTTGGCATTCCACAAATAGTGATTAGTGACAATGGACCCGAGTACCGATCATCAGAATTTAGACAATTTGCTAAAGATTGGGATTTCAGGCATATCACGACAAGTCCGAACTATCCACAGTCGAATGGCTTAGTAGAAAGAAACATTCAAACAATTAAAAGAACATTAAAGAAATCGTTTGAAAGTAGACAAGACCCATACCTAGCAATGTTAGCGTTACGGACTTCACCATTAAAAGATAAAACCTCGTCACCAGCCCAACAGTTGATGAAAAGAACGCTAAGGACAAATCTTCCAAATATCATGCATAACAAAACAATGAAAAAGCATGGAATAAATAAAAAGTCCAGAGAGCTACCAAAACTAAAGAAAGACGATACTGTCCGTATTCTTTCACAAGAAAAATGGAACCGAAAAGGTAAGGTTGTGAAAAAATTAAAAGAGCCTCGTTCATATCTAATAAAAACAGAACAAGGAAATTATGTACGGCGCAACAGACGTCATATTTTAAAAACAAAAGAAAATCAAAAGTACAAAATCGAACACGACTATGAAAACATAATAAACCAGGAAAATAGTCGAAAACAAGTCGTATCAAAAACGGGCTCGGAAAACAAAATAATACCAAACTCCACAAAGAAAGGGAGACCAATTAAGTGTCCAGCCCGATACAGAGACTAAATGAGAAAACTCTAAAAAATAAAAATACTTTTATTTTTCAGTTAAAACAAAGAAATAAAAAACGGAGATGTTACGTAAACACGAGAGTTATCTCCCGTTGACTTAAGTGACTCCCACCGTCACTCTTGACGGCAACCTCCCACTACTTGTATTACTGCTATATGTAATCAGTGTAAATAAATTCTTGTTGAGTTCGCACGTGTCTCGACTCTGTTAATGAATGCTTCTATAACAAGTTACTAATATGACTTTATTTATTACTCACCTGTATCAACGCATAATATAAAACAGGTCAGGGCGCCTCAGGTAGTAAGCAATAAACTTACTTCTTCCCGAAGACAGGAGGCAAGGGTTGCGAGGGTGTATCTCCTAGGACAATCATCGACTGGTATCACCTTATCCCATCCCGAAGTTAATGAGAGACCAAACGGGCTGGAGTTGAATCAACAATAGAATATGTGGCAACATGGCCACCAGCGATTAACACGCTGAATTACAGTTACATTTTCAAGGCTTTAAAAGTAAATTCGAAGTTTATTTAATGAAAACAAATACAATTTAAGAATAAAAATCAATTTTATCCAAAGCAAGCTTAATCTATCCGCCATTGTCCAAGTGTTTTATTTTTTTTATTTTCATTTCGTTTGTTTTGCTTTAAAAAAACAAACAAACAAACTAACTTGTATGTTTGAAAGTTAATTTAATTATTACAATATCGTTTGGTCAGAAAACTATAACTAATTTAGTAAATATACTTTTTATAAAATTATTGGATGTATAAAGCTTCAAGAACATTGTTCATTTGATACACGAGGATTTGCTAAGAATTTTAAAGCCGGTTTAAATAACATTCTATTCGATAGTTTAAATACTTCAAAATTCCTTTCACATTTTGAACAGTAACTAAGTAATCTTTTTTCAACTATTAACAAAATATTAAAATTGCTGACTTATTTATGAAAAAAAAATGAAATGCATTATGATGGATTTAATCTCGTAAACAGATTTTTATTTACTACTTTTTATATTTAAAAAATAATTGGAAAATATAGTATAACTAATACAAGGGCATTGTTCTTAGAACACTTAACTTAGAGAAATCAATTTTATTTATAAGAGTAAATATTTAGAAATAATTATTTCTAACTATTATGGGGTGGGGGATAAACCGTATTTAACACAATAGGAAAGGGTGTCTTGCCTCCACCCCCCCTCGTGAACAGTCCTAAAATCTATTTTCAATCGACATTTATTCCATAGGTACCTCATTTTCCTACCTTGCCCAAATTCATTTTTCGTTACCTTATTTTCTCGCTGCCTTATTTTCCTAAATTTGTATGCAGAACAGAAGACTTCGATGGTATTGTCACGTTAGGAGACTTCGATGGTATTGCCACCTTGAAAAAAATGGATGAGTAGAACAGGGTCAGCTGACATAACTAGGAGAAGGAAACCATGGAAGAAGGTAATAAAAAGGATAAATAGAGATAGGTTGGATTGGAAGTCAGTTTTTAAAAGCCGTCCAACACATGCCAGCAAGTGAAACAAACGTTAAATCCATGATGCCGATGATGCTGACTATAATACCAATAATAGTAAGAGGTAAAAAAAAAAAAAAATTCTGAAAATCCTGCAAAAAAAAAAAAAAAAAAAAATAGGTCGAGAAGAATTTCTCCGCTCGGATCATATGAATTTCAAACACCCCAAAATAAACAACGATCAAAAAGACACTGTTCCCAATAACACCGGATTTTTTTAACTTTTACTTCGGTTGAGGTGAAGCGTAAACAGAACACTACACTGTCACTGTAATATATCCGGAAGGCCGGATCCGTAGTCTCGGACTAGAATCAAACACTGTCCCATCCTCGCTCAGAGGAAGTAAAATCCTTTTAGACTGATGACATTTTATTTTTGTTCCCATAAAGAGTGCCCCCTTTTGGAGGGCTGGATTTACCCACATGAAAAAAACGACCCTGTGTCGGGGAACAATTAATAGTCACACAAGGTCAGTTTATAGTGGAAATCCAGCGAATAAGTCGGATAATCATACATTTTAAAGTGCCGCCCCCTTTAACACAAACCCAGTCGCTTCCTGCTCGTAATCCTTACTATTATAGTACCATAACGACACCCCTCCACCTTTTATTATCACTACAAAAACACGAAATCCATTTAATGGCCCTTCTTTGCCTTTATTTTAACAAGGGCCAATCTTCTTTCTACACCGGTTACATTAATTGTTTTCTTCTACATTAGTTTCTTGTCCCTGTTTTGTGCAGACTTTTTTTATTCCGACTAATTTGAAGGTAAGTAAATCTTTTTTTTATTAAGATGAGAAAAAAAGAATCTCAACCCAAAGAAAAAGCAGAATTCGAATAAATATACCAGGTAACTGCTTTAAAAGAAATTAAAAACAAAACAGATTGTCTTAAGATGTTGTCTTAGATTTTTCACTAAGAGTTTAAAGCGCATTCATTATCTGGTACACAGACTGGCATCAAAGTGTAATATCTGTTTTACATTTACTTAAAACTCCTTGTAAACTGAAGCATGTTTTTTACAAATTATCCGACCCCAGACTGTCGCTTTTTAGGAAGATCAAAATTAACATTTTGTTTAACTCGTGAGCGAAAAGTAAAATAGGGATTTTAAAATCCGACGAAATTCTTTACAAAAAATAAAAATAACTATTTTTTGGTGCTTGTACAGAGAAGCGTACATATAAAAAAAAACACTGAAAATTAACCGGGGAACTCTTTGAAATACCTATGTATCAAACAAAAATAGGTTTGTACACCAAAAATTAGCAAAGACTATCGAGTAGAACTGTAATAAAAAATAAAAATCCGTTTAATCGGAGAAAAACACGAAATTCAGGTTGAGGTAACCCAGTCTGTCATATTAACACGTAATTAATCAATGGCAGTAATTAAAATACGATGAAACTTATTTTTATTTTTAATTACTTTTTGGTGAGGATACTTATTTAAATCTGCTGCGTAAGTAATACTGTTCTTTTTTGTGGTATTGACAATTAAATCCGCACGCTTTTCTGTACAAGCACCATTTTAATAATTAAAATTAATAGTTAAAATAGAGAATAGTTGGTAAGCACTTTTCCCGGCCCGCAGCGGCCGCCACCGCCAAATGCCTCAAGTGACTAAATCGTAGTCATTTAAAAATAAAGAATAGTCTTCATTATTACAAATAAGCATATAATTGACATTCTATTGCCCCCCACCCCCCGAATACAATTTTTTTAGTATCTTTTATGTTATACTTAATCTTTTGCACTTTAAGGACAGTGCTGATATAATAACGTTATTATTTAGAAACCTATTATGAATTAAAAACCAAAAAACACCCATTATAAATGAAAAAAAAACCCACATATATATATATATATATATATATATATATATATATATATAATGTATGAAATATTGTTTTTTTTATTATTTATAATGGGTGTGTTTTAAAATTTGTAATTGGTTTCTAAATAATAACGTTATTATTTCAGCGCTGTCCTTAAAGTGCAAAAGATTAAGTATAACATAAAAGATACTAAAAAGAATTGTATTCGGGGGGGGGGGGAGCAATAAAATGACAATTGAAGACTTTTCTTTATTTTTAAATGACTGCGATTGAGTCACTAGAGCCATTTAGCGGTGGCGGCCGGTGGAAAAGTAGAAAAATAAAAATAAACCGAAAAAAAATGTATTCGAGGGGGGGGGGAGACAATTATATGCTTATTTTTAATATTCAAGACTATTCTTTATTTATAAACTAGCGAGGCTACCCGGCGTTGCTCGGGGTCATAAAAACATATAATTGAGGAGAAATCGCGTGTGTAACATCTTTATATTCAAACTCCTATTCCCCCCCCCCCTCCTCTATAGCCGTCTATTTATCTTTCTATCTTTCTCTTCACTGGTCGCCCCATTTCACCGCTTCTTTTTAATTTTGCCTTTTGGGAAGGCTGCTTCTTCCCCGCCATTTCTCCTACGTTGCCCAGGGCAATAGTATGACATATTTCTATAAAAAGTACCACCTCTATCTGCGCTTTCTATATAGGTACTTATCTCCGCTCCGGTATTCATACTATATACGTATGTATCGCCACCGTGGTGTGCAGACTATATACGTACCTATCGTCGCCCCAGTGCACATACTATATACGTACCTATTGCCGCCCCAGTGCATATACTATATCAGTACCCATTGCTGCCCCGGTATGCATGCTATATACGTGCCTATCGCTGTCCCGGTGTAAATGCTACATACGTACCTATTGCTGCCCCAGTGCAATGCTACATATGTTCCTATCGCAGCCCCAGTACTTTCAAAATCAAGAACGCCTCCTGAGCACTACTGAAATCACTTAGGTATCCTCCCTCCTTTTTATCTGCCAAATAATCCAAATTGGAACGAAGATGGCGTTAAAATATTTTCCATCTAGGATATTGAGCACTTTTCTCCCGGACAACGCCGAGTACTTTGAAAATAAAAGAGGCCTTATGAGCACTACTGAAATCACTGTTATCGATTCCTCCATCCTTTTCAGCGTAGATGCTGTTAAAATATTATCCAAACCTATCACTACGGTAGCTCTATCTAGGACATTGAGCACTTTTATCCCAGACAACGCCGAGTACTTTGAAAATCAAGGAGTTCTCCTGAGCACTACTGAAATCACTTAGGTATTCTCCCTCCTTTTCATCTGCCAAATAGTCCAAAGGAGAACGAAGATGACGTGTAAATATTTTTCAAACCTATCACTACAGTAGCTCTACCTAAGATATTGAGCACTTTTCTCCCGGACAGCGCCGAGTATTTGAAAATCTAGAAGGTCTCCTGGGCACTACTGAAATCACTCTTACAGATTCCCCCATTCTTTTCAGCTAGATGCTGTTAAAATATTATCCAAACCTATCACTACAGTAGCTCTATCTAAGACATTGAGCACTTTTCCCCATGGACAACCCAGAGTACTTTCAAAATCAAGGACGCCTCCTGAGCACTACTGAAATCATTTAAGTATCCTCCCTCCTTTTCATCTGCAAAATAGTCCAAAGGAGAACGAAGATGAGGTTAAAATATTTTCCAAACCTATCAGTACAGTAGCTCTATCTAAGATATTGAGCACTTTTCTCCCGGACAACGCCGAATACTTTGAATATCAAGGACCCCTCCTGAGCACTACTGAAATTACTTAGGTTTCACCCCTTTTCTCCAAATTGTTCCTGAGGCGCTCACACCGGCGAATGCCGACACTCCCCCTCCCTTAATTTGGCATGAGGCGCCCCAACGGCGAATGCCGCCCCCCCCCCTCATTTCGCCTGAAATGAGGAGGTAATGCCTGGAAGAATTATATCATGATAACAGAACGGCCATAGTGAGGAAGGGAGGGGGAAGGAATATTATTGTCTATTTATAATTAAGAAAGAAAGGTAGAAAGGGTGGGAGTGAGAGGGAAAGAAGAAAGGAAGAAAGAAAGGTTTGTAGTGTCAGTGAATTTCTTCCTGCCACTCTCTGACGTAATTTCTGGTTTATCGTGACTTTACATTATTTTTCAAATAATACATGATTGCATTGATTTCTTCTTAAATTAGTACTAAACAACGTTGAAAAATCGAGTTAAAAGCCACCCCCCATTGGAGAAAAGTGCTCAGTCGACCCCGGAAGAGTCAATTTTTTTTTCCGGTTCCGAGATATTAGATGCGCCTGGGCTGGCCGGTCGGAATGATGCTTCCCGTGTGACCGTTTGTTGGGTACTTTCGGAGGAGAAGCTTTACATACATACATACATACATACATACAGACAGGTGGGATTTATATAATAGACTAGCGGGGCTACCCAGCGTTGCTCGGGGTCATAAAAACATATAATTGAGGAGAAATCGCGTGTGTAACATCTTTATATTCAAACTTCTATTCCCCCCCCCCCCTCCTCTATAGCCGTCTATTTATCTTTCTACCTTTCTCTTCCTTTGTCGTCCCATTTCACCGCTTCTTTTTAATTTTGCCTGTTGGGAAGGCTGCTCCTTCCCCACCATTTCTCCTACGTTGCCCAGGGCAATAGTATGACATATTTCTATAAAAAGTACCACCTCTATCTGCGCTTTCTATATAGGTACTTATCTCCGCTCCGGTATTCATACTATATACATATGTATCGCAACCGTGGTGTGCATACTATACACATACCTATCGTCGCCCCAGTGCACATACTATATACGTACCTATTGCCGCCCCGGTGCATATACTATATAAGTATCCATTGCTGCCCCGGTATGCATGCTATATACGTACCTATCGCTGTCCCGGTGTAAATGCTACATACGTACCTATTGCTGCCCCGGTGCAATGCTACATATGTTCCTATCGCAGCCCCAGTACTTTCAAAATCGAGAACGCCTCCTGAGCACTACTGAAATCACTTAGATATCCTCCCTCCTTTTTATCTGCAAAATAGTCCAAATTGGAACGAAGATGGCGTAAAAATATTTTCCATCTAGGATATTAAGCACTTTTCTCCCGGACAACACCGAGCACTTTGAAAATAAAGGAGGCCTTATGAGCACTACTGAAATAACTCTTATCGATTCCCCCATTTTTTTCAGCGTAGATGCTGTTAAAATATTATCCAAACCTATCACTACAGTAGCTCTATCTTGGACATTGAGCACTTTTATCCCGGACAACGCCGAGTACTTTGAAAATCAAGGAGTTCTCCTGAGCTCTACTGAAATCAATTAGGTATTCTCCCTCCTTTTCATCTGCAAAATAATCCAAAGGAGAACGAAGATGACGTGTAAATATTTTTCAAACCTACCACTACAGTAGCTCTATCTAAGATATTGAGCACTTTTCTCCCGGACAGCGCCGAGCAATTTGAAAATCTAGGTCTCCTGGGCACTACTGAAATCACTCTTACGGATTCCCCCATCCTTTTCAGCTAGATGCTGTTAAAATATTATCCAAACCTATCACTACAGTAGCTCTATCTAAGACATTGAGCACTTTTCCCCACGGAAAACCCAGAGTACTTTCAAAATCAAGCACGCCTCCTGAGCACTACTGAAATCATTTAGGTATCCTCCCTCCTTTTCATCTGCAAAATAGTCTAAAGGAGAACGAAGATTGCGTTAAAATATTTTCCAAACCTATCAGTACAGTAGCTCTATCTAAGATATTGAGCACTTTTCTCCCGGACAACGCCGAGTACTTTGAAAATCAAGGAGGCCTCCTGAGCACTACTGAAATCACTTACGTATCCTCCCTCCTTTTCATCTCCAAAATAGTCCTAAGGGGTACGAAGATGGCGTTAAAATGTTTTCCAAACCTATCAATACAGTAGCTCTATCTAGGACATTGAGCATTTTTCTCCCGGACAACGCCGAGTACTTTGAAAATTAATGAGGCTTCCTGAGCACTACTGAAATAACTCTTAACGATTCCCCCATTTTTTTAAGCGTAACTGCTGTTAGAATATTATCCAAAATTATCACTACAGTAGCTCTATCTAGGACGTTGAGCACTTTACTCTCGGACAACGCCTAGTACTGTGAAAATATAGGACGCCTCCTGAGCACTACTGAAATCACTTAGGTATCCTCCCTTCTTTTGATCTGCAAAATAGTCCAAAGGGGAACAAAGATTGCGTGAAAATATTTTCCAAACCTATCACTACAGTAGCTTTATAGGATATTGAGCACTTTTCTCCCGAAAACGCTGACTACTTTGAAAATCAAGGAGGCCTCTTTAGCACTACTGAAATAACTCTTATCGATTACCCCATCATTTTCAGCGTAGATGCTGTTAAAATATTATCCAAACCTATCACTACAGTAGCTCTATCTAGGACATTGAGCACTTTTCTCCCTGACAACGCCGAGTACTATGAAAATCAAGGAGGCGTCCGTAGCACTACTGAAATAACTTAGGTATCCTCCCTCCTTTTCATCTGAAAAATAGTCCAAAAGGGAACGAAGATGGCGTTAAAATATTTTCAAAACCTATCACTAGAGTAGCTCTATCAAGGATATTGAGCACTTTTCTCCCGGACAACGCCGAGTACTTTGAATATCTAGGACCCCTCCTGAGCACTACTGAAATCACTTAGGTATTCCCCCTCCTTTTCATCTGCAAAATACTCCAAACGGGGAACGAAGATGGCGTTAAAATATTTTCTAAACCTATCACTACAGTAGCTCTATCTACTATACTGAGCACTTTTCTCCTGAACAACGCCGAGTACTGTGAAAATATAGGACGCCTCCTGAGCACTACTGAAATCACTTAGGTATCCTCCCTTCTTTTGATCTGCCAAATAGTTTAAACGGGAACGAAAGTTTCGTTAGATATTTTCCAAACCTATCACTACAGTATCTCTATCTAGGATATTGAGCACTTTTCTCCCGGACAACGCGGAGTAATTTGAAAATCAAGGAGGCCTCATGAGCACTGCTGAAATAACTCTTATCGATTCCCCCATTATTTTCAGTGTAGATGCTGTTAAAATATTATCCAAACCTATCACTACAGTAGCTCTATCTAGGATATTGAGCACTTTTCTCCCGGACAACGCCGAGTACTTTGAATATCTAGGACCCCTCCTGAGCACTACTGAAATCACTTAGGTATTCCTCCTCCTTTTCATCTGAAAATACTCCAAACGGGGAACGAAGATGGCGTTAAAATATTTTCTAAACCTATCACTACAGTAGCTCTATCTACTATACTGAGCACTTTTATCCTGGACAACGCCGAGTACTATGAAAATCAATGAGGCCTCCTGAGCACTATTGAAATCACTTAGGTATCCTCCCTCCTTTTCTATCTGCAAAATAGTCTAAAGGGGAACGAAGATTGCGTTAAACTATTTTCCAAACATATCACTACAGTAGCTCTATCTAGGATATTGAGCACTTTTCTCCCGGACAACGCCGACTACTTTGAAAATCAAGGAGGCCTCATGAGCACTAATGAAATCACTCTTATTGATTCCCGCATTTTTTTCAGCGTAGATGCTGTTAAAATATTATCCAAACCTATTACCACAGTAGCTCTATCTAGGATATTGAGCACTTTTCTCCCGGACAACGCCGAGTACTTTGAAAGTCAAGGAGGCCTCCTTAGCACTACTGAAATTACTTAGGTATCCTCCCTCCTTTTCATCTGCCAAATAGTCCAAAGGGGAACGAAGATGACGTGTACTTATTTTCCAAATCTATCACTACAGTAGCTCTATCTAGGATATTGAGCACTTTTCTCCCAGACAACGCCGAGTACTTTGAAAATCAAGGAGGCTTCCTGAGCACTACTGAAATTACTCTTGTCGATTCCCCCATCATTTTCAGCGTAGATTATTTTAAAATATTATCCAAACCTATCACTGCAATAGCTCTATCTAGTACATTTAGCACTTTTATCCCGCACAACGCCGAGTACTTTGAAAGTCAAGGAGGCCTCCTGAGCACTACTGAAATCACTTAGATATCCTCCCTCTTTTTCATCTGCAAAATAGTCCGAAGGGGACCGAAGATGACGTTAAAATATTTTCCAAACCTATCACTACAGTAGCTCTATCTAAGATATTGAGCACTTTTCTCCCGAACAACGCCGAGTACTGTGAAAATATAGGACGCCTTCTGAGCACTACTGAAATAACTTAGGTATCCTCCCTTCTTTTGATCTGCCAAATAGTCTAAACAGGAACGAAAGTTGCGTTAAAATATTTTGAAAACCTATCACTACAGTAGCTTTATCTAGGATATTGAGCACTTTTCTCCCGGACAATGCCGAGTACTTTGAAAATCAAGGAGGCCTCCTTAGCACTACTGAAATTACTCTTATCGATTCCCCCATCCTTTTAAGCGTAGATGCTGTTAAAATATTATCCAAACCTATCAGTACAGTAGCTCTATCTAAGACATTGAGCACTTTTCCCCATGGACAACCCAGAGTACTTTCAAAATCAAGGACGCCTCCTGAGCACTACTGAAATCATTTAAGTATCCTCCCTCCTTTTCATCTGCAAAATAGTCCAAAGGAGAACGAAGATGAGGTTAAAATATTTTCCAAACCTATCAGTACAGTAGCTCTATCTAAGATATTGAGCACTTTTCTCCCGGACAACGCCGAATACTTTGAATATCAAGGACCCCTCCTGAGCACTACTGAAATTACTTAGGTTTCACCCCTTTTCTCCAAATTGTTCCTGAGGCGCTCACACCGGCGAATGCCGACACTCCCCCTCCCTTAATTTGGCATGAGGCGCCCCAACGGCGAATGCCGCCCCCCCCCTCATTTCGCCTGAAATGAGGAGGTAATGCCTGGAAGAATTATATCATGATAACAGAACGGCCATAGTGAGGAAGGGAGGGGGAAGGAATATTATTGTCTATTTATAATTAAGAAAGAAAGGTAGAAAGGGTGGGAGTGAGAGGGAAAGAAGAAAGGAAGAAAGAAAGGTTTGTAGTGTCAGTGAATTTCTTCCTGCCACTCTCTGACGTAATTTCTGGTTTATCGTGACTTTACATTATTTTTCAAATAATACATGATTGCATTGATTTCTTCTTAAATTAGTACTAAACAACGTTGAAAAATCGAGTTAAAAGCCACCCCCCATTGGAGAAAAGTGCTCAGTCGACCCCGGAAGAGTCAATTTTTTTTTCCGGTTCCGAGATATTAGATGCGCCTGGGCTGGCCGGTCGGAATGATGCTTCCCGTGTGACCGTTTGTTGGGTACTTTCGGAGGAGAAGCTTTACATACATACATACATACATACATACAGACAGGTGGGATTTATATAATAGACTAGCGGGGCTACCCAGCGTTGCTCGGGGTCATAAAAACATATAATTGAGGAGAAATCGCGTGTGTAACATCTTTATATTCAAACTTCTATTCCCCCCCCCCCTCCTCTATAGCCGTCTATTTATCTTTCTACCTTTCTCTTCCTTTGTCGTCCCATTTCACCGCTTCTTTTTAATTTTGCCTGTTGGGAAGGCTGCTCCTTCCCCACCATTTCTCCTACGTTGCCCAGGGCAATAGTATGACATATTTCTATAAAAAGTACCACCTCTATCTGCGCTTTCTATATAGGTACTTATCTCCGCTCCGGTATTCATACTATATACATATGTATCGCAACCGTGGTGTGCATACTATACACATACCTATCGTCGCCCCAGTGCACATACTATATACGTACCTATTGCCGCCCCGGTGCATATACTATATAAGTATCCATTGCTGCCCCGGTATGCATGCTATATACGTACCTATCGCTGTCCCGGTGTAAATGCTACATACGTACCTATTGCTGCCCCGGTGCAATGCTACATATGTTCCTATCGCAGCCCCAGTACTTTCAAAATCGAGAACGCCTCCTGAGCACTACTGAAATCACTTAGATATCCTCCCTCCTTTTTATCTGCAAAATAGTCCAAATTGGAACGAAGATGGCGTAAAAATATTTTCCATCTAGGATATTAAGCACTTTTCTCCCGGACAACACCGAGCACTTTGAAAATAAAGGAGGCCTTATGAGCACTACTGAAATAACTCTTATCGATTCCCCCATTTTTTTCAGCGTAGATGCTGTTAAAATATTATCCAAACCTATCACTACAGTAGCTCTATCTTGGACATTGAGCACTTTTATCCCGGACAACGCCGAGTACTTTGAAAATCAAGGAGTTCTCCTGAGCTCTACTGAAATCAATTAGGTATTCTCCCTCCTTTTCATCTGCAAAATAATCCAAAGGAGAACGAAGATGACGTGTAAATATTTTTCAAACCTACCACTACAGTAGCTCTATCTAAGATATTGAGCACTTTTCTCCCGGACAGCGCCGAGCAATTTGAAAATCTAGGTCTCCTGGGCACTACTGAAATCACTCTTACGGATTCCCCCATCCTTTTCAGCTAGATGCTGTTAAAATATTATCCAAACCTATCACTACAGTAGCTCTATCTAAGACATTGAGCACTTTTCCCCACGGAAAACCCAGAGTACTTTCAAAATCAAGCACGCCTCCTGAGCACTACTGAAATCATTTAGGTATCCTCCCTCCTTTTCATCTGCAAAATAGTCTAAAGGAGAACGAAGATTGCGTTAAAATATTTTCCAAACCTATCAGTACAGTAGCTCTATCTAAGATATTGAGCACTTTTCTCCCGGACAACGCCGAGTACTTTGAAAATCAAGGAGGCCTCCTGAGCACTACTGAAATCACTTACGTATCCTCCCTCCTTTTCATCTCCAAAATAGTCCTAAGGGGTACGAAGATGGCGTTAAAATGTTTTCCAAACCTATCAATACAGTAGCTCTATCTAGGACATTGAGCATTTTTCTCCCGGACAACGCCGAGTACTTTGAAAATTAATGAGGCTTCCTGAGCACTACTGAAATAACTCTTAACGATTCCCCCATTTTTTTAAGCGTAACTGCTGTTAGAATATTATCCAAAATTATCACTACAGTAGCTCTATCTAGGACGTTGAGCACTTTACTCTCGGACAACGCCTAGTACTGTGAAAATATAGGACGCCTCCTGAGCACTACTGAAATCACTTAGGTATCCTCCCTTCTTTTGATCTGCAAAATAGTCCAAAGGGGAACAAAGATTGCGTGAAAATATTTTCCAAACCTATCACTACAGTAGCTTTATAGGATATTGAGCACTTTTCTCCCGAAAACGCTGACTACTTTGAAAATCAAGGAGGCCTCTTTAGCACTACTGAAATAACTCTTATCGATTACCCCATCATTTTCAGCGTAGATGCTGTTAAAATATTATCCAAACCTATCACTACAGTAGCTCTATCTAGGACATTGAGCACTTTTCTCCCTGACAACGCCGAGTACTATGAAAATCAAGGAGGCGTCCGTAGCACTACTGAAATAACTTAGGTATCCTCCCTCCTTTTCATCTGAAAAATAGTCCAAAAGGGAACGAAGATGGCGTTAAAATATTTTCAAAACCTATCACTAGAGTAGCTCTATCAAGGATATTGAGCACTTTTCTCCCGGACAACGCCGAGTACTTTGAATATCTAGGACCCCTCCTGAGCACTACTGAAATCACTTAGGTATTCCCCCTCCTTTTCATCTGCAAAATACTCCAAACGGGGAACGAAGATGGCGTTAAAATATTTTCTAAACCTATCACTACAGTAGCTCTATCTACTATACTGAGCACTTTTCTCCTGAACAACGCCGAGTACTGTGAAAATATAGGACGCCTCCTGAGCACTACTGAAATCACTTAGGTATCCTCCCTTCTTTTGATCTGCCAAATAGTTTAAACGGGAACGAAAGTTTCGTTAGATATTTTCCAAACCTATCACTACAGTATCTCTATCTAGGATATTGAGCACTTTTCTCCCGGACAACGCGGAGTAATTTGAAAATCAAGGAGGCCTCATGAGCACTGCTGAAATAACTCTTATCGATTCCCCCATTATTTTCAGTGTAGATGCTGTTAAAATATTATCCAAACCTATCACTACAGTAGCTCTATCTAGGATATTGAGCACTTTTCTCCCGGACAACGCCGAGTACTTTGAATATCTAGGACCCCTCCTGAGCACTACTGAAATCACTTAGGTATTCCTCCTCCTTTTCATCTGAAAATACTCCAAACGGGGAACGAAGATGGCGTTAAAATATTTTCTAAACCTATCACTACAGTAGCTCTATCTACTATACTGAGCACTTTTATCCTGGACAACGCCGAGTACTATGAAAATCAATGAGGCCTCCTGAGCACTATTGAAATCACTTAGGTATCCTCCCTCCTTTTCTATCTGCAAAATAGTCTAAAGGGGAACGAAGATTGCGTTAAACTATTTTCCAAACATATCACTACAGTAGCTCTATCTAGGATATTGAGCACTTTTCTCCCGGACAACGCCGACTACTTTGAAAATCAAGGAGGCCTCATGAGCACTAATGAAATCACTCTTATTGATTCCCGCATTTTTTTCAGCGTAGATGCTGTTAAAATATTATCCAAACCTATTACCACAGTAGCTCTATCTAGGATATTGAGCACTTTTCTCCCGGACAACGCCGAGTACTTTGAAAGTCAAGGAGGCCTCCTTAGCACTACTGAAATTACTTAGGTATCCTCCCTCCTTTTCATCTGCCAAATAGTCCAAAGGGGAACGAAGATGACGTGTACTTATTTTCCAAATCTATCACTACAGTAGCTCTATCTAGGATATTGAGCACTTTTCTCCCAGACAACGCCGAGTACTTTGAAAATCAAGGAGGCTTCCTGAGCACTACTGAAATTACTCTTGTCGATTCCCCCATCATTTTCAGCGTAGATTATTTTAAAATATTATCCAAACCTATCACTGCAATAGCTCTATCTAGTACATTTAGCACTTTTATCCCGCACAACGCCGAGTACTTTGAAAGTCAAGGAGGCCTCCTGAGCACTACTGAAATCACTTAGATATCCTCCCTCTTTTTCATCTGCAAAATAGTCCGAAGGGGACCGAAGATGACGTTAAAATATTTTCCAAACCTATCACTACAGTAGCTCTATCTAAGATATTGAGCACTTTTCTCCCGAACAACGCCGAGTACTGTGAAAATATAGGACGCCTTCTGAGCACTACTGAAATAACTTAGGTATCCTCCCTTCTTTTGATCTGCCAAATAGTCTAAACAGGAACGAAAGTTGCGTTAAAATATTTTGAAAACCTATCACTACAGTAGCTTTATCTAGGATATTGAGCACTTTTCTCCCGGACAACGCCGAGTACTTTGAAAATCAAGGAGGCCTCCTTAGCACTACTGAAATTACTCTTATCGATTCCCCCATCCTTTTAAGCGTAGATGCTGTTAAAATATTATCCAAACCTATCAGTACAGTAGCTCTATCTAAGACATTGAGCACTTTTCCCCATGGACAACCCAGAGTACTTTCAAAATCAAGGACGCCTCCTGAGCACTACTGAAATCATTTAAGTATCCTCCCTCCTTTTCATCTGCAAAATAGTCCAAAGGAGAACGAAGATGAGGTTAAAATATTTTCCAAACCTATCAGTACAGTAGCTCTATCTAAGATATTGAGCACTTTTCTCCCGGACAACGCCGAATACTTTGAATATCAAGGACCCCTCCTGAGCACTACTGAAATTACTTAGGTTTCACCCCTTTTCTCCAAATTGTTCCTGAGGCGCTCACACCGGCGAATGCCGACACTCCCCCTCCCTTAATTTGGCATGAGGCGCCCCAACGGCGAATGCCGCCCCCCCCCTCATTTCGCCTGAAATGAGGAGGTAATGCCTGGAAGAATTATATCATGATAACAGAACGGCCATAGTGAGGAAGGGAGGGGGAAGGAATATTATTGTCTATTTATAATTAAGAAAGAAAGGTAGAAAGGGTGGGAGTGAGAGGGAAAGAAGAAAGGAAGAAAGAAAGGTTTGTAGTGTCAGTGAATTTCTTCCTGCCACTCTCTGACGTAATTTCTGGTTTATCGTGACTTTACATTATTTTTCAAATAATACATGATTGCATTGATTTCTTCTTAAATTAGTACTAAACAACGTTGAAAAATCGAGTTAAAAGCCACCCCCCATTGGAGAAAAGTGCTCAGTCGACCCCGGAAGAGTCAATTTTTTTTTCCGGTTCCGAGATATTAGATGCGCCTGGGCTGGCCGGTCGGAATGATGCTTCCCGTGTGACCGTTTGTTGGGTACTTTCGGAGGAGAAGCTTTACATACATACATACATACATACATACAGACAGGTGGGATTTATATAATAGACTAGCGGGGCTACCCAGCGTTGCTCGGGGTCATAAAAACATATAATTGAGGAGAAATCGCGTGTGTAACATCTTTATATTCAAACTTCTATTCCCCCCCCCCCCTCCTCTATAGCCGTCTATTTATCTTTCTACCTTTCTCTTCCTTTGTCGTCCCATTTCACCGCTTCTTTTTAATTTTGCCTGTTGGGAAGGCTGCTCCTTCCCCACCATTTCTCCTACGTTGCCCAGGGCAATAGTATGACATATTTCTATAAAAAGTACCACCTCTATCTGCGCTTTCTATATAGGTACTTATCTCCGCTCCGGTATTCATACTATATACATATGTATCGCAACCGTGGTGTGCATACTATACACATACCTATCGTCGCCCCAGTGCACATACTATATACGTACCTATTGCCGCCCCGGTGCATATACTATATAAGTATCCATTGCTGCCCCGGTATGCATGCTATATACGTACCTATCGCTGTCCCGGTGTAAATGCTACATACGTACCTATTGCTGCCCCGGTGCAATGCTACATATGTTCCTATCGCAGCCCCAGTACTTTCAAAATCGAGAACGCCTCCTGAGCACTACTGAAATCACTTAGATATCCTCCCTCCTTTTTATCTGCAAAATAGTCCAAATTGGAACGAAGATGGCGTAAAAATATTTTCCATCTAGGATATTAAGCACTTTTCTCCCGGACAACACCGAGCACTTTGAAAATAAAGGAGGCCTTATGAGCACTACTGAAATAACTCTTATCGATTCCCCCATTTTTTTCAGCGTAGATGCTGTTAAAATATTATCCAAACCTATCACTACAGTAGCTCTATCTTGGACATTGAGCACTTTTATCCCGGACAACGCCGAGTACTTTGAAAATCAAGGAGTTCTCCTGAGCTCTACTGAAATCAATTAGGTATTCTCCCTCCTTTTCATCTGCAAAATAATCCAAAGGAGAACGAAGATGACGTGTAAATATTTTTCAAACCTACCACTACAGTAGCTCTATCTAAGATATTGAGCACTTTTCTCCCGGACAGCGCCGAGCAATTTGAAAATCTAGGTCTCCTGGGCACTACTGAAATCACTCTTACGGATTCCCCCATCCTTTTCAGCTAGATGCTGTTAAAATATTATCCAAACCTATCACTACAGTAGCTCTATCTAAGACATTGAGCACTTTTCCCCACGGAAAACCCAGAGTACTTTCAAAATCAAGCACGCCTCCTGAGCACTACTGAAATCATTTAGGTATCCTCCCTCCTTTTCATCTGCAAAATAGTCTAAAGGAGAACGAAGATTGCGTTAAAATATTTTCCAAACCTATCAGTACAGTAGCTCTATCTAAGATATTGAGCACTTTTCTCCCGGACAACGCCGAGTACTTTGAAAATCAAGGAGGCCTCCTGAGCACTACTGAAATCACTTACGTATCCTCCCTCCTTTTCATCTCCAAAATAGTCCTAAGGGGTACGAAGATGGCGTTAAAATGTTTTCCAAACCTATCAATACAGTAGCTCTATCTAGGACATTGAGCATTTTTCTCCCGGACAACGCCGAGTACTTTGAAAATTAATGAGGCTTCCTGAGCACTACTGAAATAACTCTTAACGATTCCCCCATTTTTTTAAGCGTAACTGCTGTTAGAATATTATCCAAAATTATCACTACAGTAGCTCTATCTAGGACGTTGAGCACTTTACTCTCGGACAACGCCTAGTACTGTGAAAATATAGGACGCCTCCTGAGCACTACTGAAATCACTTAGGTATCCTCCCTTCTTTTGATCTGCAAAATAGTCCAAAGGGGAACAAAGATTGCGTGAAAATATTTTCCAAACCTATCACTACAGTAGCTTTATAGGATATTGAGCACTTTTCTCCCGAAAACGCTGACTACTTTGAAAATCAAGGAGGCCTCTTTAGCACTACTGAAATAACTCTTATCGATTACCCCATCATTTTCAGCGTAGATGCTGTTAAAATATTATCCAAACCTATCACTACAGTAGCTCTATCTAGGACATTGAGCACTTTTCTCCCTGACAACGCCGAGTACTATGAAAATCAAGGAGGCGTCCGTAGCACTACTGAAATAACTTAGGTATCCTCCCTCCTTTTCATCTGAAAAATAGTCCAAAAGGGAACGAAGATGGCGTTAAAATATTTTCAAAACCTATCACTAGAGTAGCTCTATCAAGGATATTGAGCACTTTTCTCCCGGACAACGCCGAGTACTTTGAATATCTAGGACCCCTCCTGAGCACTACTGAAATCACTTAGGTATTCCCCCTCCTTTTCATCTGCAAAATACTCCAAACGGGGAACGAAGATGGCGTTAAAATATTTTCTAAACCTATCACTACAGTAGCTCTATCTACTATACTGAGCACTTTTCTCCTGAACAACGCCGAGTACTGTGAAAATATAGGACGCCTCCTGAGCACTACTGAAATCACTTAGGTATCCTCCCTTCTTTTGATCTGCCAAATAGTTTAAACGGGAACGAAAGTTTCGTTAGATATTTTCCAAACCTATCACTACAGTATCTCTATCTAGGATATTGAGCACTTTTCTCCCGGACAACGCGGAGTAATTTGAAAATCAAGGAGGCCTCATGAGCACTGCTGAAATAACTCTTATCGATTCCCCCATTATTTTCAGTGTAGATGCTGTTAAAATATTATCCAAACCTATCACTACAGTAGCTCTATCTAGGATATTGAGCACTTTTCTCCCGGACAACGCCGAGTACTTTGAATATCTAGGACCCCTCCTGAGCACTACTGAAATCACTTAGGTATTCCTCCTCCTTTTCATCTGAAAATACTCCAAACGGGGAACGAAGATGGCGTTAAAATATTTTCTAAACCTATCACTACAGTAGCTCTATCTACTATACTGAGCACTTTTATCCTGGACAACGCCGAGTACTATGAAAATCAATGAGGCCTCCTGAGCACTATTGAAATCACTTAGGTATCCTCCCTCCTTTTCTATCTGCAAAATAGTCTAAAAGGGAACGAAGATTGCGTTAAACTATTTTCCAAACATATCACTACAGTAGCTCTATCTAGGATATTGAGCACTTTTCTCCCGGACAACGCCGACTACTTTGAAAATCAAGGAGGCCTCATGAGCACTAATGAAATCACTCTTATTGATTCCCGCATTTTTTTCAGCGTAGATGCTGTTAAAATATTATCCAAACCTATTACCACAGTAGCTCTATCTAGGATATTGAGCACTTTTCTCCCGGACAACGCCGAGTACTTTGAAAGTCAAGGAGGCCTCCTTAGCACTACTGAAATTACTTAGGTATCCTCCCTCCTTTTCATCTGCCAAATAGTCCAAAGGGGA
Organism: Sepiola atlantica; assembly: GCA_963556195.1. Classification (NCBI taxonomy): domain Eukaryota; kingdom Metazoa; phylum Mollusca; class Cephalopoda; order Sepiida; family Sepiolidae; genus Sepiola; species Sepiola atlantica. The sequence goes on from OY744525.1 coordinate 110,136,777, forward strand.
ACGAAGATGACGTGTACTTATTTTCCAAATCTATCACTACAGTAGCTCTATCTAGGATATTGAGCACTTTTCTCCCAGACAACGCCGAGTACTTTGAAAATCAAGGAGGCTTCCTGAGCACTACTGAAATTACTCTTGTCGATTCCCCCATCATTTTCAGCGTAGATTATTTTAAAATATTATCCAAACCTATCACTGCAATAGCTCTATCTAGTACATTTAGCACTTTTATCCCGCACAACGCCGAGTACTTTGAAAGTCAAGGAGGCCTCCTGAGCACTACTGAAATCACTTAGATATCCTCCCTCTTTTTCATCTGCAAAATAGTCCGAAGGGGACCGAAGATGACGTTAAAATATTTTCCAAACCTATCACTACAGTAGCTCTATCTAAGATATTGAGCACTTTTCTCCCGAACAACGCCGAGTACTGTGAAAATATAGGACGCCTTCTGAGCACTACTGAAATAACTTAGGTATCCTCCCTTCTTTTGATCTGCCAAATAGTCTAAACAGGAACGAAAGTTGCGTTAAAATATTTTGAAAACCTATCACTACAGTAGCTTTATCTAGGATATTGAGCACTTTTCTCCCGGACAACGCCGAGTACTTTGAAAATCAAGGAGGCCTCCTTAGCACTACTGAAATTACTCTTATCGATTCCCCCATCCTTTTAAGCGTAGATGCTGTTAAAATATTATCCAAACCTATCAGTACAGTAGCTCTATCTAAGACATTGAGCACTTTTCTCCCGGACAACGCCGAGTACTTTTAAAGTCAAGGAGGCCTCCTGAGCACTACTGAAATCACTTAGATATCTTCCCTCTTTTTCATCTGCAAAATAGTCTAAAGGGGAACGAAGATTGCGTTAAAATATTTTCCAAACCTATAACTACAGTAGCTCTATCTAAGATATTAAGCACTTTTCTCCCGGACAACGCCGAGTAATTTGAAAATCAAGGAGGCCCCATTAGCACTACTGAAATAACTCTTATCGATTTTCCCATCATTTTCAGCGTAGATGCTGTTAAAATATTATCCAAACCTATCACTACAGTAGCGATGTCTAGGACATTGAGCACTTTTCTCCCGGAAAACGCCGAGTACTATGAAAATCAATGAGGCCACCTGTGCACTACTGAAATAACTTAGGTATCCTCCCTTCTTTTCATCTGCAAAATAGTCCAAAGGATTACAAAGATGACGTTAAAATATTTTCCAAACATATCACTACAGTAGCTCTATCTAGGATATTGAGCATTTTTCTCCCGGACAACGCCGACTACTTTGAAAATCAAGGAGGCCTCCTTAGCACTAATGAAATTACTCTCATCGGTTCCCCCATTTTTTTCAGCTAGATGCTGTTAAAATATTATCCAAACCTATCACTACAGTAGCTCTATCTAGGACATTGAGCACTTTTCTCCCGGACAACGCCGAGTACTTTGAAAGTCAAGGAGGCCTCCTGAGCACTACTGAAATCACTTAGATATCGTCCCTCTTTTTCATCTGCAAAATAGTCCAAAGGGGAACGAAGATGGCGTTAAAATATTTTCCAAACCTATCACTACAGTAGCTCTATCTAAGATATTGAACACTTTTCTCCCGGACAACGCCGAGTACTTTGAAAATCAAGGAGGCCTCCTGATCACTACTGAAATCACTTAGGTATCCTACGTCCTTTTCATATGCAACATAGTCCAAAGGGGAATGAAGATGACGTTAAAATATTATCTAAACCTATCACTACAGTAGCTCTATCTAGGTTATTGAGCACTTTTCTCCTGGACAACGCCGAGTACTTTGAATATCAAGGACCCCTCCTGAGCACTACTGAAATGACTTAGGTATCCCCCCCTTCTCCAAATTGTGCCTGAGGCGCTCACACCGGCGAATGCCGACACTCCCCCTCCATAAATTTGGCATGAGGCGCCCCAACGGCGAATGCCGCCCCCCTCATTTCGCCTGATATGAGGAGGTAATGCCTGGAAGGAGTATATCATGATAACAGAACGGCCGTAGTGAGGAAGGGACGGGGAAGGAATATTATTGTCTATTTATAATTAAGAAAGAAAGGTAGAAGGGTGGGAGTGAGGGGGAAAGAAAGGGTTGTAGTGTCAGTGAATTTCTTCCTGCCACTCTCTGACGTAATTTCTGGTTTATCGTGACATTGCATTATTTTTCAAATAATACATGATTGCATTGATTTCTTCTTAAATTAGTACTAAACAACGTTGAAAAATCGAGTTAAAAGCCACCCCCCATTGGAGAAAAGTGCTCAGTCGACCCCGGAAGAGTCAATTTTTTTTTCCGGTTCCGAGATATTAGACGCGCCTGGGCTGGCTGGTCGGAATGATGCTACCCGTGTGACCGTTTGTTGGGTACTTTCGGAGGAGAAGCTTTACATACATACATACATACAGACAGGTGACATTTATATAAGAGAAGATGACTGCGATTGAGTCACTTGAGCCATTTGGCGCTGGCGGCTGCTGGCGGCCGGGAAAATTGCTGCCGGAATAGTTTGTTTAAAATGAAAACTAAGATTCGGCGGAATTAAATGACGGTGTTCCGCTGACCCATTCTTTATAATTTTTTGTTATGTTTTGTTTTTAAATACTCTTCCGATTTTTTTTCCGATAGCACATTTTTATAGCCGTCTCTCACCGAGTGTCACCGCCAGTCACCACAACCAGTGCAAAATTCGAATAAATTTACCAAGTAACTGATTTAAGAGGAATTAAAAACAAAAAAATTTTCTAAAGATGTTTTCTAGAATTTAGTCTGTTTTGTACTAAGACTTTAAAGCCGCATTCATGGATTCGGCTCAAAGTGTAATATCTGTTTTCATTTAGTTAGAAATCCTTCTAAACTGAAGGATATTTTTAACATTTTTATCCGAACCCTTAGTGCCGCTTTTTAGGAAGCTGGATGTTTTCCCAGATCAAAAATAACATTTTGTTTGACTTGTGAGCAAAAGGTAAAATAATGATTTTAAAATCACACGAAAATCTTTACAAAAATAACTTAAAAAATCTCCCTTTTTTATGATTAAAATGAAAGATGAAGATACGTAATAGTTTAACAATTTAAAATTAGATTTAGCAAAACCGTTATGTTTTATTTTAAATATTTTTCAGGTTAGTTTGATTAAACACACAAATGTTCAGATTAGTATTATTAGTATTATTATTATAATTATTATTATTATTAGTAGTAGTAGTAATGAAAATCGATCCAGGCAAGGCATGAAACCACTTAACTGAACGAGCTAAAAGAATACTGCTACTAAGGTCAAAAACTAGCCAACGATATGTGTTAGAGGATAGATTCCGACCCAGAAAACAGCAATTTTCACCCCCTCCTTTGTGAGAAATATTGGTCATGAAATGTGAGGACTAAATGATAAAATAAGGGAAGCGAGTTACGAAGGTGCCGAACGTAAACCCAAGGTCCACTTTCTACATCTTTATTATTATTATTATTATTATTATTATTATTATTATTAACAACAACCTACATTACTATTGATAGGCTTTTCTACATTAAAAAACAAACTATTTTAACACCTCTATATGAAAAAAATGAGCGCAAAATTTACCTTGTCGGTATTTTCAGTGAAAAAAATGGGTGTTGTTTTATAATTTCCAACAGAACAAAAATGGTTGAAAGAAACAAATAGTCAAGAAATAAATGCAACCAAAGCCAATAAAAGTTACTTTTCTACCTGGTACGTTTTTTGTGTTTCTAAGTAGTTTACTGCCTTGTTTAATTTAAAGTTCTGCAAAATATATCACGTTAGATTGAAAATAAAAAAATGGTGGACATTGGGTTCACAAACATTTCCGAATCTTGAATTGTTTTTTTCAGTTTCGCCTTTAAATAAGGTAAAAAAGGAGCAAATGCAATGCAATTTACTTTTCTACTTTTTTAAAGGATAACTTTTATTTACATGTATGTGTTGAATATTTGTTTTTTCGCCCTTTTTTTGGCTTAGTTGGAAATTGTAAAACAACCCCCAAAATGTATTTTTCAGTGATTTCAAAACCTGAAAAAATCTCATATACTTATTTCTTTTAATCAATTTCGAAACGTTAAACTTTGTAAATACACTTTGTGTTAAAAATCACAAATTTATGATTATGTAAAATCAAAATCTATTCAAGTTTTAAAATTTGGGCAAAGATAAAAAAATTCCTCCATTTTAAAAAATCTTTTTCATAGATTTAATAATCTGAATTGTATGTTTATACAGTTTAGATTTATTTAAAATAATAACCTGAACTGTATGGATATAAAGTTTAGATTTATTTGAAAAAAACTAATATGAATTGTATTGATATACAGTTTAGATTTATATAAAATAATAATCTGAACTGTATGGATGTATAGTTTATATTTATTTGAAAACACTAATCTGAATTGTATTAATATACAGTTTAGATGTATTTAAAATAATAATCTAGACTGTATGGATATAAAGTTTACATTTATTTGAAAAACGAATCTGAACTGTATTGATATACAGTTTAGATTTATTTTTAATAATAACCTGAACTGTATGGATACACAATTTAAATTCATTCGAAAAACTAATCTTAACTGTATGGATATAAAGTTTAGATTTATTAGAAATAATAATATGAACTGTATTGATATACAGTTTAGATTTATTTTTAATAATAACCTGAACTGTATGGCTATAAAGTTTAGATTTATTTTTCTAAAGAAAATTGAGTATTATTTTACTGTTACACTATATGCTTGTTTAACAAAAAAGAAAAACGAGATCCAACCTTTTTGGGGCATGTAACCAGCCTGAAAAAGATTGCAGTTAAAATTGATAAAATAGACAAAACAATGTTTTATAATTAAAGTAAGGGATCAGTTTTGCATGCCAATTTAACATTAAACGACCACCTACTTCCAAACTAAACAGCGTTTTTAAGAACATGTAAACATTTTTGTAAATTTAGTAATTATAGACCTGCGAAGTGCATTATGGAATCGTTTACGTCATACTTTACATGCGTTTTTAATTCTTTGTTTATACATCTTCTAAAAATAAAGTTATGTTTACAGGAATTTGTTCTAAAGTCAAATAGATTATTTAAAGATTAAATTATCAAGCTTGGAAAAGTACTCATCTTTATATGGAAAAATAAGTAAAGAAATCCGGTTTTTTTCTAGCAGGGTTATGTTTATATACGAAGATGAGAATTTTGTGGGCAGTTTTCAATATCTACGGACGATCAAAAGCGAAATAAATACCACTTCCAAACAAGACAGTGTTTTTAAGAACATGTAATCATGTTTTCATTTAATCTCGACCATTTTCTAAATTCATTGGAAATGAGCTGTGTGTTAAGGGAATTTTTTGTTGGTTTTGTTTTTTGTATTTGTTTCTTTGCTATAAATATGCAGTAAAACAGAAATAAAATAAGTTAAATGCAGTTAATTAATGTTGGTCATATACTGAGCTAAAATAAATTGAAATATATTTTAAAGTTATATTTCTTAAAATGAATTCGATTGACAAAAATAGATTTCTGGGCTCTTTTTTCTTTATACATCAGCTGTTTTAGCACCGTCGTGATTTTTATTATATCAATTCAGTTTCATTCTGATTTCCTTTCATCTTTCCCCTATGTTTTATTTAAACTGTTCCTAGTACTTCTACAGTTACTGTTATTACCTTACGTTTCATGTTCCATAATCTCTTTTTAGCAAAATCTCATATTTGCCTGTTTTCTGGTTGACTATTATAGTATCTGTTTTTCTTGCTTGAAAGAATTCTACTTGTTGTCAGTGTTGCAACTTACTTTTCATTATCACAACAAGCGTTTACCATTGAACTCTTCTTGTTAATAACAGCAATTGACTTTTGTAAGAATTTTAGTGACAGTAAGATTCATCAGGATCCCAGTACTTTCTTTCCAATGAAGGTGTGGATCATGCTCTACTGCCTAGGTCTTTGTATCCTCATAAACTCAGCACAACCATTTTCTAAGTAATTTGTGCCACCCACTTTTATTGTAGGACGAGTGGTGTCAGATTATACTAGAGCAGAAGAGTGTTAGATGATAATAACTTTCTTAAATATCTGCCCTGACATTTTTCATTGTAATGTCACACTATGATGAGCTTCTTTAACATCTTTGCCGGCACATTTTATTGTGGGGCAAGGGTTGTTAGATTATGACAACTTTAAAAAATCTACCATAGCAAGTTTTATTATTATAACTTCAATAAATATCTACTTTGGCTTGTTTTTTGTAGAGCCAGGGATGTCAGGTTATGATAATATTCTTAAATATCTTTATTGGCAGGTTTTATTGTGAGGCAAGGCGTGCCAGATAATAAAGACTTACTTAAATATCTACCATAACAGGTTTTATTGTAGGGCAAGGGGTGTCAGATTATGACAACATTCTTAAATATATACCCTGGCAGGTTTTATTGTGGGGCAAGGGGTTTCAGATTATGAATACTTTCTTAATTATCTGATTTTACTTAAACTCTGATTTGTTTGTTAGTGTCATCTGGTGATGTCGGTTAATTTCTCTTCAAAATTATTTTCAATATTTAAATTCTATTTTCCTCTATGCCATGTTTTCTACCAATAACAGTTACGATTTCAAAAAGTTGTCCTAATCTGACACCCCTCAGCAATATCTATATTTTATGTTCTACTGATCTTTCCATGTGGTCACGTGTGTAACAGTCTCATAATTCGTCTTTCACAGTTTTGATTTTTCTAGCCTTTTTCTACTCTACATATTGTTCACCTTAAGAGTGATTCTGGTTTTAGAAATCAGTCCTGGTGATACCAGATCAGGCTGCCCTGTGGCTCCCTGAGACGAAATTCACCTACATTGACGTTTTTTTTTTTTTTTTTTTTTTTTTTTTTGTAAAACTTAATTATGTTCTACAAAACCAAAAACAAAAACAACAGCCCCTCTCCCTTTCTCCCTCCCCTTTTTTATTTTTATTTTTCCTACCCTACTCCCGGTCCTGGATATGACCTTAAACTACATCCGATGGTGAGATCCGGCTTACGGACTTTGGGGAATGTGGAGCCTCCTCTTAATTACCATTGCTTCCAGGTCCACCCTGACCCGGAGTGGTAGTACCTGTTAGGGTCCCAACTATGGGTTAAATAGAAACAGATATTAAAAGGGGAAAGAAACAAAAAAGAGAAGAAAACAAGACCAGATTCGGCATTAAATAACCCAAAAAGGGTTGATATGCCGTAAAACAAAACTACCAAACCAAACCAGTAATCAGTCTCTCTGTATTTTGTCTTACATATTTTTCTTGTCCTTTTATTGTGTCTAATTTCACACTGGTAAAATCATTTCATAGTGTACATTTTCTAAAAATCATTGTTTCATTAATTTAATATTTGTTCAGTAATATTTATTTTTTCTTTCATTCGATTCTTTTATTGATTACTCATTTATATGATATAATACTTAAATCATTAAACTTAACAAAAATAACACTTAAATTGAAGCATACATGGTGAAAATCTTTTTTTTTATCTTTAATTTTCTAAAAATCATTTATGTTAAATATTGACGATTTTATTTTAAATGTCTCTGATTATTTTATTTTTTTAAATTCGAATAATCTTTCTTCCAATAAAACTTGCCAGGGTAGATATTTAAAGAAGGTTGTCTTAATACTCGCCAATATCAATTTATTATTTTCTACTGATCTTTTTATAGTCATGCCCATGTGTTTATGTGTGCAACATTCTCATAATTTGTTCATGTATCTGCATAACTCCACGTTTTGTCTTTTCTAGCATTTTCATTCTCTCCATATTGTTAACATTCGGAGTGCTTCTGGCTGCTCTATTTTTGACAAATCCTTATTTTCTGATTATCTGACATGTTAAGTAGTGATGTTATCCTCAATTTTGCGGGGAACGTCAAGCCATGGGTCTCACTACTATTTACAGGTTGCCGTTAGTATCAATAAAACCTGGAGTAACATTGTGTCCACCTACAATTGAACTAAACATCTTTCTATTGGATTTACTTCATTTTTGAACATTTTCAACGCTGCCTTCACGAAACCCCTTTTTCGATCTTTAAATCTCCCTTCACCAGAAGCCTTATCAAGGGACATTCACCAACTGGACAGGCCCCATATTTTTTACACGCACACTCTCACTTTCCATTCCTTAATATTTTTTCAAATTTTGAATTTTGACATATCCATCTATGTAATTCCTCTGATAATAAGATTTTAATCTTTGAAAAGCCTTGGCTTAAGGAAAGAATAATAAACATGTTTTTACCGAGTACACATTGAATTGAACAATCGAAGTTGAAATAGATTTGTCACTCGTACATGTTTATCCCTCTTTTTTCATTTATATATATATATATATATATATATGAGATATGTTGAGATATAAATGTTGTTAAAATCTTACTTTTTCATTGACAGATAACAGCTTTTCCAAGAATTTTTAAAGAATAAACATGGAAATGCATAAGAAAGAGGAACAAACACACAGTGGAGAGAAAACTCATGCTTGTCAAATATGTGGAGCCGCTTTTTCTGCGAAATATTTAAAAATACACATACGGACACACACTGGAGACAAACCTTATTCTTGTAAAATATGTAAAGCTTCATTTTCACAGGATACTAGCTTAAAAAGACACATGCGAACACATACTGGAGAGAAACCTTATGTTTGTAAAGTATGTAAAACTACATTTTCAGAGAAGCATCATTTAACCAGACACATGCGGTCGCACACTGGTGAGAAACCGCATTCATGTCAAATATGTGGAACTGCATTTTCAGATAAGTGGGATTTAAAGAATCATATGAGAACCCACACTGGAGAAAAACCTCATATGTGTAAAATATGTGGAACTTCATTTTCACAAATTTCCGCTTTAAAATCACACAATCGAACACACACGGGAGAAAAACCTTATTCTTGTAAAATATGTGGAACTGCATTCTCAACAAACGGTATTTTAAATACACACATAAAGCGGATGCATATGGAAGAAATCCCTTGTTCCTGTAAAATATGTGGAAGTTCGTTCTCAAAGAAGAGTAGTTTAAATGTTCACATTAAGCAGATGCATATGGAAGAAACCTCCTGTTCTTGTAAAATATGTGGAAGTTCATTCTCAAAGAATAGTTTAAATGCTCACATTAAGCGGATGCATATGGAAGAAAACCCTTGTTCTTGCAAAATATGTGGATGTGAATTTTTACATAGGTTTACCTTAAAAGAACACATGCAAACACACCCTAAAAAAAAAACGTTTTCATGTCAAATATGTAAATCTGTATTTTCACATAATGTGTCTTTATACAGACACATGCGAACACACACTGGAGTAAAACCTTATCTTTGTAAAACATGTGGAACTGCCTTTTCAGAAAGTCATCATTTAAAAAGACATGTGCGAACACATACTGGAGAGAAACCTTATTCATGTCAAATATGTGGAACTTCATTTTCAGATAAGTGGGATTTAAAGAAACACATGCGAAGACATATTAAATTGATTTAATAGTTCTGAATTACTATGGCCTCAAAACAGTCGAATGCGATAAAAAAATATCAGGACCTGAAAATAATAAAACTGATACCGGTTGCAGTAGGGGCAACTGGCCTAATGAATAAAAATCAAAAAAATACTTAGATACAATCCCTGGAAGGTTAAACTGCATTTTCAGAAAATTCGAATTTATCGAAACATGCAAGCACACACTGCATATGCAGCAACTAAGACACACCAACAAATGCAGCAATTAAGAAAAGAAAAATAAGAGGCTTAAAAACCTAGCCATTATCTGTTGCACAAGTAAGGTGCTATTGTTTTGCTACTCAAAGTTTGAAAACTAGAGCCAGACTTCAAACAAAATCCTGGCCATGAAGATCAAAGAATCTACCCTCTCTGAAGAGAAAAAAATACACCAGTTGTCAACCTATGATCGCTTGTTTCTTGGATGGGCATATATAACAAAAAATGAGAACACCCGCATAAAAAATGTCACTCTAAGGGAGGCAGAAAAAGAATACTTTCCTATCAAGGAAGAAGAGACTAGATGGAGACAAGAGTCTAGATTGGAGAGTGAAGAAAAGTGGGCTATGAAATATGCTCAAGCAAAATATATTAAACAAAACACAGAGTACAGAGACCTGGAGGGAAATATTCTTCCACTTCTGTCCAGGCGTGAATGTATTCAATGAGGCTGTGCTAGAGTATATGAAATCAGAATTAGCAGCCTTTAGGAAGCAAATAAAATCCACTAAAAAGGCCCCTAAAAGTCTCTACAATTCCCATCAGCGAGCAACATACCACACTACAAGTACAGCCAGAACCACATCACCATTTACCTGTGATTCAGCCGTACAGTCTGGGTCCATGACACTCCACCATATAATCACTTCATCACCAGAGTCAATTTTATCAACTAACACGGCAATAGGTTTCCCACCACCATCAGACGTCTCTTTACAAAAGACAAGAAAACCCCTCATTGATACTTAGTTCTTCTGCACTTCTATCAAAATCTGAGTCACCACAATTACCTAAGGAATTGTCTGAGCTGAATGATGAACAATTGACCCTGGATAAAGAATTTGGTAACACTATTGAAGAAGTCCAGATGATACAGCTAGAGGAAAAACCTTAACTGTGAAATGTCCAAACCTCAACAGCTACCAAGGCAGTAATAAAAAGAACAATCATCGCTCTCCTAAGACTTTCTATCCAATACATCCCCTGCAGAGCTAAATCATGTTACTTATGCTGCATGACTCTACATTGACAGGGAACTCTCCCTCAATTCTAAAGAACATGAAGGCATAAATAAAAGATTGCGAAAACTAATGAAAAAATTTCAAGATAGCATTTCTGGTGAGAGATTGGAAAATAAGGATTAACTACCTCAACGCTAAAGAGTAATTTAATTTCTGACTGTGGCTGACATTTTGAAATCAAGTTGGAACAATTATATTCACTTATGTGTTTAATAATCTATGCTATGGAATATATGAAACAAAATCTATTTCAGCTATGACTTAATTAGAAATTGTATTAAGTTGTGTTCATTGAATCATTTTATATAAGTATTGTGTTTTGAAAATAATACAAATATTTTGCATTATTTATTGCTTTTCAAAGAACATCAGAAGAACTGAAACAAAAAAACTGAAATAGTGCTCTAAAACAAATAATATAAAAAAACTGAAATATTGCTCTAAAACAAATAATATAAAAAAACTGAAACATTGATTTAAAATAAATAATATAAAAAACTGAAATAATTCTTTAAAACAAATAATATAAAAAACTGTAATATTGCTTTAAAATAAATAGTATCAAAACTGAAATAATGCTTTGAAATAAATAATATAAAAAAACTGAAAAATTGCTTCAAAACAAAAAAAAAATGAAAAATTGATTTAAAACAAATAATATAAAAAACTGAAATATTGCTTTAAAACAAATATATAAAAAAAATGAAAAATTGCTTTAAAACAAATAATATAAAAACTGAAAAAATGCTTGAAAATAAATAATATAAAAAACCCTGAAATATTGCTTAAAACAAATACTATAAAAAACATGAAATATTGCTTTAAAATAAATAATATAAAAAAAATGAAAAATTGATTTAAAACAAATAATATAATAAAGAAAAATTGCTTTAAAACAAATAATATAAAAAACTGAAATATTGTTTGTAAACACAAAGAGAACTAAATTTAGCTAAAAAATAACAATACTTAGATAGAAATAAGATAAGAGCAATGCTAAAACTCATTGCACTCTAAATAATTTAAGAAATCTAAAACACGAAAATATAATACAACTGCGAAGAATATCTGTGGGATTATAAATATTTAATAGAGTAATGATATAACATACTTAACAACAAATTAATGATGTTTTTTAATTGAAATAGACTTAAGAAATAAAAATGGTATTTTAGAGAAATACTGAAACCCATTTCATTCTAAATAATTCAGTCAATTGAAATAGAATACAATGTTTGTTAGTTCGCACCAGTTAAATCAAATTATCTACTTAATGTAATTTTAGTATGTAATTTGCTCAAACAAAATTGCAGTAGGGTCTTATCCTTCCTTAAACTTGTAAATTTATTTTCACTAAAAAATGTGCATCGAATTTTCATGATCGATTAAAACTATAATATGGTTTGTTAAGTACGACCAGTTTAATCCAATTGTCTACTTAATGTAATTTTATTTAGATTTTAATCCAGGAAATTTATTTAGACAAAAAAAGTGCATCGATTTTGGCCATCCACAAATCATAAATTGATAAAAATCTAAGTTTTTAACTGATCGATTGCTTTTAAAGCAATTAGATAAAAATTAAATTAAAACTTCTCAGTCAATAGAAATAAATTAATTTCAAAATTATTTTCTTAAAAACAGGAAGACAATTCTTTATGACTAATAATATTATGAACTAGTGCGGACACCCATGAAAATTCCACGGGGCCTTACAGTCTTCTCTTACTTGTTTGCTTAATATTTTGAAATAAATAAAACTACCATTTCTAACGGTTTAAAAATTATATTTTAGTATAAAATAATTAAAAATATAATTGTTTACATTTTCTTTATTAGATTAAAAAAAAAACTTATTTCAGATTTGTCTCTTTTTTTTTGCTTTTTCGTTTTTGTGTTGATACGTTTCTGTTTTTCTAGAAATTGGGAGAAAACAAATCTCTAAACGGTCGGAAAATATAAGTAATTATAATATAAAAACAAAATTCTTTACAAATTCTTTAATGCATAGAGAAACTAAATATATTTAAAAAAAGGAAATGAGTACAGATTGCAATTAAGGCTTTTTCTTGCCTGGGGGATTACCTCCTTTTTTTTACTTCACAAGAAATCAATGCCTTGAACACTTGGAACATTATTATATACATCTAGCTTGTAGGTGGAAACAATTGTATGCTGCAAAAAAAAAATTGTATTTGTGAGGATTGTTTCCTTGTAGTTGATGTGGTTTGAATAACATTGAAACATTTTCTATTACAGCTCAAGTTCCACAGTATTGAGCCATTATAAAGCTTTATGTTATCAAATTTATATTTGAAAATCAAAAATATACTGATGGCAGGTACGCAACACACATTCTTTTCCTTTCATTTCTGATTGAAAATATACTAAATGCATAGATTTGCATGCTGAGATTATTTTCATAGTTCAGCACTGCTTAGAATTATAATAACTTTTAATATTCTATTTCATAAAGATTTGCAATGCATGAATAGAGGAAAAAACTTTACTCGCAACAAACGTGGGATTACTCATTCTCAGTCTATTGTTGCTAATACAGAATCAAGATTAACCATTTGTTGTCACGCTTCTCAGAATTCACATTTTGTGTTGATTACAATCTTTATTTTTTTCCAAACGCTTCAACATAAGCTCCGTGTTTTGCACGTATTCCTCCATAAGGGAGTTGGCTATGAATACGCCGTCCAAGTACGTACAGAAAAATCTTTGGAACGTCTGTACGGCATCCAAAAGACGCATGCAAACATTCAGTGTGCCTTTTTTAGGAGCTGGATTTTCCTGACATTAAAAATTACGTTATGTCTAACTTTGCCGTGTGGAAACACGAATCAATTGAGACATGAGCAAAGGCCAAAGAAACACCCCTTTTAAAGTGTTCCTCTTGGATGGATGTCTAATTGCGAAAATATCAGGTTTAATAATAAAAAAAAAGTATTAACTGTTTTTGCCTAAGGCATATTGGGACCAGCTGCTTGGCTATATCGGGCCTCTTCAACCTTCCATTAAGACCAAGTATTTGCGATACTGAAAACGATAAAAAAAATAATTTATACAGTACTGAAGGAGACAAAAACAAGAATGAGAAGGGAAGCAGCTACATTCACGTTTTATAAGACTGACCAAAGAAATGGCGCACTGAAAACACATGGGCATGCTTATAAAAAAGACACTTGAACAGAGAAATGGAATTGCTACTGACACAGTTGCAGTAACTATAGACTCTGTGGCTAAGATGTAAAACTTTGACCGTTTCCCCGAACGACCACCACAAATGCATATGTCGTGTTCTCTTTCTTTGTCTTCTTCATTTGGCCGTGTTGGGATTCTAGTGTTGGCAGTTGCCGAGCATAAAGCAGTAAAGTTTACAATTTACTTACATAATAAAAACACAGATGCAGCCCTTTTATCCATACTACTTGTTTAACATGGGGAGTGCACAGCTGAGCTAAGCCACCATCTCAAATTCCACATATAATCTAAGACTGATTCTGAAGTCTCTCATCGTGACTCTTCTCCCCTAGGCTGTGTCGCTGATTTTCCAATGACCCCTTAATATATTTACTCTCGGTCGGAAATTCTAGATATCTGCTGTTTCACAGCTTACTTTTACAGGAATCTACATTTTTTTCTTTCGAATTCTCTATTGGTGACCCTCGGCTAAGTGCTCATTGCATCACTTCATCTGTGTAGCACAATCGATCTGTCGCGTTCACATCGTCATTGAATTGTGGGCAATCTATAGTATCAAACAGACAAAATGGTAAACCACATCAAACTAGCCCAAAAGAGATACAAAAATAGGCATGACTGGATTGATAAGGTAATCCACTGGGAACTATGCAAATAAATGCACTTTGGATACCCAAACAAATAGTACAAGCTAAAAGCCAAAAACAATATTGGAAACTAAAAAAACATAAACTCCTATGGGACATGGAAATACAGACGGACAAACTCATTAAAGCAAGAAGACCTAATGGAGACAAATCGGGTCGATTAAATATACTAGTGAATAATTGGGAAAATATACTGAAGAAACAAGTAATTATCAACTCACAATAAACACAAGTTAGAAAGGGTGCAAGGAAATATAACATAATTGTTTTGTCTATGAATCGACAAAACTGCTGAAAGCGGAAATTGCAGCTGGGGCGATCAGTGGGGGTTAGGTATGCTATGGGTGTCAAGAATATATATTCAAGGTAACCAGTACAAGCTAAATGTTACCGACAGCAAATTAAAACGTGTATTGGCCATGTCGAAAGTATTTGTTTCGGATAAAACCAGGTAACTATACTTGTTCATAAAAAAACACAACTACGCATAGCGAATTTGTCAGTAAGTTTTCAGAGTGTTTAAAGTTCAGTTCAGAGTTAACAGTTTCAGTTGAAAGAACAGTCAGCCAAACATGATACCACCTCTAACCGAATTAGAAGCCTGCCCATGTCACAAAGGTCAATTAAAGTTGGAAAAGATTTGCACCCAGCATCCAGAAAACTATAGACACTACCTTTTATTCCACGTAAATACGAGAATATATTTTTACCAGAAATACAAGATCAGAAGTTTGTTGTGTTTCGTCGATGTTGTGTGAAATATAAATATGCTCGTCCAGTCGACACTCCCCAGAAAGTGCAAGACATACATCATTGCAAAACAAACCACAGTGTGAGGGTGAAATGGGGTCCTACTGAAAAAGACAATGATAAGGATATTTGTTGGCAAACGATGCAACAGCGTAGAATGCATATAGATACACGACAGTATCTGAATTGATGCAGACGAGGAGAAAATATCAGTGGTTATATTTGATGGCCATGATTATTTATATTACAAACAAAGAAAACGAAAAAAATGGTAGATTTCGTCGTCCCAGCAGAGCAAACATGCAGAAAATATTAGCAAATATATAGAACTTGCCAGAGAACTGTACATAATAAAAAATATGAAGAAGGTGACTGTAATATGATAAATAGTAGGAACACTAAGACATTTCTGACAACTAGAAAGGAACGCAGAGAAATGGTTATCACACGAAATTGTCCTAGAGTGTCAAGGATGATTGAAAGACCAAGGAATGTGAGAAGCATTTAGACGTTCCAGGAAGCACACGATGAATACTACAATACTTATGTGAGAGAGGTGTTTGGTATATAAATTAATAACCTCAAAGGCAAACTTAACACAGTAGAACCCTCCATAAAATGCACACATGAAACTGAGATAAACAGCTCGATACGATTTTTAGACACTCTTATAATAAAGTCCAACAACAAACTAGCATTCAAAGTACACCGCAAAAACGCTCACAAAAACGACCATATACACTTCTACTCTCATCACAATAGCAAGATAAAAACAGGTATGATAATAGGCTTTTTCCGACGCGCTCTTAGAATCTGCAGTCCTCAATATATAGATGAAGAAATCAAACATATCATTAATTTCTTAAAAACATTGCAATACCACACACATTTTATACTAAATGCTAAGAAGAAAGCCTTTTAAAGATTCTTAAAAAACAACACACAAAAACATCAAATACCAAACACATGTCTCATAGACAGACCTCTTCTCTTTCCCACGCACTCCAATAACACAGCCATCTGCAACACAGTTAACAAACTAAGCATTCCAACAGTACAAACCACATCACAAACCATAAAACAAACATTAAACACAGCAAGACATTTCCGAAAAAAAACCCACATCCAATGCCGACTTATATATCGTCCCATGTAACAACTGGCATCAAATTTACGTGGGCGAAACGCAACGTGAATTGAAAAAAAGATTGAGCGAACCCAAAAGGGACATAAAAAAAATAACTCTCTCAGTGCACCTTTTTCCCACGTATTAGAGCACGATCATGCTTTCAAGTTTGAACAGGCCCAAATCACCAAACACATTCATAACAAAGCTCGGCGAAGACTACTGGAAACAGCACTAATCACAACCTCTAACACCATCAGACAACGAAATGATTTCTACAATCTATCCCTCTTAATAAGCAAAATTATCCTGACCAAAGAAAAACAACACCTAGATCATGGCTAACCCTTCTTATCATCGTTCTTAATTTCATACTCTTACCCAACCCCCGCCCATTTTCAAGTTACATTCATTTCTTCAAATCTTTTTCCATTTCTATGATACCACCTACATACCAAACACACAGAGTTTCCCCATTGCTTCCTCTTTCCCCAGCCCCTCACAATCCATGCCGCATCTAACCACGATAAAAACCTCACCCCCCCCCCCTTTCCTCTCTCCCACCCTAAGGTAAATTCACTAATACTCGCACCCCTCCCCTTTTAACTGCCGCCTTAATGGTAGCCACTCTAAACTTTCAATATTCATTTCACTCTTTGCCACTACTGACTTCTCGCAGCCTGGACCCTCGTCCAGCGCTCTTTATAGACACGGCTACAAATTTTCCGTATGAACCCATCATGTCAACCCAATATTTCGATGTACTTCCATGCTATTTTTCTTAAAATACACATCCTGAGGAAGTTTTACAATAAAGACAGAACGTAGATGAATATATAAAAAAATATCTCTTGGATTTTCCTTTTTCATTTACCATATATATGTATATATATATATATATATATATATATGTAAATATGTAAATATATATATATATATGTAAATATGTAAATATATATATATACATGTATATGTAAATATATATATATATACATGTATATGTAATATGTATATATATATATATGTATACATGGATATAATATATGTAATATATTATGTAA
>OY744525.1:110764579-111119579 GCA_963556195.1 Sepiola atlantica
TTAAACTCGCTAGAGCGAAAAAAAAATCTCCAAAAACAACAACAAAAAAAAAAGATTTTATCATCGTACTCTATATCATTTTTTTTTAATGAATATACGACATATTCGATGTTTTCTATATACATATATTTTTGGGAATATTGAAACGATTAGCTCCCAAAATGGCTGTCAAATTTTATCGACTAGTTTTGTAATTTTTAAAGTGGCAAGGAGACCAATAAATGTAAACATTTTAAAATAAAATATCATTTATTTAAAATTTAAAATGCATTCAAGCAGTGGAAATATTTTGTTCATAACATACACGTGCGTACCAAGGCACACGCCACTTTTAATCGGTTATTACACAACAAACTTCAATAAGAACAGAAGAATATGTGACAACATGTCGCTTAAAAAAAGAAAGAAATATAATGTCTGTACCATCCTGATCAAAATTCTTTTATGAATCGAAAATTTGAATTTTAAATAACCAACATTTTATTTTAAAAAAGCTTGCATTTATTGGTCTCCTTACCGCTTTAAAAAATACTTTTTATTTATTTTTCGTATTACCACCCGGACTTAGGGTTAGTAATAGGAAGGGTGTGTGCGTTTTTCTGCCCAGAAAATTAGGTAATTTGGGCAAGGTAGGTAAATTAGTTAAGTATGGAATAAATATAGAAGTAATTCAATCATTAACAAAATATTAAAATGGCTTACTTGTTTACGAAGAAACCGAAATGCATTACGATGGATAATCTCGTTCGCTTTTTAGTATTTGTCCATAACCCGTTTCCCCCAACTTTTTTGCTCACCATTTTTTTGTAATTTTTCGGTTACAATTACCGATCGGTCGCTAGAGAATTCCAGGTTTATTGAATTTTTTTTTCAAATAGTATTTTGATTTTAGGACAGGGGATCAGTTTCCAATATAGCTTTAACGTAAACTGATCACCATCTTTTTGACCATTTCAATTTTTTTAAAAATATGTTTCTGTGTAGGATTACCTACCAGTTCGCTAGAGAATTCCGGGATGTTTGGAAAACCTTTTCAAATAGTATAGATTTTAAGATGGGGGATCAGTTTCCTATATACATTTAGCCTTGACTGATCCCCCTCTTTTTGACCATCTCAAACTTTTAAAATTCCTTTTCTGTGTACTGTTTCCTATCATGCCGCTAGAGAATACCGGGTTTTGTGGAATTTTTCTCCGTAGATTTTAGGAAAAGGATCAGTTTTATCTTGCCTTTGGTAACATTTATTTGTTGCTTTTTTTTTTTTTCTACCGCTTTTTTGTTCTGTTTGCTATTGTAACATATCGCCAACAGTTTTTTTTGTATGTGTTGACCTTGTAAAAAATAAAAAATAAAAACAATATATACTTTTAAAATTTGGTTACATGTTTTGCTGACATTTTATTTTGAATTGCCATATTTCACAAGTATCTTCTAATCACCAGCGACTTTATTTTCTTAAATAAAAATGAAAATAATTGCTCGTTTTCCGTAATTGTCGAAAGATTAACGTAACATATGTAGCAGTTACCTCCTCCTTTCAAAACATAACTACACCGGTTTGCCGGTAGGTGGCGCTTTATCACCGACAGGTGGCGCTGTAAAGCGCCACCAGAGTTATCTGCCCTTCTGACTATAAAAACCATTGCAAACGGAAAATCTCTCTCCTCTTTCACCGACCAGCATCGGAGAACAACGCTGGCACCAGCGCTCCGTTTCATTCGCCTTTTGGCCTCGACAGGACGACGCTGACACTAGCGTTCCGTTTCACTCTTTTCTTCTGGTCAATTGGCCTTGGCAGAACGACGCTAATACACTAGCGTTTCGTCTCACGCTTTTCTTCTCAACCAGCATAACAACTACCAACACACGTGGGCAAACAACGGTAAGAGTTCTCAACTCGTTTTCTTTGTGTACGGCTTTTCAAAGACTTTTCCTACGCCGGATTCATTTCTTCTTATACCTTTTCAAGAACTGTTTTTCCATCGACACACATGCATACATCACACACTTCACCATTCCACGTACACACACGTTCAATAAACGTTATTTGAACTACTTCATTTTTATTTATTAATTATTACTCTGTCTTTGCATGCAACAATTGTTTGATTCAACTTTACACGTTTATAGTCCGGGTACACGACCACTCGGTCCCCGAACATTGGTGACCCGACGTGCAAGCTTTGTTGTATGTGGCGGAATAATTAATTTCGTACAAGAACAAAAAAAAAAAAAAAAAAAAAATATATATATATATATATATATATATCATTTCTCGTTTTTTCTTTCGTGGTGAAACGAATTACGCATCCATCTTTTTCCTTTTTTTTCTACCCACGTGGTAGAAATATACAAACAAACAAAAGAAAAGAAGCCGCCATTATTTTTTTTCCTGGCAACGTGAAAATACCCAAACAAAAAAAAAAAAAAAACATCTCTCGGCTCTTCCCGAGTATAAAACAAATTACAATTTCATTTTTTCTTCTCTTTCTCCACATGTCGGAAAAATATATACAAAGAAAAAGACAAACTTTTGCCAATCCTTTTTTTCTTCTTTTTCGACGAACAAAAGGACCTTACAAGACGCCACTTCCTTTGTTTTGAACACGTGGGGATAAAAAGAAAACAAATAAAAACAAACGCTCACGCTGCCCATCTTTTTCGTGACCACATGTGATAAAAAAATTTTTTAAATTGCCGCCATCTTTTTTCCGGACCACGTGTTGATAAAAAAATTCAAAAAAAAACAAAAAAAAACGCCATTTTTATCTCTCGGAAATTCAAACAAAAAAGAAAATACGAAAAATGTTTTTTTTTCTTTCTTTTCAACAACAAAGGAAAGAGAAGCCACCATTCTTTCTCTACGTGGAAACTAACATTCAAACAAACTAAAACGAAAACAAAAAACATCATTCCTCGTGTGAAAAAAATTACGACTCCATTTTTTTTTCTTTTTCCTTTCTACCCACGTGTTGGAAATATATATATAAAGGAAAAGAAAACTACAAAACAGGCAAACACGAACAACATCACCCTTCAAGGCCTACCAACAATCTTCAACACAACTTGAACAACCACATTTTTCCCGGATATTCATCAAGCACCAAACATTTCCGGACATCACTGACGACACTATGGAAGAAATCACACCAGTTCAAAATGAGTACACCTGCACAAGCACGACTAAATACTCAACAACTGGACGTTCGTTGATCAACTGGGGACACATCAACTCGAACGACGCGCACCAACACCAGTACAGACCCACTTGTACCTGGACCTGCTAACTCACTTGCAGACATTTGTGCATCTGATTTTGACCATAGTGTACCACCAATCTCAACAACTAGATGTTTGTTCATCAGCTCCACAACACGGACTAATTAACATGAACAACATCAACAACTGCACAGACTCACTTGTGCTCATTCATCAACATCGCACAGACTCACTTGTGCTCATTCATCAACAACTGCACAGATTCACTTGTGCTCATTCATCAACAACTGCACAGATTCACTTGTGCTCATTCATCAACAACTGCACAGACTCACTTGTGCTCATTCATCAACACTGCACAGATTCACTTGTGCTCATTCATCAACAACTGTACAGACTCACTTGTGCTCATTCATCAACACCTGCACAGACTCACTTGTGCTCATTCATCAACACCGCACAGCCTCACTTGTGCTCATTCATCAACAATTGCACAGACTCACTTGTGCTCATTCATCAACAACTGCACAGATTCACTTGTGCCTATTCATCAACCACTGCACAGACTCACTTGTGCTCACTCATCAACACTGCACAGATTCACTTGTGCTCGCTCATCAACACCGCACAGACCCACTTGTGCTCACTCATCAACAACCGTGCAGACCCAAGCACCAAACATTCACTGACAATTCAACGTTCGTTCATCAGCTCCGCATCACGCAGACTAATCAACATGAACAACGCCACCAACAAGCGCAAATTCACTTGCATTCAACATTTTTCGACCGCAAACTCACTTGCGCTCAAACTTGATGCAGACCCAAATAACACGCAGATCCACATGCGTTACAAACACTCAATTCCGCAGACGCACTTGCGATCAATCATTCAATACAGATGCAGAAACAGAAATAAGTAGCGTGCACACTACTTTTTTCTAATCTTCAACAGCAAAACAGACATACACACAAAGAATGCTTCTCATCAACAACTGTACATATTGAATAATATCTTCAATATTTTTCAATCTGGGGGAGAGTCCTTGTAGCAGTTACCTCCTCCTTTCAAAACATAACTACACCGGTTTGCCGGTAGGTGGCGCTTTATCACCGACAGGTGGCGCTGTAAAGCGCCACCAGAGTTATCTGCCCTTCTGACTATAAAAACCATTGCAAACGGAAAATCTCTCTCCTCTTTCACCGACCAGCATCGGAGAACAACGCTGGCACCAGCGCTCCGTTTCATTCGCCTTTTGGCCTCGACAGGACGACGCTGACACTAGCGTTCCGTTTCACTCTTTTCTTCTGGTCAATTGGCCTTGGCAGAACGACGCTAATACACTAGCGTTTCGTCTCACGCTTTTCTTCTCAACCAGCATAACAACTACCAACACACGTGGGCAAACAACGGTAAGAGTTCTCAACTCGTTTTCTTTGTGTACGGCTTTTCAAAGACTTTTCCTACGCCGGATTCATTTCTTCTTATACCTTTTCAAGAACTGTTTTTCCATCGACACACATGCATACATCACACACTTCACCATTCCACGTACACACACGTTCAATAAACGTTATTTGAACTACTTCATTTTTATTTATTAATTATTACTCTGTCTTTGCATGCAACAATTGCTTGATTTACTGAACACGTTTATAATCGGGGGAACACGACCCTCGATCCGAACACATATAATTCCTATTGGCTACAAGTGTAGCAGTCATAAATAATCACTTATTTTAACTCTCGGTGAACTGTCACTGTTAGGTTATTTGGTTACATACTGACAATCAGCTTGCAGGGCGAATGAATTTCATCCGGACCCTGCAGTACTATTTACGATCCCCTTGGGAATCGTATCAGTCATCATAGTGATTCACAAAAGCTTCGAAGAATGACGCCCCCTTTCTTTCTCCTGACTCTGTCCACAAGACTCCCAAGCACCAACTGTCTTCGCCTGAAGATAACTGCTCAACGACACTCAACAGGCTAAATCACTATTTAACTTTTCCTTTCCTCACTCAGACACTGTCCGACCTTCTTAAACCTATACAAAACAGTATAGAATCTATACTGTTACGTGCAAAATCAATGGCCGATTCCCAAAATGTAAAAACATTTGCCCCCCCCCCCTTCACTTAAAAATTCACTAAAATTCAGAAAATCAACCATTTTTTATGAGATTTTCAATATTTATCAATCAATAAGCACGGAATATAATGAAACCATTATTATTTTTAAATCTTAGTGAAAATGTATTATTTTTTTAAAACAAAATACACCTTTACTAAAGTTACATTTTTATATATTAATGAAAAAAATGCATTATTTTTTGTTTTTAATGAAAATAAAGCATTGTAGATGTTAACAATTAAAAAAAAAATTGTAAAAATATTTTTTTATATGTTACGAAAAAGGCCCCTAAATACCGTGTTAACAAAATCACTATAACTCGAAGAAAAATTAATTTTTTGAATTAGCGATATTATTATTGATAAAGCATTGTTTAATCAATACTTTCACCAAAAAAGTAATATAATTGCAAAAAATATTTCATGTGATTTTAATGATTAGAGTTTTTGGGAAAATAAAAAATGCGACATAATTATATTTCTCTTTCATACATGAACGTGGCATCATCAGCGCAAGACATTTTTTTTATAATCTTGAAAATAAACCAAAAATTGAGAATTTTGAGACCCAGGAACTTAACGTAAAAAAGAATTTGAAAAATTGAATAATTTCTACTAACGATGAACTTTGATTGATATGGTAGCCCCGTTCTGTAATAATCAGGTGGGATCAGCCTTCCAACAAGCACTCACTTTTACACCGCCCTCAAAACTTTATTTTTAGAGATTCAACAATTTCGTTAATTTCACAATTCATCATCAATTATTTGGAAAGATTTGTATTTGTTTTGTCTTTTTTTCATTAATAAATATTTAAGAAGTTAAAAACAATTATTTATTAATAAATAAAGAGAATTCAAACATGAGATTTACTTTCAAAATTGAATTCTGTTTAGCAATAAATAACTGTTTTAACTTTTTTTTCAATGAATAAATTGTCAGAATAGTCATTGACTTTAATTTACTTTTTCACACTTAAAATTAAACAAAAATACTTTATTTTAAAAAGAATCAATGTCATTTATCGTTACGACACGTTAAGAATAAATCGAGTAACTAAAGTTTTAAATCATGTAAAAAAAATGATAAAATTGACGCAGTTCGTAACGTAAAAATAATTTTTAACATTTAAAAAAGTTTTATTTCAAATTCTAAGGAAAAACATTGGTAAACAGACGTCATCAATAATTTCAGAGTATTACTAAATTAAAAACTAATACCAAGTTAAATATGAACCTTTTTAGTTAAAAATAAAGTAATAACTTAATTGCGTACAGTCAAAAATATTTTAATTAAATAAGCATTTCCTTTTTTATTATAACAAAATAAGGGTACTTAAATTTGTTTATAACCTTAAAAAAGAATAAAGAAATTAATGGATAATAATTTTTCAACTTCTATAAACTATTACAAAACCATTTTTATATATAAAGTTAAAAATGATAAATTATAACATTTTTGTCTTCCATATATGTTGCATAGTGATAGTCAATTGATAAACAAAGTCCTTCACCGATTAAGTGATCCGGATTTTACGAATTTATGCCTCTTGGGGGGATAATTTTGCTAATTTTTAGTAAAACGTGGGAATCTTTTTTTTTTAATTCAGTGTCTTATGACTTTAATTTAATAATTATCTTTGAAATAGTTCCCAAAAACTTAGATTTATCCTTCAACGAATTTTTACAAGTAATTTTTCATAGTTCAAAATTCACTGAATTTTTGTTTTTTGGGGCCATGTTTCATTATAATTTATTTTTCACACGTAAATATGCAGTTTTTTTTTTTGTTTAGAGATTAAGTTTATGCTTTTATCTTTCAAACACAATCAAAGTTTACACGGAAACTAATTAAATAATTAATGATAAGCGCTATTTAATAATCATAGTCCATACAAAAGACCGCCATTTTTGCACGTACCTAGTATAGATTATTATCATTATTATAACGATTATTTTCATTTTCTATCTTATTGTCTCAAGCTTGAAGTTTGACGTTTCGTGAATGTCTTCAAAGTTTTCCTGTTTGTTGACATTTCGTCAGGATTAAATCGTCATCAACTGATCCCCTTAACGTCTTAAGCGACATAATGTGGTTTAAGAATATATTTATGAGCTTGTGCAATAATTGGAGCTTCCAATCTGTCAGTTGCTTTAGTATGTGATTGATAGACTGACATTTGGGGTACCTTTTACAATAGCTCTCAAACTCGCGAGTTGGGTTCAAAAAAAAGTTGTAGAACATGGTCAAAAAATGAATATGCAACAAATAAATGCGACGTGCGTCGAGACTGGAGATTTTCCTAGTTATCTATTCCATTTGTTAGTATTTTTACGTAGGATAAATGGGTTTTTATTAGACATGAACATTTTTTTCTGGGCACGGATTTTTACTTAAAAACCATGGCGTCGACGCTCTTGTTTTGCGAGCCTCGCTTCGGGTTCTCGTTGTCAAAGGTTACGGTGTGTGTGTGTTTTTTTCCGGGACTCATAATCAAAGCGGCGTTTTTTGTTTTTTTTGGTTTGCATTTTTGAAATTTAATTTTATGAAACGAACATTTTAACGATCATTTTGGTTAGGGTTAGGACTGGAGTTAGGGTTAGGGCTGGAGTTAGGGTTAGGGCTGGAGTTAGGGTTAGGGTTAGTGCTGGGGTTAGGGTTAGGGCTGGAGTAAGGGCTGGAGTTAGGGTTAGGGTTAGGGCTGGAGTTAGGGTTAGGGAGAGCAAAGAGATCATCAATCCCACTAGATTGTAAAGTCGGGTTAGGGTTTTAGGGTTGACTGAAAATAATATGTAAATAAAAGCACAATGACATGTAAATAAAAAGAAAATGATTTTATTCCTTTTGCTTGGCTTAAAAATGAAAAATTGCACTTTGAATATGAGTGACAGATTGAAACCAAAACGAGGCTGCAACAATTTGGACAAGAACCCGCCATTTTTTTTTACAATTTTTGTACCATAAAAATATCAATTCATAAAAAATAGCACTTTTAACGGATTATAATCATTAATAAATGTCACAGGTATGTTGGAAATTCAGTTTTATCGGCTACGGTAACTTTTATTTGTTGTATATTTGTTTGTTTAGCGTTTTCGTTTGAGGGCTATTGTAAAAGATACCCGACATTTGTTATTTATCCAATCTGGAGTAATTGATTTATCTTAAACCACAGATACTACTGTAGCAGTCACCAATAGGGACTACTTTTGAATGCGTAATCACTGTCCCTGTAAGCTGGCTTGTCCAATCAAATCACAGGGCGCAGTAATATCGTTAGTTCCCTAAGGGACTACTTATGTTCCCTTAGGGTTCGAGGAAAAAAATCAGACGACCTCCTGGCACCAACTTGTACACATCAAAGTGAGCACCGGCGAGGAACAAGGAAACGCTCTCTCTCCTGCCTCCGTCGCTTCACTCGACGACTACTACCATCTTCACATGAAGAAATCCACGGGCGGCCCTAAGAACTGATATTCTTCCTCTTCCTCAGACGGACACCGTCCCACTCTCTTCTACCTATACCAAACGGTATAGGTAACCTTGAGTTAATAAAAAACCTTTTGTTGTTATAGTTACAGAAATACTTTTCGTTGTTCCGTTTCTTTACGAGAAGATAAAAGGATAACCACTTTCATCAACTCATCTTCTCCTTACAAATGGTGACCCGACGATAAAAGAAAAAAAACCCAGACCTTCTGATATACGAAACATAAGGAAAAAAACACCGAAAAGATATTTCTGCGACGAAAAGGTTTTAAAACTCAACCCCACAGCGACAAAAAAACTCCGTCATTTAAAAATTCACAGTCACAAATTGAGCAAGACACGAAACTCCGCGTTTTTGTAAACAGAAAAAGAAAAAAATTCAACCTTGAGAGATTCGGAAACTTTTTAAATTCTCTTTAAAAGCTTAAAAAAAGGGACAGTTATTTTTAACACCAAAAAAGAAAAAAAACTATCGAAATCCTTGTTTTTCTCTCTCTCTCTCTCTCTCTCTTTCTCTCTATCACAGTAAAAGTGTACATCGTATCGAAAAAAATTTTCTTTTATAAAATATTTTTTCTGTCTTTAACTGAACGAATTCTTGACAGAGAAATACTTCAAAATAACTTAAAATATAAAACTATTAACAAAAAAAGTTTTTTTCCGAATTTAAAACAAGTTTCAAACAAGTTTAGACGGTCAGACTCTTCGACGCCGCGATGTATCCACCCTTCAAAATGGCGCTGACCAATTTTTTTTTCTTCAACCGTAGAAAGTAGACTCAACAAACGAAGAAAGAAAGCATTCTTTTTGTCTTTAACAAAAAAAGACTTGTTTTTACGAAAAAATTTTTTTATAAAGGTCCCTTAACAGAGTAAGTACATTAGTGTTTTCCCTTTTACACACAATACATACACTCAAATATATATCTGTGCATAACACTATGCCGGACTAGTATTAAAAACGGCGCGTATAGCTAGCGTCTCTGATGATATTGTTGCTATTTATTGTGTTTCATCTGCTATATTCCTTATAGGCTCCATAGCAATGTTTACGTTTCTATTGCCAGTATTGCATTTATTATACATTTGTTTCAAATAGTTTTGTAATAATTTATAGAAATTGCATAATTATTATACAATATGTTAATTATTTATTTTTACTTATTAATGCCATTTAATATTTCAGTGAGATCCAATAGTTTTTTTTTTTTTATCTCAATGTGATATAAAGATTATCTCAAAATTACTGATATATTTTAGTTAAAACTTTTTCATGTTATTTTCAACAAGTGTTTTTCATATGAACACAATGAGAAAGTATATCGTCTCATAACCAACGATTTCAAATCATTCCCATATGTTTTCATAATGCAATGCTATCCAAATCCAAAACATGACTAATCGGAAACTATCAAGATTTTTGAAATTCAGGGAAGACAATTACCTACCTCATTATGGTTTGTATAAACAAAAGGGAATTCAGTTCACAGAGGATCTTACTCTATGAAAATCTAACAATTATATGAGAATTTGTAGCAGTTTCCGACAACCGGCCATATTGTTTTAATATCAATGACTTCTTAGGTGCATGCTGATTGGTTCAGGCAAACTACCTCCTCCTTGACTTGACCAATCAGTGAATTTCTTTTAGGCGAATCTCGGATGGCTAGCATAATTATATAAACATGTGACCGTTATCCGCCTGTTCTCTTTTACTTCTGTGGCACGAGACGACACTTCTCTCTCTTTCCTGCTTTGGCACTGCCAAACACATGTTCCACTCTCAGGGAACGCAACAAACATTTTCCCGGACTACTAGCCCTGGGTTCGACAAGATAACACGTGTACTTGATGATACAGACACACATACCTGCATACACCTATGGACGCGTCATGTAGACTATCAAAATTTCTTTACAAACGTGCTGAATACAAAACTCGAATTTAATTTAAGTATTCATGTTTATTACTGTTCGTATATAAAGGATATAATTACTTATTTTATTTCTTCAATATAAAGGCACACTCAGATCTTATATGATACTTATTGTTTGTATATACTATATTACTTACAATTATATTTCGATTGTAAATAACACGTCATTACTACGAGATCTCAATAATTCTAACCCGATTATCCAAGCAGACACAATTGTTTTCAATTCTTTACGTTTCAGTAAGTAATAAAACAAACTCACATTTATTAAGTAGAGTTTAGTAAGATTACATTTTAAATTCTAAATTAATAGTTTCCTATTAGGGTACACCGTTACATGAAGGGGAAAATTTACCAATGTGTCCTTATAATGTTTACATCCAATCCTTGTTGTTTAATGAGTTACCAATGTTTTTATGGAAATCGTACCAGACAAGGCATGAAGCCACTTGATGTAAGGAACTAACAAGAACACATATGGTTATTGCAAAAATAGGATGTGCCTAATGACCGTAGTCTTGAAAAGACCAAGGTTATAGGTAGAAGGAAAACAGTCAACAGGAAGAGAGTTCCACAAACTTGCGGTTTAATTGTAGAGAATGATTCTTCCAAACATTATCTATAATATTTATTTAAAGCTTGGCTTTTTTAACTATGAACCATTTAATGTAACATGGAATATTTTTAATTAAAGCTTTTGAAATAATTTAAAATATTTCTATTGCAATTTGCAGCTATTGGGGTTAAGTAAGAATCATTGCTGAGTTGAATAGTAATTAAGGTATCAAGTTTTTACCCTGTGAAAAAGTAAATATAAATCTAAGTTTCTGAAATGTTTGTACACTTTAATAATATTGTTAAGCGTTGAAATTATGAAGCGTGTGTATGCAACATGTTCATGGCATATTAACTTTTGCTTTCAACTGAATAAAGAACATATAATATATATAAACATATATATATATATACATACATATATATATATATATATACATATATACATATATGAATATACATATATATATACATATACATACATATATATATATACATACATATGCATATACACATATATGAATATACATATATATATATATACATATATATATATACATACATATGCATATACATACACACACATATATATATACACATACTTATACATATGCATATACATACACATACATATATATATATATATACATATATAATTTAGGCAAACATTATAAAATAACACGGAGTGATTTTGTTTGATGCGACTTTTTTTATTTTTTCAATTTTCCGAATTGTCCATCTAATGTTTCGGTCAAATTGATGTAAATATGATCCATGGGTTTCTTGTTGCATTCTTTTTTCTTTTTTGCAAGTACTTTCGATTTGAATCGTCAAATCATCTTCAGGCGGTATTAGTTTTAGTGTCTTTACAAATTATGACTTTACTGTTGTGCTCATTTTTTAATTATAACGGCAAGTAGTTTATAACTTGAAAAAGCGTCTGTAAAGTTGAAATGTACATGAGAGCGTGATGGAGTTCTACACATATGAGAGATCTAAATGTTTGACTGTTTAAACCGTTAAGAAATTGATGACGTTAAAGAAAGTGCATACAATTCCAACGCATAACTACCTAATGGCTAAGAATTTGATAATGTTAATTATTATGCTAGACACTTTAAAATGTTGCGACTAGTTTTATAATTGACATTATAATTGTGGGATGTTTAGTTTTTATGTAGAGGGCTTCGAGTATTTTTAATTTTTTGATATTGGTATCGTGGTGTATTATTTTAGTATTGTTAACAAGGATGTTTCTATATTGAGAGGGGGCAATTATGTTTTTTAGGTGTTGGCATATAGAGTTAGTGTAGGAGAGATGTAGAGTGAGTCTTCAGGATAGTGTTGTGGAAGTGAAACCTATGTAAGAATTAGTTTTTTTTTATTGTTGTCGGAGATACATTCTCCGATAGGGCATTGGAACTGATATAGTACATTGGTTTTTCCTAATGTATTTTGGGTTTGAGAAGTGTTATTTTTAACAACATAGTTTGATGTTTTCATTTTTTATAAAAAATGATAAATCGTATTTTATCATCAGAATTGGTGGGGGATATATAGCGATGTATTATATTTTTAGTTTAAGTTTTAAATACAGTGAGTAGTTGCATATCTTGCAAAAAGAGTCTGTTCTTGTGTTTTCATGTGCTTAATAAAATTAAATTTTCGTATGAAAGAATAATATTATGACAAAAGAAGTTTTTCTCTTAATTCTTATTGTTTTGTTTTCTGGGGAATGAGTATTCTGCCTGGTACCAGACATTTACCTGCCTACTATTTCATGGACTTAAACAGAGAGTTCTATTAAAGATTCTTACTGTACCTTTAAGTGCTATTGTTTGTATCTCTTTTGCACTTGGCTCACCGGGTATATTCGCCAGGTAGTTTTAAAAAATTCTTTTCATGAGCTTGATAGCTCTTTTTTTTACTGGAATGATGGAGATTTTCCTAAGATTCCAGTTTCTTAATATGTTGTACATACAACCTATGTATTTTGTGATTTTCTCGCTTTCATCTGTTTAAGCCAGAATCGGGTTACTAATTCCTCCTTTTTGTCCAATATGACTGTGCACGATTAGTTGCTTCCGTTTTCTATGTATGTAGCTGTAGGGATTTGATAGTTACAGTGGATGGTGTGACGTATTTCCAACAGTTCTTTTTGGTATATGTTTCAAGGATTTTGCTGCTTTACTGGATAGTAATTTTTACAGGTGGTCAAATGGAGATATTTACATGCTGTGTTGCATTGTATAGTAGCTGCTTACAAACAGCAGAACTTATCAGCCATAGAAGGTTTTGAAACATTTCTTGCAGCTGTTTTGGCCTATTTTTGTGACAGGCTTATTTGGTGTTTCTGTCTAATTTGTAAGAGACACTTGTCCAAAATGTTTTGTCAGTCTTGTAATGAAGGTTGTTCTAGTGGCTCTTGTTTTTTGATGTCCATTAGAAGGTTTGGCTCCTGGCAGCTCATCAGATATTACCTTGTACGTACAATAGTTGCTCGGTATTTATTCATTATCATTTAGTTTTTGTACATCTACTTTAATAAATTTTATTTCCTGAAAAAAATAGAGCCATACACAAAAAAGAATATGGATTTTCTTAGTGTTTTGTGCAGCAGTAAAAGTATTTTATCTCAAAAGAAAAAAAGAGCGATATTCTTCATATGAATTTAGTTTGCAAATGTATCAAAAAATCTTTAAGTCCACTCATATGAATCTCTATTGCACTTTTATCCAGTGTGTTTGCATGTGCGTCAGCACATGGTGTGATATCTGTTTAAAATTCTTCGTAGAGAGGGGACCTTATTTGTGTACTGTTTATTTTATATTTGGTCAGGGTTTACTTGTAGGGGGAAGTATTAACATGTCAGGTTTTCCTGAAAAAAAAAAAACATGTACAGAGACCCCTTATACACTCAAGGATAGTGCCTAATAGGCATCCTAATTCTCACTAGTAAGCATTCAAGTTCTCAATCTTCATCAGTTACTCAACAAATGTGATTTCTGAATAAAAGAACGACATACTTTACAATAATATGGTTTCTCTCTTTATTTTCTGTTTATCTCAGTTATGCTGTCGGGGATTAGGGAACCCCTTCCTGGGGGTAACACTTGATTTATTCATGGGTTAAATAGTTATTCCAGTGATTATTTGGTGTTTTTATCTCATTTGTAAGAAAATCGTGTCCAAAATAGTTTGGCAGTTTTGTAATGAAGGTTGTTCTACTGGCTGTTGTTCCTTGATGTCCATATACCATTAGAAAGTTTGGGTCCTGGAAGCTCATCAGATATTTCATTGTACTTACAATAGTTGCACGGTATTTATTCATTAGCATTCAGTGTTTGTACATCTTTAAAAAAAGATTAGTCATATTCTTAACAAGAAAATAGCTTGTCTTCAAGAATCTTCACAAATGTATTCACCTAAAATGCTACACTGCATTCTTCACAATATAACTGTTTCTCTATTTTTTTCCATTTTACTTGAGTTTAAGTTCTCAAAAGATTTTATCTATATATTAAATACATAAATATCTGATTGTTTCATTATAGTTCTCCTTTACTTCTAAAACGTAGAGTAAGTAAATAAAATTAATTTCCTTTGTTCAATTAACCAGGTAACTGTTATATTATATCTTTTTTGGTGGACCACTCCTTACATAAGCCAGTGTCAGGTAGCGATAGAAAGGGGATCTTATTTGTGCACTGTTTATTTTATATTTTGTCAGAGTTTACTTGTAGGTCGAAGTATCAACATGCCAGGATGTTCTGAAAAAAACATGTAGAGAGAGACATTTAACACTCAGGGACAGTGCCTAGTAGGCATTCAAATTCTCTTCCTTCATCAGTTACTCAACAAATGTGATTTCTGAATAAAAGAACGACATACTTTACAATAATATGGTTTCTCTCTTTATTTTCTGTTTAGTTCAGTTATGCTGTCAGAGATTAGGGAATTCCTTCCTGGGAGAAACACTTGATTTATTCATGGATTATTTATTCCAGTGATTTGTCTATTTCTATAATATTCAGTTTGTATAGCAGTGAATATAGTAATTTTCTTCATCCCAATAGACCACATTACTATTTGATAGTTTATTTACTTGTGGTATTTGCTTGTCTTCATGTATTCTAGTGTGTATATGCATGTTTATCAACAAATTATTTTTTTTTGTAAAAGAACAACATTCCACTACAAAATAGTTTTATTTTATCATAGTTAACCCCAAACAAGACAGGCCGCCACTGTAGACGTATAGGGCTACTGAGAATTAGGATGTAAGTTGGGGGGGGGTCATCCTCATTTTGGGATCTGTGCAGTGAGTTGTTTGATTACATTAGTTTGAAATTTTTTCATTGGTAGTCAGGGAAACGGAGCAGGGAGTGATTTCAAGAGACCGGCAACAAAAGGAAAGAAGCTATTGAATTGATGGGACTTAGCTAATTGTCAAGTTAGTCTAATGTATTTACTTCGACTGGGCACTAGAGCTGCAAGTTAATAAAAACACAATTCATTGAAGTACTTTTAAATCAGGCACTAGGATGCAACATTGTGGCGATGGGGCAGGAGCTGCAGCTTGGTGGATAATAAGATACCTATAAAGTTAACAACTCTTTTTAACCTTGTCTAAGAGAGAAAGACTAGTGGATGATGCACCATCCCAGATGTGGCAACAATACTCCATGCATGAGCTGATGGTGGCTTTGTAGAGATATAGGATAATGTCAGGTGTTAGAAATTTACTAGCATTGTAGAGGAAGCCAACCTTTGTTGCAGCAGCCTTGACAATGCCTTCAATTTATTGGTCCCAATTCATGTTACTTGTGAATGTTAGGCTAAGTAGTTATAACGTTGGACTCTCAGGTAGGGTGTTATCTGCCATAGCAATTGGTAGTTGGCTTTGAAGCATTTAATGTTAACTTTCAGTTATGAGCTAATTCCACTAGTCTGGGGGTCACTTTCTAAGGATTCATCCATTGCCTCGGATATGTGTGTCCGTTTTGCCCACATGTCGACAGTAGAGTGTGGTCCTGTCAGCAAATATACTATAAGACTCAATGTCATCAGGGAAGTCGTTTATGAACATCAGGAACAGTCGAGGTCCAAGGATAGAATCCTGGGGTACACCAGCATTTATGTCATGTTGCTTGGATGAACAGCCATCAAGGACATGTATCTTTCTTTTGGTTAAGAAGGATCTAATTATATTAAATATTTGTCCAGCAATACCTTACAAGTGAGTTTTTATGAGAAATATTTCATGCCAGAGTTTGTCAAAGGCTTTGGATATATCAAGTCCTACCAGCCTAGCTTGACATGTCTTGTCCAGTGTATGATATATGTTAAAAGATGACCGTTAGGATATCAGCAGAAGATTGTGCTTGCTTTAATCCATACTTAAGGTTAGAAAAAAGTTTAGCATCAACGAGGTGCAGGACTATCGCTAGATTGATTAAGGATTCAAATATTTTAGCAAAGATCAAGAGTAGACTGATGGGCCGATAATTCGCAGGGTCATTTCTATCTCTAGAATTGTGGAAGACTGGTACCACACAGAGGTAATTTTACAGGTGTCAGAGAAAATAGATTCATTAGGATTGTTGTAAAGTTTGAAGAGGACATGGGCTAGTTCAGCAGCACATTTCTTTATTACTATTACTGGTATAAGATCAGGCTCCAACACTTCGGAGGTGTCAAAGTTTTTAATGCTGTCCCTGACCTAAGATAGGGTGATAAAAAGTTTTTTTTAGTGTGGCTTTCGTCCGCAATGGGAATTTAGGGAAGGGGTTTTCCTTAGTCCACAGTAGAGTGTACGGCAAAATTCTGGTTAAGTTGTTCAGCCTTTTCAGTTGCCGTGAAAGTAACACCATTGTAGTGAAATAGTGGGTAAATTGTTGATTGTCCATTGTTCACCATACAAATATAAACTTTCCAGAAATCGTGAGTACAGAAACTTCTGTGACTGAATGTGTTTTTTGGTTATCGCTGTATACCTTCTCTTTTCTTCACCTATCATGGCTTTACAAGAACTTCTTGAATATGTCTGCTTTATTGCGGACAAATAGTCTGAAATGCTCTCTGCCTTAATGCAATATGTTTACTCTTTTATTTTCTTCAAGTGGATCTTCTCAGACACCAAGGAGCCACTTCCTGAAGCTAACATTTAATCTCTATATGAGAGACATAGATACCCATGTTTACCATTAAAGTTCTCCTTTACCTAGCAAATGTAGAGTTTATATATAAGTTTAGAATATTACTTTTCCTCTCCCAATTGACCAGTCAACTATGTTATAGAATAGCTTTCTTGTGATCTCTTGGTCTTACCGGATTCCAGGATATAAATTTATCTAGTCTGGTGAAGTATCTTGTTAAACACTGTTACTTGAGTTAACATCACCAGGAGGTGCACAATTCCATGTTTGAGTCAGTGTATAGCCATGTAAAGGAGATCATATTTAGACCTCGAATACAATGTTATTTTGAATATTTGGTCAGGGTTTAGATATAGAGGATAGTAAACTTATGTCAGATTGCCCTGCCAAAGACACTCAAAGATGATGTCTAGTAGGTAATTCAAATCTCTCCTGTCTAGTAGGTAATACTATCTCTCTTTTTGTTTCATTTTACTTTGGTCGAAGTACTCAGAAATGAAGAGGGCCCTACCTGGGGCTAACACTTGATCCCTATATGAGATACAAATATATTCAAATATTCCAAAAAAAATGTCTTCTTTGCGTAAAAGGTTGAGTCACTAAAGTTAAGAATAATAATTTTCCTTTTTGCAATGGACCAGTTTACTATGTTATAGTAAATTTTCTGGTGGTCTCTTTGTCTTACCTGATTTCAGGACAAGAATTTATCTAGTCTGGTGACGTATCCAGCTCAGTGCTTTTACTTGATGTAACATCACTAGGAGATGAACCATTCCTGGTATGAGCCAGCGTATAGCTGTGTTGTGCTTCAAATACTATGTATTTTGTGTATTTAGTCATGATTTTCTTGTATCCTCAGGTCAGATTGTCCTGACAAACACTTGTACAAAGAGACATCAGACACTCAGGGATTGTGTCAAGTAGGTAATTCAAATCCCTACAGTGTGCATCTGCAATGTTTCAACAAATGTGTTTTCTACCTATAAGAAGAGCCACATGCTTCACAATAGCATAGTTTTTCTTTTTCTTATGTCAAGTATTTCAAGAAGATTAAGGTGCTCCCTTCTTGATCTAACACTTGTTTTTGTTATGAAATAAAAACATTTTTATTTTAAAGTTCTGTAAAACATAGACGTTCACTTTTAGAGCTTTTTTTGATACTTTGCAAAAGCTTGCTATTCCAGGTATTGTGTCTAAGTATTTTCAAAGATTTTTTATAAGCCACATTGTCTCTACCACAACCTGTATAACTTTTACTTTCAAGGACCATATTTTAAAGATATTACTGAAGTCCTGATGTTATGTTTTCAGTGTTGTGTTCGTATGTGCTTCGATAAATTTGATTTTACTGAAAAGGAAGACTCACATACTTCACAAAAATATGGCTTCTCTTTAGTGTGAATCTGCATGTGGTTTGACAAAGTTGATTTTTGTGAAAAAGAAGACTCACATACTTCACAATAATATGGCTTCTCTCTAGTGTGAATCTGCATGTGGTTTGACAAAGTTGATTTTTGTGAAAAAGAAGACTCACATACTTCACAAATATATGGCTTCTCTCCAGTGTGAATCTGCATGTGGTTTGACAAAGTTGATTTTTGTGAAAAAGAACATTCACATACTTCACAAAAATATGGCTTCTCTCCAGAGTGAATCCGCAGGTGCCTTGACAAATGAGAATTTGTTGAAAAAGAAGATTCACATACTTCACAAAAATATGGCTTCTTTCCAGTGTGAATCCGCATATGGACTGACAATTCCGACTTTGCTGAAAAAGAAGATTCACATACTTTACAAAAATATTGCTTTCCTCCAGAAAAGTCGGTGTGCCTTGACAAATTTGATTTTCTTGAGAAAGAAGATTCACATACTTCACAAAAATATGGCTTCTCTCTAGTGTGAATCCGCATGTGAACTGACAAATTTGAATTTGTTGAAAAAGAAGATTCACATACTTCACAAAAATATTCCTTCTCTCTTAATGTTTAATTTTACTTCAGTCGAAGTTCTCAGAAATCAAGGGGCCCCTTCCTGGGGCTAACACTTGATCTCTATATGAGATACATAGATACCCGAGTATTCTATGAAAATTCTCTTTTATTTCTCAAACATTGAGTTAGTAAAAAAGTAAAGAATAATTTCTTCTCTCCCCAAATGACCAGTCAATATGCCATAGTATATCTTTCTTGTGGTCTGTTGGTCTTACCGGATTCCAGGACAAGAATTCATCTAGTCTGGTGGAGTATCCAGCACGTGGTGTTACTTGAGGTAAAATCACAAGGAGAAGATGCACTATTCCTCATACGAGGGGATCTTATTTGTGCTGCGGATACTATATAATTTGAATATTTGGTCAGGGTTTACTTGTAGGGGTAAGTATCCTCATGTCAGGTTGTCCTGAAAAACCCTTGTACAGAGAGACCGAAGACACTCGAGGATAGTGTCTAGTAGGTAATTCAAACTCCCCAGTAGGTAATTCAAACTCCCCAGTAGGTAATTCAAACTCCCCAGCAGGTAATTCAAACTGTGAATCCGCATGTGGACTGACAAATGTGATTTTTGCAAAAACGAAGAGGCACATACTTCACAAAAATATAGCTTCTCTCCGGTGTGAATCCGCATGTGAACTGACAAAGCTGATTTTGTTGAAAAAGAAGATTCACGTACGTCACAGGAATTAGGTTTCTCCATTTCAAAATTTTTAATGAGTGCTTAATTCCAGTATAAGAATTTTTTTTAGATTTTTACAAGTTTTTTTTTACCAAATGAGGAAAATGTTTTACTTCCTTTGTAGAAAAATTTATCCAGAAAATATTTTTACCACATTCTACTCATGAAAAAGATGAATTCACTTTCACAAGAATATGAATTTTCTATTTTCAGATGATTCACATCTAGAAAATTCTCAACATTTGTTTTCAGCATTTGTATATTACAAGACATCCAGGTAATGGAGATCTATTGAAAACCAATATGTGATTTAAGTTTTTATTTGTTCTTTTGCTGGTGCATCTGCAAGTATAAAATGAAATTTAAAATTTAAAATGCAAAATTCAAGATTGATTTCAAGATTGAAAAAGCAGGTAAAAAGTAAACATAAAAATAAAGTTGTGTTGAACACCAATTCAGCCACATAATCAGATAGCAATAAGTAACCCCAATATATCAGGTATCTTCATAGAAATTAGTGTAAGTACATACCTAATGTCAAAGCATGCTACTATATTTACATGATTCAATGCTCTTGTAAATATCGGTAGCGACTTTTGTCATTTGTTCTCCAGTTTGCAAAGTAATACTTCATTCTTTAAGGCACATTCTAAAAATGTAATGATTTACATTTAGGTAAGTGGCTGACGACGAAGTTATGGCTTTCATAATTCTAAGCTTTTCAGCAGTAAACGAGTAACAATTATCGATTAAAGCGTATATGCCTCTTTGTAAACGATGTTACAGATTTTAGATCAAATTTTGTAAAGTAATGCCTGACATGCTTTCTCCCTGCTTTTATTATATACTCTCCTGTCCAACTGTGCATGATTTCTGCAATTCCGAACTGTATAAAAATGGAATTCGATACACTGAGATTTCTGTAATCACCATGATCGCACCAGAATAAGGAAACATACTCATAGATGTCTACATCTACATCTGCACATTGCTTTTAAGTAGCTGAGTTAAGCAGCAGACAACAGTCACACCAAAACTTTGTCACTGGAGACAGCCACACTATGTCTCCCTCAGTAAAAGCTAGCTAGCGACCTATCTTTCCTGCACTGATAACCAACTTTTCGAACAACAAACTTGTTCTTTATTGGGCACAGACTAATTATTACCATAATTTCAAATAACTCGTTCCATTCATGTCAGCTCACAATTAATATTAGTTCATCACATTTCAGCCACACCTGATACTGGAACGACGAGCAGTTTATGGCCAAAGATAACATCACACCGACACAGAAGTACCATCTATCTGGACGAACACAATGCACAGATCAAGACCCACACATTATTATAGATTATATTAATTAACACTCAATGAACATTGTTGAAATCGAAATTTCTGTTTGTTTTCCTTGCTACCATACACTTATAACATCGAATATAAGCTACGTCTACACTAACATGTGGGTGATAAGTGGGTCTCAGTTTCACTGGAATTTAAACTTTTATGGGTGCCCAGCAGTAATAGATTCTTAATCTATTGCATTCTGTCTGCTTAAGACATGGGGTGATCATTTTACATTAAATTTAAAACGTCATTCTATTTGTAAGATAATAATTTAGAAATTATTTAGAACAAAACATATTATTCTTATTATTTATGCACAATTGAAAAAAGAATTTTAAATAACCTTACCATACTATATGTCTGTACACATAATTTCTTTTTTTATAAATTACGAGGGAAAGAACAATTCAGTTTTGCACCTAAGCAATTTATTTTTGTACTTTTAATTGAAATTTAAGTTTTATTTATTTCATGTCATATACATTATTTTATCAAAGAAAAATACTATTTTTTAAATATCATGACTAGTTTATGATACTGCCAAAAGTCGTACATTCAATATCTGCTTAGCTCAATAACTATCAATTGCTTATATTTCCTTATATGTAAAGCCATGGTAATATACATTTAATTATATTTCAATTGGCTAATTATGTATTGCAATACCTACCGACCATAAAATACTTTAGGTAATCACAGATTTCAAGTAGTCATAATCTAAAAACGAAAGCAGTTTAAGTCCTCAAAATACCAGCATTTTGTTTGTAAATGAAGATAATTTAACATAATCAAAATTATATATTTGAAGAGTTTTAAGAAAATAAATGTTAAAAATGTAACTGCCAATAAATGGCCATTTGTGTAACTTCTTTAAAAACCACACTCAAGAGGAGATATATATTTAAACTCGTTTTATTAGTCGTTCTGTACACGATGATACTAATGTAATGGCGGCTACACATGCGTAGTGAAACCCGGATGTTAGTTTGTTTCTTAGTTCAAGGGACACTACTCTGTCTGCACATGTTACATACATTACATCCCTCCACCCATAGTTCCGAATTACTTGTTTATGTGACATAGTCTTTCAAGTGCTTCGGTTTGTTTTTTGTTCTTTCACCACATCTAATGGTTTCTCTTACTGGGGCCTCCTGCTGTGTATTCCCCCCTCCATTTGTTGTTTCCTGGTCCGGACTCAAGCTACCTGGACTACTGGTGCCTGAGGTCAGTGGGATCACCCAGTCTGTATCCAAATTTTGATTTCTATTTTGTGGACTTGTTCTTCCTATTTCCGAAGCTCTATCTGCGTCCAGCTCCATCTGTTTTTTTTACATGGTCCACATGTCTCCTTACCACTGTCCCCGACTCCAGTTTAATTTCATATGACACTGGACCTGTCCGTCTCTTGACCACTCCCTTTTTTCCATCTTGGTCCTGTATAGAAATTTTTGGCCCAGACTAATTCACCTTCTCTAAATTCTCGTATGCTCCGAGAGTTGTCATGATATTTCTTTTGAATTTCCTGGTGTTTTCTCATACGCTCCCTCACTGTAGTTTTCTGCGGAATGATCCAATCCAAAACTGTCTTTATTTTCCGGTTCATTAATAATTCTGCTGGTGATATGCCAGTGGCCGTTTGTGGTGTGGAGTTATATGACAACAAGAAACGGCTCAGTTTTGAACTAAGGGAGCCTTTCTCATGACTCATTTTTTTCATTCCTTCCTTAAAAATCCGCACATATCTTTCAGCCAATCCATTTGAAGAGGGGTGTTTTGGGGCTGTTGTGATATGTTGGATTCCTTGTCTTGACATAAATGCTTGGAATTCTTCACCTACAAAAACGGCTGCATTATCAGTTACAATTTTTTGGGGCAACCCGTGAGTTGCAAAACATCTTTGTAGGTGTTCCAGGGTGGCGTTTGTGGTGGATGAGTTTGACATGTAGACGTCTAACCATTTGCTGAACGCATCCACTATTACCAGAAACATGTGACCTTTAAATGGGCCTGTATAATCTATGTGAAGTCTGGACCACTCCTCTTCAGGGATTTCCCAAGGATGTAAAGGTGCGGTTGCTGGCATTTGATTGGTTTGTTGACACTCATAGCAATTCCTCACCTTAAATTCTATTTCCTGGTCTAATTTTGGCCACCAGAAATAGCTTCTTTCATTTTTACAATTCCTGGATGTCCCTCATGGAGTGCCTCTAAAAGTTCTTTCCGCCCTTGTATTGGCACCACTACTCGCTTTCCCCACAGTAAGCATTCCTCCACAATTCCCAATTCATGTCTTCTATTAAAATAAGGATGCCAATCTTCTGTAGTAGGACACTTCTCTGGCCACCCATTTTTTACATAGTCCAGCACCTGTTTTAGGAGTTTATCCTTTTTTGTCCACCTGGCGATTTCTTGATGTGTGTTACGTAAACACGAGAGTTATCTCCCGTTGACTCCCACCGTCACTCTTGACGGCAACCTCCCACTACTTGTATTAGTAGTAAACGGCTATGTAATCAGTGTAAATAAATTCTTGTTATGTTCGCACGTGTCTCGACTCTGTTAATGAATGCTTCAATAACAAGTTACTAATATGGCTTTATTTATTACTCACCTGTATCTACGCATAATATAAAATGGTGTCAGAATAGAACATCGAACCGTCAACACTCACAGCCGTATATAAATATTTTCAAAAAAAAAATGGAATTTTTACCACATCCAAAAGAATTAAATTTCTCTTCGGATAATCTCGGACAGGAATGGGAAACTTGGAAAAACCAATTTCAATTATTCCTGCAAGCTACAGAGTCGGACAAAAAACCGGAGAAGGTGAAAACTTCAATATTACTGACCTGTATAGGAACCGAGGGAAGGAAAATATATTATACGTTTAACTTTGAAAAT
Source organism: Sepiola atlantica (assembly GCA_963556195.1). Classification (NCBI taxonomy): domain Eukaryota; kingdom Metazoa; phylum Mollusca; class Cephalopoda; order Sepiida; family Sepiolidae; genus Sepiola; species Sepiola atlantica. The sequence continues at coordinate 110,788,987 of OY744525.1, forward strand.
GACGAAGAGAAGCTAAACTTGAAAAAAGTTATAGAAAAATTTGATGCGCACTGCCAACCAAGAAAAAACCTGACGTTTCTCACATATCAATTTCTCATGTGCAAACAGAAAGAAACACAGAGATTTGATGAGTACGTCACAGAACTACGGCAAAAGGCAAACAAATGTGAATTCGGTGACCTCACTGAAAGACTAATAAAAGACATTCTAATTTGTGGCGTTAATGACAACATGTTGAGAGAAAGAATGCTCAGAGAACCTTCACTGGATTTACAAAAGGCGATACAAGCAGGCCTGAGTGCTGAAGAAACGAAGAGACACTCCAAGATAATGGCTAAATACGAAACAGAAAATATCGCAACAATTCGCAATCCAAAGAAAAACAGGCTGTCGTCCAAAGTCATGTTCAAACGTGAAGACAAAAAGCCCGCGAAAACACAACAATGGATTGAGACATGCACCTACTGCGCTGGGTCACATCAGAAAGGAAACTGTCCAGCATACAATAAAAACTGCACAAATTGCGGCAAAAAAGGACACTTCGCTCGAATATGTCGAACGAAAAAGAAGAAATTATATAATGTCGGACAATCACACAATTCAGACCACGTGGAGCAAAATCAGTTTAACATGGACGCCATATTGAAAAAAAATGTAGACGCACTACAAACTGACAAATGGAAAGTAAAGATTCGAGGCAACGAAACACTCATCAACTTCAAAATCGATACAGGTGCTGAAGTAAATGTATTACCAGCAAAAATATATAGAACTGTTGAACCAAAGCCAAAATTAAATAAAACGTCTATAAAATTAACCGCCTACAACTGTACGCAAATTCCCACGATAGGGAGCTGTGTTATACAATTACAAAATAAAAATATAAAAGTAAATTCGCATTTCATTGTGGCAAACACAAATGCAAACGCAGTAATCGGCGCAGAAACAGCGGAAGAATTAGGACTGATAAAAAGAACTTATGAAATAAACAAGACGGACATAGAAGCATTAAAAGAAAAATATAAAGATTGCTATGGTGACATCGGAAAATTACCAGTCACACATCATATAACAATAACTCCGGACATAAAACCCGTCATAAATCCTCCAAGGAACATACCGTTTGGGATGAAACCAAAATTAAAAAAGGAGTTAGAAAAAATGACAAAAATGGGAATAATAAAACCCGTTGAAGAACCGACAGAAATGGACAAATATATCCATACCATTATAAAACAATATCCAATGAGCGACCAAAAACTCAACATATACCGTGAGGAGACTGGGAAAGACCCAACACTAAAAATGCTCATGAAATATGCGACATCAACTTGGCCAGAAAAAATGGAAGTGCCACCCACAATAGCACCATATATGCCAGTCCGCGATGACATATCGGTTGTGAAAGGACTAGTATTGAAAGGTACACGAATAGTGGTCCCAACCTCCCTAAGGAAGGAAGCCCTACAAAAAATCCACACGGGACATTTGGGCATAGAAAAGTGCATTACAAGAGCAAAAGAGGTCGTATATTGGCCTAACATAAACAATCAAATAAAAGAAATGGTTAGCACATGCACACATTGTCTAGATCACAGAAACCGACAACCGTCAGAATCACTAATACACCATGAAATACCCGTAACACCATGGACCAAAGTTGCGACAGACGTATTTTACTTATATAGTAAAGCATATGTAGTGATAATAGACTACACGACTAGATATTTCGATATCCACAAACTTGATGACTGCAAATCAAGTACGGTGATCAATAAAATAAAAAACACCTTCGCAAAATTTGGCATTCCACAAATAGTGATTAGTGACAATGGACCCGAGTACCGATCATCAGAATTTAGACAATTTGCTAAAGATTGGGATTTCAGGCACATCACGACAAGTCCGAACTATCCACAGTCGAATGGCTTAGTAGAAAGAAACATTCAAACAATTAAAAGAACATTAAAGAAATCGTTTGAAAGTAGACAAGACCCATACCTAGCAATGTTAGCGTTACGGACTTCACCATTAAAAGATAAAACCCCGTCACCAGCCCAACAGTTGATGAAAAGAACGCTAAGGACAAATCTTCCAAATATCATGCATAACAAAACAATGAAAAAGCATGAAATAAATAAGAAGTCCAGAGAGCTACCAGAACTAAATAAAGACGATACTGTCCGTATTCTTTCACAAGGAAAATGGAACCGAAAAGGTAAGGTTGTGAAAAAATTAAAAGAGCCTCGTTCATATCTAATAAAAACAGAACAAGGAAATTATGTACGGCGCAACAGACGTCATATTTTAAAAACAAAAGAAAATCAAAAGTACAAAATCGAACACGACTATGAAAACATAATAAACCAAGAAAATAGTCGAAAACAAGTCGTATCAAAAACGGGCTCGGAAAACAAAATAATACCAAACTCTACAAAGAAAGGGAGACCAATTAAGTGTCCAGCCCGATACAGAGACTAAATGAGAAAACTCTAAAAAATAAAAATACTTTTATTTTTCAGTTAAAACAAAGAAATAAAAAACGGAGATGTTACGTAAACACGAGAGTTATCTCCCGTTGACTCCCACCGTCACTCTTGACGGCAACCTCCCACTACTTGTATTAGTAGTAAACGGCTATGTAATCAGTGTAAATAAATTCTTGTTATGTTCGCACGTGTCTCGACTCTGTTAATGAATGCTTCAATAACAAGTTACTAATATGGCTTTATTTATTACTCACCTGTATCTACGCATAATATAAAAATGTGTAACAGGAGCTTGATCCAGGTAGTCTAGCAGCATAATGTTCTCCTCTGGTATGGGCACTTCTCCCAGTGTTGTAGATCTTGGCAACCTACTCAACCCATCGGCATTTCCATTTTTTCTTCCCTCCCGATATTCTAGCTGGTATGAATATGCAGATAGGATTACTGCCCAACGTTGAATTCTCGCCGAACTGATCTCTGGGATTTTCCTATTTTCTTTAAAATATCCCAAGAGCGGCTTATGATCAGTATATAATGTGAATGGCCTTCCATACAGATACTGGTGAAATTTTTTCACCCCAAAAACTACTGCCAATGCCTCCTTATCAATTTGGGCGTAATTCTTTTCTGCTGGTGCGAGGGTCCGTGATACAAAAGCTATTGGTCTTTCGGAGCCATCCTCCATGATGTGAGATAGTACAGCACCCACCCCATATGGGGAAGCATCAGATGCCACTGTCACGGCTTTGTTTGGGTCGAAATGTACCAACACTTTTGAGGAAGTTAATTGTTCTTTTGCTTCTTCCCATGCTCTTTCTTGTTTTGACGTCCACTCCCATATTGATTCCTTCTTCAATAACTGATGCAAAGGAGCTAGAATGTTTGAAATGTTCGGAATGTACTGGGCATAATAATTTATCATCCCCAGAAAAGCTTGTAGCTCCTTTACCGATGTTGGGCGTGGTGCCTGCTTGATCGATTTCACTTTTCCCTATGCAGGTTTTATGCCTTCCCTGTTTACTATGTGGCCTAGATATAATACCTCGGGCACTAAAAATTTGCATTTTTCCCGGTTTAATTTAATTCCACTTTTTCCTAGCCTGTTTAAAACTTCCTCCAGGGTCTCTAAGTGTTTTTTCCTGGTTTTGCCTGTCAGTAGAATGTCGTCAATTCTAACAATTACATTTTCAATGCCCTGCAAAATGTTTTCCATAGTTCTCTGAAATATTCCTGGGGCTGATTTCAATCCATAGCATAGTCGGTTGTACATGAAAAGGCCTTTATGAGTATTGATAGTTGTTAATTTTCTAGATTTTTCATCCATCAGTAATTGCTGGTAAGCTTGGCTTAAATCTAGCTTGGTATAGGCCTCACCTCCACCCAATGTCGCATACAGATCTTCTGTTTTTGGTATTGGATAATTATCCAATTTAGTGACTGGATTGATTGTCACTTTATAGTCCCCACAAATACGTACAGACTGATCCGCTTTTAAAATGGGTACTATTGGTGTAGCCCATTCAGAGAATTCCACTGGTGAAATTGTTCCTTCTTTTTGCAGTCTTCCTAATTCCTCTTCTATTTTCTTCTTCAGCATATAGGGTACTGACCTTGGTTTGAAATACCTGGGTTTTGCCTCTGGGTCTATATACAAACTGGCCTGGGTTCCTTTCACTTGACCTAACTTCCCATCGAACACAGCCTCATGCTTTGCTAATATTTCTTTCAATTTGTCTTGGTCAGTCTCCTTTATTGTCTGCACCTTAAAAATCTCCTTCCATGGCAACCTCACATGTTGCAGCCAGTTTCTTCCCAGGAGTGTGGGTGAATCCCCCGCTACCACAATTAACGGTAATTCCACCCGACGACTGTCCAATTGCACTGGAACTTTTGTTTGTCCAATCACCTGGATGCAATTTCCTGTATAAGACCTAAGACGCACTTTTGTGGGCTCCAGCAACTTTTTGTTGTTTATTTTTTTCCACGTTTTTAGTCCCATTATCGTTACAGATGCTCCTGTATCTATCTCCATAGAAACCCTCTTGTCACAAATGTTGATGTCTACACAATAGGGGTCTACTTTTTCCAGTGGCACTCTGATCCTATTTATGGTATAAACTTCCTCGGAATTATCCGAGTCTGTGGCTTCCCCTTCTATTTTCCTCACTTAATTTTTTTTCTTTTCTAATCTATTGGGGGGTTTCTTTTTCATGTTTAATTTAAAACATTTCTCTGCTATGTGCCCTTGTCTTTTACAGTAGTGACACATGGCATATCTAAAAGGACACTTACTTGTTTCGTGTGTTGCTCCACAACGAGTACACTCTTCTTCCGACCTTTCATTCGATCTGTTCTCATATTTTATTTTTTCGATCTGCCTCCGTGATGGTGTGAAAATTTTGTTTACTTCTATTGTTTTTGTTTGAATATCTCGTAAATGTTTGGAGGCAGATTCGATGTTGACCGCTATTTTGAAAGCTTCGTTAAAAGTTATTGTGTCTTTCTCTGCAAGTAGTCTCCTCTGTATGTTGTCATCGTTTACTCCTACTACGAGTTTATCCCGTAGCATTTCGTCCAAAAACGTTCCAAAACGACAATCTTCACACATGCTTCTTAATTCTGCCACATAATCCGTGATCGACTCGCCTGGTTGGCGGTTTCTTGTATAAACGATCACAGACGGCTTTGGGCTGAAATAATTTTGCATGATTTTGACAAGTTCGTCAAATTCTTTATCTTTCGGTTTTTCTGGAGCTAATAAACTTGATATTTGTTTATATACCTTGCTCCCACAAACCGATAAAAAAATCGCTCTCCTCTTTTTCACGTAAGCTGTATCGTCGGGTATCTCGTTTGCTTCGAAAAAGTTCTCCAGACGTTCGATATATTGGTCCCATTGTTCACTTGTACTATCAAACGATTCCAACCGACCGAAAATAGCCATAATTCGTTTTTTCTTCGAATCTTCGTCGCCAATTTGTAATAAACTCACAAGAGGAGATATATATTTAAACTCGTTTTATTAGTCGGTCTGTACACGATGATACTACTGTAATGGCGGCTACACATGCGTAGTGAAACCCGGATGTTAGTTGGTTTCTTAGTTCAAGGGACACTACTCTGTCTGCACATGTTACATACATTACACACACCCTGTTCTTTTAAAAGGTTTTTACCAATCTTATGAAAAATTGTGTCATTAAATTTGGAAACCAATCAGTGGAGACATAGCCCTTGATCTTTCTTTGAGGGAGACGAAATAAAATAGCAGATTCCTAGTTTACTGTGTTTAAAATAAAACTTGAGTGTGACGAGTATCGATCATTTAAAAAAAAAACTTTTTCATATTCTAGAGACCTCTAAAGCTCACTATATAATTTACCTCCTATATGTAACACGATTTAACTTTCATATAAGTTTATATTATCATTATAACTTTTTTACCATTCAAAAGAAGAAACATTATATAAATTGCTGAAAATTAAAAAAAAAACTTTCATACAAAAATAATGAAAATGAGAAAATAAAAACGTGTGTTCTTTATTTACGCTTCAAAACATCGTTCCTATATAGTGTCCACTTTTCAGGCGCTAACACACGTGTTTAATAAATCTAGCAAAAATCAAGTAATAGTCAGATGTTCACAGAAGTTTCAATAATTATTCATTATTCAACTAATTTATCTATAAAATGTTTTTTGTACAATATATCAGGAAAAATCTTTTTTTTCACCGTGATTCACCCCTTCCTTATTTCATTTTATGAAATCTGAAAAAATATATTCTGATCGATCGAAATTTTTATGTTATGTAAAGCGAAAGATTCTTAACACATATATCAGATTGACCTTTTTTTTTTTTTATTGGTAAACACTTTTGGGTAAATTATTCGTGAATTCATCAATAAAAAGTTTAAATAAATGATATTTTTATGTTTTTATACTTTATTTTCTCGTTAATATACACTCTGACCTTGTGAATAACAAAGAAAAAAATGTTCTAAAGAATAATGAATTTCTCAGAGATTTTAATTCATTAAATTACATCATTTAGACATTTTAAAGTGTAAACATCTACTTTGAAAATGTTTTTCTCAATATTTCACAATATTTGAATATAATATAAACCTATTATTAATCATAAAAGACTGAATTCTACTTCGGCTGATTAATTTCTGCTTTCTTATAGAATGTTTATTTGATCGAGGTGAGCAAAAGTCTTTTGAATTCCTAACATTGTCAAACTATGGAAGATCATAATAGACTTTATTAGTGCCAACTCCTAAAGAGAATGTTATCGTTTTAACGAACATGTTTTAATAATGTTATTCGCTTTACAAGTTTTTACACCAAAAGTAAGTATTATATACTTTTTATCGTTTTTTTTTAATTTAAAGGCTCATTCATTCAAAATTTACATTCGAATTTAAATTTTATTTGGTGTAAATGTGACGTGACTTAAAACTTATTTTCTCTTTGAAATGGCCTCATTTATTTTTAATTGAAAAATAATATTAAGTCATTAACAAACACAAATACTTTTTACATTTTTATTTTTAATTTGATTTTTATTATATATAAAATTCAAGCCAAACACTAACAAAACAAAATAATAGTAAACATCTTTATTTTCATTAGTTTTAAAAAAACTATTTGTTTATATTTATTTTAATGAAATTTAAACTTTTTTCCCTTAAAAGTGTTCATTTCAGTTATATTCTTTTAGTTATTATAAGTGCAGTATTCAATTTAAGTAATTTGTTTGTCTTTTGCCTATCCATACATATTTAACATTACTGATGACGTCATTTTATGGTGTGCTTACGAGGTCCCTATCATACTCAGAAAATTAGCAAATCAATATTTTTACTCTTTTTACTCATTAAAATTATGTTTTCTCTTTTTGTCGTAGCAGTTTTGGTGCTATTTTACTTATAGGCCGATCAAGTTAATTGTGTTCATGTAAAAGCATTATTTTGTACTTACTCAGTCATATTTTATCTTGTGGAAATTTCTAGACGTTTTTCTAAGTAAGTCAACGGTTACTTCCCTTTGTTGAAGGGTAGGGGGGCCTACGTGCAGGTCGAAGGTCATATGGATATTGCGTAGGTGTTAGGCAGTGAAGGCCATGTTGTGTCACGTGATTTCTATTTTTAGCAATGATGCAATTTGTCGTGTCTGGATATATCGGCGCGAAATTTAATCAGAACAGAGTCGCACACCGGAATGACAAGACGTGTAAAAACTGTTTCTCCGTCCAAGCGGGGACGTTAAATTTGCAAGAATTCTACTTGAAGAAATTTAAGAGATAAGATATCTCTTGGCTGAATTACTTGTTGTTTATGAAATATTTTCCCCTCGGTCAAGAATTGTCCTTGGGAAGTTGTTTCAAGCCAGAGACTTGAAATAAGGAGATGAAGTTGAACGAGATAGCTCCGGGAACGAAATTGCCTATGTTGAAGAGATTGGCTCCCGAGAAGTGAAATACTTTGCTGTCGAGAAGATTCTAATCAGAGATTAAGAATCATTGAGATTGATCGTCTTTGCACACAGATCGATTTGAGATGATATTCAACTGTGCCAGTTGAATCAGTCACATACGCGCGTGTTCACCATTCAAGACGAACGATGAAAAATAGTGAGTATTGTGTTTATTTGAAATGTGTACTGTTCTTGTGCCATACATATTGCATCGGATTTGCTAAAAGAAAATATTGAAGAAAAAGAAGAAGAAAAGGAACTTTCTGACGGACGTTTGATAAAATAAAAAAAGAGTTAATTTTATCGTGGAAATTATGTTGGACTTCGGCACGGTTTGTTAATTTTATTTCTTTTGATTGTAACTTTGGTGAAAAGAAAAAAAGAGACTTTTGATTGATTTGTAAGAATACGGACTTTATAGTAAGTTCATGTTTTAAAAGGATTTATTCCTTAACTTAGATTGTGTCAAATTTTTGTTGTATCTACCTTAATGTTCAGAGATACTGATGTTGTATTTTTTTGATTCTTATTTTTTTTGCATGTTATCCAGGAATAATTTATTTATTCCAGCTTTGGAAAAAAAAGCAGTCCAGGCTATCTTTTTTTTGTAAATAAAACTATATTTTAACTTTTACGAACATCTTGTGTTGTCCCATTCCTTTTCTCTTGTTATAAGTTTTTTTATGATAATTTTCCTAGATAACATAACCATCGTTTAGAGCGGTTTTTCGTTAACGACACGAAAATTCCGACAATCTCTCACGCCCCGAAAAAGAATTTTAAAATATCAAGCAGAACTTTAATTAGAACGATTTTTCCATTTCCATAAGGGTTATATGAAATGGCGAGTCTGCGGTTTTCGGAGTGGCCGGTTAGTGGCCGGTTAGCTAATTAAGGGCAGATAAGTGTCGCGAAAAGTTACCATGTAAATATGAAAAAAGAAAAAAACCCAAGAAAATTATATCGTGGAAAGTATCCCGGTGAACAAAGTAAAAATAATTATTTAATTTTCTATTTTTTAATTTAATAAATATATATTTTATTATTATTGCTTATGTGTTTCTTTCTTTTTATAATCCTAACAATAAAAGCGGAGTTAATGCCCTTGTCTATTCTACCGACCGCTCAAAGCCCAAAATGTCGGCTCGGTCACAAATACAGGTTGAACATCGAAATGGAAAAATCGTTCTAATTAAAGTTCTGCTTGATATTTTAAAATTCTTTTTCGGGGCGTGAGAGATGCAGTTTTTAATTAGCCTATCTGAAAAAAAAAATGAGTTCCATTTATTAACTTTGAAAACTGTTGTAGTAGCAGCAACAATAGTCATGCAGCTGTAAACAAAATGCGATTTTCTTTATTTGCATTTCAGAACGAATTTAAAAAAATTGAAAATATTAATATAAAAATGCTTACTTAGTTCTATTCTGTTATAATATTTAATTAAACTGAAACTAAGGTACTGCCAACACTTTCAACATAATGATGAGACATTTACAAATAAACCTGTTTAAACTTTTTTTCACATATTTCTAGTCACATCTCAAAAACAGTTATATGGTGTATAAAAACAAGAAAATAATCTTTTAAATATATCATTTTTATCTGATTTCATCCATTGCATTATTTTTACATATTCATTTCTCTTGCAATATAAAAGTAGCAAATCTTTATCAATTTTCCTGAACTTTCATAAACATTCAACTATAATTAGGACGTTTATTTGGACTTTTCTGATCCATTTCAAGTGAAATACAACTCAACAAAATGAAAGGTGTTTACTACCAAATTTTGTAATTTATTTGAAATTTTGAAGCTGTTTTTCATTTAATTAAAATTAAATATAAACATTTGCCAACTCATTTACCTATTATTATTTATTGATGTTATCATAAACAACAAAAGTAACGCTCATATATATATATATATATATATATATATATATATATATATTGTTTGTACATGTTTATCAGAAACGAAAATATCATACATGAAAAAGGGGATTTACACGAAATTATTATCAAAAACGAAAAAAAAACGTGCATGAAAACAAGGGGGGAATGTATTAAGTTATATTCGCTAATGAACGATATTATTTTACAAACATTTTTTTTCCAAATTGCGTAGAAATGTTTCAAAGTCTGATTTTTTTAATTAATGTTATGACATTTCTACATAAAAAAATACTAAAAAAACCTTTTGGAGAATTTGAAGTTTTAAAGTATATAAAAGTCACCTTCAATGCCCGTCACTGTTCACTACTGAATTGCAAATGGCTTCCCCCAGTTTCTTATATAGTAATAAGGGGCAGATAACTCATGTTACTTCCTTACCATGGGCAGATAACACCTTTACAAATACATGTCTATCCCCCTGTGATTATGGGATCAACTTTCGTGGTTGTGTTTATCTTTGTATGCACCAGAGAACCCGTGCGATTGAGCATGCATTTGTGGAGACAAGTTTCTTTGCGCTCTTGTTCTGCAAGATAAAATTGTCTGAATGGTGGGGGACTGACCGGGTGTGTATATCCTCCTGTGTTTCTCTCTAACACTCCTGTAGTATCATTAATTTTCACTTCTTCCTCAGGGTCTGACATTGATGTTTTGTTCGCCATCCATTGCTTCTTCAGTGGGTCGTTCCTGTTGGGGTTTAGGATTTGTGGACAGATTTGGGGGTCCTTGGAGTTGCATAATGTGGGCCATAAACAATTGGCTTGATTTTACAAAGAAACTGACGGTCGTGCAGCATTATCTCATTGCTCAAATCTAGCTGCACTCGGTACTGTTTGTTATCATATCTCTTCATGATCAACCTTGTCTTTGTCCATCGACGATGGTAATTACCATCCTTGATCGTAATCTGGACAAATGATCAAACTTGGAGTTTCCGGAGTGGTCGACAATATTGATTATAGAACTGCTTATTTCACATATTCCTCTTTGTTCGCCTATTTCTTTCCATTGTTTCCGAGTCGTATATTTATCCTGTAGAACTAGGTGGTCTTTTATGATTCAACCATATAGCATTATGGCTGGGGATATGTTTATATCTTGGACAGGAGTATTGCAATTGGTTAGTAACACTCAAGCAGCCAGATCATGGCATAGGCGTCCGTAGCTGTCCATATTGTCAGCTAGTATTAGTTTTGTTGTCTTAACTGCTAAGTCTTCATAGCTGTTGCTTTATGCGTAGTATGCTGCTGAGGTACGTTTACGTATACCTTAGTTCCTCAAAAAGGAGTCATACTCCTGTGACTCAAATGGTAGTCCTCTGTCTGAAGAGATTTTCTCTGGTGACCCATAAGTACAGAACACAGTTCCTAAGGTGTTGCATACGGTTTTGCATACGCTGACCAATCGGCTTGCAGGGCATATTGATATCAACTGTCCCCTCATGGACTATTTTCTACCACCTGGTCAGTTGAAGAATTCAGCAGAGAGAAATCGGCCAGCAACGAAGAAACATCTCTCTCCTACCTTTCTCCTGCATCGTTCCAGCAGCAACCATCTCCACTTTGAATATATTTGCTGAGGACCCGGCAGCCTCTTTTCTTCACTGGGACACAGTTCCAACCCTCTGTTAAATAAACCCTTTTTTGTTGCCTGTTACTCGGTTGTTGTTCGTTCAATTCATTCAGTGCGATAAATGTAAGGAAAGGACCAACACCCCCCTTCAATTACAAGCTGACCTGAAACCCCACCCATCCACTAAGCAACTCCAAAACAATTCTAAGAACTCAAAAGGTCTGGGCGTAGTGGACTCTTTACTAAGACCATACCACCAATGCTTAGTCGGTTCTGGAATATCATTCTAGAACGACCTTAGGGCCTCTGCTTGAGGCTAAACCAGGCTCAACAAGTATTCATCATACCACTGGGCTTTACATCTCTCCAGACACTGGTTGATCACCTGCATCGTTCTGGTGAGTCTCTCCCTAGTGGGGGGCATGAAAGAAGTGGAATCCTCCTCGTCCAGGTTCAACAGCAGCCCCGGGTTGCCAGTAGCCCGCAAAAACATGCTTGACATTACTCCATTCATTTCTCTCTCTGAGAGGGCGGTTTTTGACAGCTCTCTGAATGTCCAATATAAGGATAAGTAGGAAGAAGTAGTTTACTTAACCCCGATCAGTCGCATTATTGAAGCAGGTTTTGATTTTCTGGATATTTATTTCCTAGACAACTCCTACTCAGGGGGGAAATAGTGGAATTGGGCAGAATGTGATTTGACAAGCACCAAACTTTTGCTGGAAATCATGGAACAATATTGGCCTTTAGAACCATGGACGGTGGCACCGGGAGGGCAGGGGGGGCTCAACCCCCCCCCCCCCACTTTACGGTCATCAATAATGAAGTTATATATGCATTTGTTTAACCGCCCCCCCACACTTTTTAGGAGACCCCCACACACTTTTATAACTGTCCCGCCGGTCCTGAGAACTTCCTACCACCAACCAGAAAAATATTTTCATTGTCACTGTAAATAGCAGTGAATGAATAAATCTAGATCTCACATACAGAAGGATCTGACAAAACTCCAATTCTTTAGAATATGTCAGTTGCTTCATACTCTTCATGAAAAGAATGTCCACCACGTTCTCATTGTCCACATCCAAACGTCGTTACTTATTGATTAACTTGAAGGCCAATGAAGTTACTCTCATAGGCATCGAAAAAAGATTAAAATCTCTTCAGGGGCAAGACCGTTAAGAATTCTTCCTGGATAATTAGATAATCTACTGAAAAACGAGCTATCGACTGGCTACCCTCGTTCGGACATGGCAACTACTGAGCAGCCCATGGAGTGACTCCATAACTCAACCAGATAGGAATATTGCTCCAGAATCGAATGCAAGCCATAAACTTTTCCAATATCACCCCTAGTAATTTAGTAAGCAGAGTTCTCTAAGGTCGATACATACTTGAATAAGAGGCTTGGACGCAACAAGGATGGCAACTCAGTGTACATCTTCAAGGCATTTCTCAGTCTGTTTCTGACAAACATTTTTTACTAATGATGGATCTAGAAAGAATCTATGAAAATCAGTGGTTATTTTGTCGTGGTTGGTGATAACTCTCGGCAACCCATTTAAGAGAATGTGCGAGCATTTCAGAGCCATGTAAAGTACCAAAATTTCTGCGGTGGGGAGATTCTTTACTTTTAATTGTCATTTTAGCTTTTCAATAAATCAGGGAATACTGGCATCCTAGCACCACATATGCAGCACGCACATGCATTGTAAGTCCATATGCAGCACGCACATGCACTTCTGGATATGCATCGCAGATGAGGAACACATCACTGTTATGGGGAAGTCAAAACTACATCAGCTAATGAATTTCGTTTTAATTTGAGATATGTATTTATTAAAACAACTATTCCAATAAATCCCAATCTTATTGGCTTTATCGGAAGTTTATCTTTGTCCGGATAAAACCGACTAAAGAAACACAAAACAAAAACTGAGCGGCGCATGTGAAATACCAATAAAACACTTTATTTATTCATTGGTTAAATAGATATTCCGGTTATTTCCCTATTTCTATAACTTTGAGTTCGTAAATAAGTGAATATAGTTGTCACACTGTGTTTGCTCGTATTGAGTGGTTTATTAGTAGAGACAAACGAGAGACGCGTGTTGTTGGTTTTAAAAATATACATGGAAAACTTTATTGAAGTGCGCATGCGCGGTTGTTAGAAAACTAGAGTTGGTCACAAAACGAAACGATAACATCGTTACATCCCCCCCTTTACCAATATGAAGATTATGATATTGAGCATATTCAATATATAATAAAAAGGTAAGGGCTAATTCAGGGTAGACTGCCTGAATAGCTACAGCGAAGCAGGGGATTATTCTGCCCCATGAATTGCTTGCTATAATTCTCTAGAAAATGTTCACAAGTTCATTTTTGATGGTGGTCGTACCATCCTGCCACTGCGAGTGTATTGTTGGGAGTCTCTTTGTGAAGACTGAGTTGTACATACAGGTGGTTCTGCAAATGTTACATGCTTTGGCGTTTGTGGTGGGGTTGGCCTTATTGGAGCACTCCTAATATGCTGCCGGTTTCTCCGTAGCACATATCCGTTTGCAGTTTTTATGAGATATGATCGGGGACCATCTGCTTGAGATACTACGGTTGCTAGGTCCCAGTTTCCGTGTGTAGGGTTTTGTGCTCTTACCCTCTGGCCAAGATATAAAGGTAATAGGTCTTCCTTGAGTGCATGCTGGTCAAAATATTTCTTTTGCTTATGTTGCCTTTGTTTAAAAGCATCATATATTTGATCCTGATCTTGGTGGTTGTTTTCTATTTTTGTTGCAATTGGGGATTGGATTCGTCTACCCATGAGTAGCTGTGCGGGGCTGGATATGGCGTTTGAGATAGGTGTGCAGCGCCAGTGCAACAATGCAATTTCGGGTGTTGCCCCAGATTGCTTGGCCTTTTTGAGGGTGGTCTTGATGGTCCTTATCTGGCGCTCTATGAAACCATTTCCCTGTGGTCTTCGAGGTGAGGTGGTCTGATGGTTGAAACCCCATTCTGTGGTAAATTCGTGGTAAAGGGCGCTTGAGAAGTGCGGCCCGTTGTCACTAATCAATTTTGACGGTATGCCAAACTCCGCGAAGGTTTGTTGCGTTATTTTTACGATAACACTGCTTGGTGATTGGGCAGGTAACTGTTTGATGACAGGGTACTTGGAGTGGTAGTCTGCTATGATCAGCCATTGATGTCCATGGAGCTCGAACAAGTCTGTTCCAACTACGTCCCATGGCTTTGTTGGAATGTCGTGCTGCAGAAGAGGCTCTGACATTTGCGATGGCTGATGTTGTTGACAGATGCTACATGAGCTTGTGAATTGCTCGATGTCTCTGTTTATATTTTTCCAATAGACAGTGTCTTTGGCTAGGAGTTTGGTTTTCTTCTGTCCTAAGTGAGCAGTGTGGAGTTGCTTTAGGATATCTTCTTGGAGGGTCTGAGGAATGACAATTTGTTGTCCTTTAAGGATAAGGCCGTCATCAATTGATAGCTGATCTCTTAGGCTCCAGAATTCTCTGATATCGGTAGGAAGTTGCTTGATTGTCTCCGGCCATCCCGTGACAATGGTGTCTCTTAGCTAGTTAAGCAGAGGGTCGGCTGTTGTGCAGTCTCTCAGTTTTTCAATGCGGTCAGCAGAGAAACGAATGGTGTCAACTCGAACATCCAGATCGATAGGGTCCGAATTACCAGGTGATGGCAGGCGTGATAACCCATCAGCCAATATGTTTTCGGATCCGTTGTTGTAGGATAATCTGAAATTATATCCCTGTAGCTGGATAAGCATTCGTTGTAGGCGAGCTGGAGCTGAGAGGTTTGTCAATGATCATGACAAGAGGTTTATGGTCAGTGATAATTTGGAAACCATGACCGTATAAATATGTGTGGAATCTATGTGTGCCAAACACGATTGCCAGTAGTTCCCGCTCGATACATGCGTATCTTTGTTCTGTTTGTGTCAGACTCTTGCTTGCGTATGAGACAGGCATTAAATTGCCAGCTGCGTCTGGTTGTAGAAGCGCTGCGCCTATTCCATGAAGACTTGCGTCACAGTGCATGTAGATTGGGCGATTGGGGTCAAAGTAGTGAAGTAAGGATGTTTCAGATACTTCACTCTTCAGGTTTTTGAAAACCGTCTGGTGGTGTGGCTCCCATTGGAATTCTGACTCTTTGTGAAGTAAGTCGCGTAATACAGTGGTTTTTGAGCTGAAATCCTTAACAAAACGGGATAGGTATGTCATTACACCTAAGAACTGTTGCAGTTCTGTTTTATTGCGTGGTTCTGGCATTTCCTGTAGGTCTCGTACCTTTGCTGGGTCAGGTTTCATCCCAGTATGGGTGTATATATTTCCGAAGGAGATTTCCTGGCGTTTTATCTCGCATTTCTTGGAATTCATTGTGAGGCCCTCTTGTGTGGCGACTTCCATGAGGTGCCTTAGGTTGTTGTCATGTTCGCGTTCTGTTGAGCCATATACAACAATATCATCCGCTATACCGCATGCTCCTGTGCACTTCTCAAGTATTCTGTCCATCTCAAGCTGGTAGATGTCTTGGCTCACGTTTAAACCAAATGGAAGTCTTTGGAAGCAGTACCTTCCAAATAGTGTTTGAAAAGTGGTCAGGATCTGGCTTTCCTGGTCAAGCTTTATAGACCAGTATCCTGCCGTAGCATCCAGTTTTGAGAAGTATTTTGCACCTGCAAACCGGTGATTGAGTTCCTCAACTGTTGGAATTTGATGATATGGCCGCATTAGGGCTTTGTTTACTGCCATTGGGTCTAAGCAGACCGTTATTGTGTTGTCGCGTTTGGTTACATATGTAAGGGAGCTTACCCAGTCTGTTGGCTCCTCAATACGACGAATGACATTCTGTGACTCTATCTTGTCTAGTTCCGCCTTGATCTTTTCATGCATGGCTATTGGCGTTCTTCTTGGTGCGTCTATGTGGCATGGGATGTTAGGGTTGACAGTGAGCTTGTGTGTTTTCTTTAACTCGCCAATGCGGTCGAATCTGTCGGGGTGTAAACGCATCAGATCATCTATGCTGTTGATAGGTTGTTGCTGAACGGATATGGCACAGTTCATTGTTAAACGTTAAATGCTACAGATGTTGGCAGACCCAGTATAGCTGGTCCTGGAGTGTTGACCACATAAAATTTAGTGTTGAGCCATGAGGAGTCCTTGTATTTGCACCTGATGTTTGTGGTGCCATGGCATTTTATTTCAGTGTTGTTGTATGCTGTCAGTACGCATTTCGTTGGGTTTAGTGATCCAGGTATTGGGTTTCCGTCTTCGTTTATGGCGGAGGGGCACACACTGCGGAATATGCGTAAAGGTAGTGTGTTTGCTTGTGCACCTGTGTCTACCTTCAGTTTGAGGCTGTGCGTACCTGGGTGGTCTGTCAATATAACGTTGATATTGACAAATGCTTCATTTTGTGTTGTTTTTTGTTTATGCAGTGGATGTTCACTGTTAATAGTGCTGAATGTGAGGTGCTCCATCGCCGCATGTAGGTTTGTTGTGGCTCGATCGTCATGTTCAGCAACGCTGTCGACTTTTCGGCCTGTTTCATGTTGTCTGTGCCTTAACTGGCTACGGCTTTTGTGCCAGGATTTTCCTTGTTTCCTGGGTCTGAGTCTCACTGAGAAGAACAATTTGGCTCAATGGCCCATTTTTCCGCAGGAACTGCATATGTCGTTCTTGGCAGGACAATGCTCCTTGCCAAAACGATGGTCCCGTCCACAATTTTTACATAAGTTGCTGGTATTTCTGTTGCCTTCCTGGCGTTCGCGACCACCGCGATTTATGGTGTCTATCTGTGACAGGCCATGTAGTTGGTGTATTTTGTTTATATACACGGCTGAAGCCTCATATGTGCGTTCTAATTTCACAGCCTCTTCTATTGTGTAGCCCTTCGGTTTGTTTAACAGTTCTTTTTGTAAGTCCGGTATGGGCGTGTTGGCTATCAGTATTTCTACTAAACGTTCGTTCATTTCATGGGCTGTGAAGTCGCATTTCTTTGCCTGTAAGCTACACCTGTTTAGAAATATGTCGGTCGTCTCGGTAGGCTTTTGTTGGTATCTACCGAGTTCGAGCCTACATATACGGTGGTTGGTTGCCGGTTCCAGCTGCTCCATAAATGCGTTGAAAATTTTGTCGGCGTCTCTCCGGTCTTCGCTTGACATAGACCAACTGTTGTATCTACGAACTCCTTCCTCGCCAGTTGCGAGTAGAACGATAGGCACTTTCTCTTCTTCTTTAGTTCCCTTCGCTGTGAAATAAAGTTCCAAACGTTGTTGGAATATCTTGAATGACTCTGCAATGTTAGGCGAAGAGTCCCAGTCAAGAATGGGAACTGGTATAGATATATTAGTCATAGTAGTAGTAGTGTTGTTATGTGTGTGCGAGAGTTCTGTTCCGAGCTTCGACGAGCGTGGGTGTGTGAAGTTTTACGAGGTTTTGGTTCGAAAAGAAAAAATATAATGTCTTACTTTTATCGTTGTTTTCTCTTATTTTTCTTTATATCTCACCGCTGCCACCATGTCACGCTGTGTTTGCTCGTATTGAGTGGTTTATTAGTAGAGACAAACGAGAGACGCGTGTTGTTGGTTTTAAAAATATACATGGAAAACTTTATTGAAGTGTGCATGCGCGGTTGTTACAAAACTAGAGTTGGTCACAAAACGAAACGATAACATCGTTACAATAGTAATTTTCTTCATCCCAATAAACCACATAATTATGTGATTGTTTATTGACTTGTGATATTTACTTGACCGATTTCAATGTAAATGCACATGGTTATCAACAAATACGATTTCTTATTAAATGAATCACATTCCACCACAAAAAACAGAGTTTTTAAATCATAGTTGATCACAAACTTCAAGTTCATCAACACACAATCCATTGAAGTACTTGTAAAGCAGTCACAAGTATGCAGCATTGTGGCGATGGTGGATAGTGGAAGACCTATTAAGTTAGCGACTCTTTTTTTAACCTTGTCTAATAGGGAGAGACTAGTGGATGATGCATCAGTCCAAATGTGGCAACGATACTCCATGCAGGGGCTATGGTGGCTTTGTAGGATTGCTAGTGATAATTTAACCACATGAGTGAATCTATAATTGTTTACAGAAAATTGAGGAAAAAAGATTACGGCAGAAATTATCAGTAATTCTGGCAAAGATATACGATGTACAGTACTATTTCCTAGTTATTCACCGAAATTGTCATTAGTTTCTTACATTAGTTCACTATTATTGTCGCACAACTTTTGAAAAAAATGTTTGTTTTGCAATCAGTAATTGATACATTTATCCATTCTGGAATACTTTTTAAGTAAGGCAAGTAAACAAATTTTTTTACTTTAACGGAATTAACGAACTAATTAATGCTCTCCGTACTCTGTTGAAAATAGAACGGTAGCGATTCTTTAATCAATAATTATTGAAAGTTCCATTTTACCTAAAACGACTCTGAAAGTGATACAGGACAGGAGTTGGATACAAAATGGTTTACTTCTTCTCGAGGGACAATAGAAATTGAATTTTCAATTGTAAACATTTAATTAACTTAAGATTCATGAAATGTCATATTAATCAGGGTGGCGCTCACTTAAAATGTTATTTTAAACTATTTGCGTGGTTTTGAGTTTGGTTACCACCGGAGGGCAATTTGGCGACCGCCATCCCACCCGATGGTCTGTCACTTAGACAAGGCCAGAAAAGATCATTTCGCATGTGCCCTCATCTAATCTGTAAAAGTGAAAGAGGCGAATATTACGAGCACTTGTCGTTTGGTGTCATGAGACAAGTTGATTCAGTGTTTTATGAGCAAGGATTAAAAACTGAAATCTCGGATGAGGAGACTGTGTTCTGAAAGGAAAGTGGATAGCAGATTGATATCATCAGAATGACAGACGAAAACCAGCAGTTAACAACAAGGATGCTGATTTACAAGTCGCAGTGATTAAAAATGATTTAAGTTGATTGGATAAGTTTTAAATGGGGAGAGAGAGAAATAGAGGAGCAGCAAGTAGCAGTTGTATCATGAATGACTCAGGTGTTTGTGGTTCAACGAAGCACCATATGAGAAGCGCATTCTGTAATTGTGACTGTTAACAGCATGTGATGTTTACCAGTAGGAGAAGGGAGACCAGTGTAGGTGGTTATAAAAGGCTTAGTTCACAGAATTATAGGCAAGAATGATAGGGGACATGTTGTTTACATATTGACTGGTATAAGACGAGATAATGCAGAAGAGATTAGAAATTAGCGAAACAAATAACGGAATAAACTTGGTCCATGTAATATTTACCAACAAAAAGGCCAACTAAAAATATAACGTGAGTCATCCGACTTTATATTTACAGAAAATTCATTAAAAAAGTTGAAACTCATCTAAGGAATACGAAACTATTTTTTAATGTGATTTTTTCTTCATGGGGTTGTTTTCTCAAAACAAAATTTACTGTGCTACTTCTCTGTAAAACAAAGATATAGTCTATCAAACACGTGTTAATTACAGGCACGTAGCCAGACTTCTAACTTAGAGGGGGAAGACATTTTTAGGGGGGGGCAAGACCTTTTTAGGGGGGCAAGGCATTTTTAGGGGGGGGGGCAAAACTAATATTGATATTCTAATATGGGTGACGTTTTGGTTCAGTGTGTGTGTGTACTGATATATAAATATAAATAAGTAGATACAAAATTTCAATTTCTTTTATATAATCTAAATATATTGTTGTGTATTTCGGTAGGTACATGTAAATAACAACATCAGTATAGTAAAGCACATAAAGCATAGTAAACACAGTAATAATAACATAAAGTTCGTAAAATAAGGTAGCTACTTGCTAGCTCTACAGAATTCTATTATAATCTTCTATTTGTACGTGGGGTTTATACCCTACCAATGCTGTTTTTCTTTCAACTTCATCTCAGGTGAAATCTGGGATTTTTTTCTATGTTAATTTAAAAAATGTTGAATGTAACATTCACAATTTTTTAAATTAATAGTTGCAACTGACAACAAAAAGAAAAAAACGTATTTGAGATTCGTGATAAAATACAAAAATATTTTTTTAAACTAATTCCCACTTTCATTTGAAAATAATTTAGGTTGCTAGTATTCATTTCTATCTTTTGAATGAAGACAACACTTTCTTTTATAAATTAAAAAAAATATCTTTAAAAGAAGCTGGCAGAACAACAACGTGAATTAATTTTGTGTTTATATCATTTGGATTATAATTATTTAATTGATAATTTATAATATTAAATAGTGTGAATTAACAATATTAAAAAAATATATTTGGTAAGTTGACAAAAAAGACAGATACACTGACAATCTCTTTCACCAAGCAGAAAACAGGTGAAAAGCATCGAGGTTTTTTTTCCCTCACCACTTGATCTGAAACTAGCGAAGTTATGTTTGAGTTTGAGAACACGTACATTTTAATTTCTTTTCTTTTTACAAGGTAACATAAATTTAAATCATATTTAGAAGTTATTATGGTCAATAGATTTATTTTAACTGGTAGTTTAAAATCCGTAAATATTTATTATGGTATCATTAGTACCAGGAATGGAAAATTAAGTTTTAAACAAAATAAAATCCAAAGAAGCGTTTTTGAAATCGGAAATTATATTAAAAATTGGTGGGAGGTCCTCTCTTGGTGGGTGGCCCAGGGCCCCAGCCCCGTGGCCCCTTAATCCGGCCCTGCTGTAAAATATATTACACAAAAGTAAATACTGGTTCATAATGAAGAAGTATAGTTGACTAGGAAATATAAGAGTATTTATATTTACAATATTTTTGGGATCACAAATTTCAGGGGGTGCAAATGTAATTGCAGGGGGGGGGGGCTTGCCCCCTGGCTACGTGGGGGTTAATTACTGAATGAATGCGAATGTGTGAATCCAGCGACATGACCTGTAGATGCAAATGATGGAGCAATGTGCAGGTAAGCTGACAGATGGTGTACAACTTTAAAAGCTTTATCTTTTGATGAAAAGAAAACAAAGACTAACACATCAACAAAATTCTTTTGTTTCCATAAAACGGTGGCAGGGCAAATTTTATTGGAACTGTTTTATTTCTCAAATGTTTCAAACTGAGGACTATCTAAAACGTTCTTAGGTACCGTTACTATATATGGCCCAAATTTACTGAGATTAAAATTATATCTAGTTAACTGTCTTAGAGTTAGGGCAAGTTCCAGACTAGGGATCAGTGTTTTAAGGCAGAAGATAAGGAGACAGGCATTAGAGACTAACTAATACCTATACATCAACTAAATGTATTCTTACTTGGACAATATATATCGTGTGCAATAAAAAATAGTTGTTTCTCAGTTTTTATGTATTCCTTGCAGGCTTTGTAACTTTCTCACCTCGTAAAGTTTAAAAAAATTCCCACGTCATTGTTTTTAAATGACCAATGTAAACGTTGTAGCACTGTATTTCCCTGGAACGTATCAGATGGCATTGACAGTCGAGTAAGAGTCATATAACATATAAAATAAGTTTCAGTTATAAGCTATTAGAGTTATTTTAATTAGAGATATACAAGAAACTGAAAAATAGAAAATGTTATGTTTTATTGTCATAACTTTGCTGAATTAAAACAAATATAACCACAATAGTTCCCCATTGTTTATTCTGCGTTTATATGTGAACCATCTCCCAAACAAGTTACTTCCTATTTCATAATCATCATCATATTCGGTTTAACGTCTATTTTAAATTTTGGCATGTGTTTGACAGTTTTCAGAAATATATTTCTAAAGTAACCTATCTCTGCCAGGTATTTACATATCTCTCTTTAAAGTTGATTCTATCACTTTCTATATTTTCCTTTGTCTTCCACTGTTGATTGACCCTTCTACTTCTATTATAGGCATCATGTGTTCTGCACGCATCTGCTTATACTGTCCACATTTAATTTTCCTCTTAAATTATAAGATCCGAGCCTGTCTGTAATACTTGTTTTACACATCAATCATATCATTTCTATGTAATGCACAGGTTTCACTCTCACTGGCCATATTCCAAACCAGTTACTTCCTCTTAACTATTAAATAAACAAAATTTGTTTTTTATATGAAAAAAAAATTATTTCACGTTTTTTATGAAGGAAACTCTGATGTTATTCTCAAAAAGAAATGTCACAAATTATTTGCTTTTCAAGAAATATTTTTCACTTTATGTTGGCTTTTATCTTCATTGAATGAATGAAAACGTATTTTTCTTCAGTTTTAATCATGTAAAAGTTGAAATGTATGAACAATTAAGAAATGAAAGATGTCAAAGTATATTTTAACTTTTTAAAACTTTTTTCCCAAGAATACTGTTTTATCCTGTGTGAATTCATGTTTACAGTAAGGAATTTACCAAAGTAAAGTGTTATACTTTATAGCAATAAGTTTTAAATACAGTGAGTAGTTGAATATCTTGCCAAAAAATTCGGTTCTTGTGTGTTTTTAAGTGCTTAATTAAATTTAATTTTTGTTTGAAAAAATATATAACAAGTTTTTTAAAATCCTTATTGTTTTGTTTTCTGGGGAACAGGTGTTCTGCCTGATACTCTGGTTAACTGCTATTTCAAGGACTTCACTGGATAGTTCTATTATATATTATTACTGTACCTTTAAGCGTAATTCTTTGTATCTCTCTTGCACTTGGTTAACCGGGTATATTTGCCATGTAGGTTTTGAAAAACTTTTCATGAGCCTGATAGCTCTTTTTATTACTGGAATGATGGAGATCTTCCTAAGATTCAAATTTATTTACATGTTGTACATAAAACATATGTATTTTATTATTTTCTTGCTTTCATCTGTTTAAGCCAGAATAATCAGGTACACAATATGACTATGTGTAGGTTTAGTAGCTTCAGTTTTCTGTAGGGATTGGATAGTTACAGTGGATGGTGTGACTTATTTCCAACAGTTCTTTTTGGTATATGTTTCAAGGATTTGCTGCTTTACTGGATAGTATTTTTTTACAGATGGTCAAATGGAGATATTTACATGCTTCATTGTTACATTTTGTAGTCGTCACTTACCAACCGCAGAAATTTAAAACTGGATGTAAGGTGGCTTACACTCTCTACTCATGTGTGCTAAACCCTGCTCTTGTTGAAACCACTGATCTTTTAAGCATTGGTATTGAACATTGATATAAGACATCCATTATCTTCCTCTCCTCATCATAGTGGAGTGGTCGTTTTATCAGCCAGTCTACAGAGCTTTCCTTACCTGTATATTGCTGGAATAGTTCTTACAAAGTATATTTGGCACGTTTTTGGTTGGCCGATTTTTCTTAGTTTTCAGCAATGGAAGGTCTTGAAACATTTCTGACAGCTCTGTGACAGGCTTATCTGGTGTTTCTATCTCATTTGTAAGACAGTCTTGTCCAAAATATTTTGCCAGGTTTGTAATGAAGGTTGTTCTAGTGGCTGTTGTTCCTTGATGTCCATATACCAGTAAAAGGTTTTGGGTTCTGGCAGCTCATAAAATATTGCCTTGTTCTTACTCATCATTTGTTCATCTACTTTAATAAATTTAAAAAAAAGATGAGTAGTATTCTTCACCAGAAAATAACTTGCGTCTCCAAGAGCCTTCACAATTGTTATTTTGCCTAAAATGCTACAATACATTCTTCATAATATAACGGTTTCTCTATTTTTTCTCCATTTTACTTGAGTTTAAGTTCTGTGAAGACTTGTTCTATATATAGCATACTTTAATATCTGATTGTTTCATTAAACCTCTCCTTTACCTCTTAAACATAATATTAAAAACAATTAATTTTCTTTGCTCAATTAACCAGTTAACTATGTTATATTATATCTTTCTTCGAGTCTCTTGGTCTTCTCAGAGTCCAGGACAATAATTTATTTAGTCTGATAAGGTATCAAGCATAGTACTGTTATTAAAGGCAACATCAATTTTAGAGGTAAAGCATTCCTTATATAAGCCAGTGTGGGGTAGCTAGACAGGAAATCTTATTTGTGTAATGTTTATTTTATATTTGGTCAGGGTTTACTTGTAGGTGGAAGTATCAACATGTCAGGTTGTCCAGAAAAGAAAACATATACAGAGAGACGGTAAACACTCGGGTAGTAGGAAGTATCAACATGTAAGTTTATCCTAGAAAAAAAACATGTACAGAGAGACCTTAAACACTCAGGGACAGTGCCTAGTAGACATTCAAAATCTCACTAGTAAGCATTCAAATTCTGTCTTACAGTGCCTCAACAAATGCGATTTCTGAATAAAAGGATGACATTACAATAATATTGTTTCTCTCTTTATTTTCTGTTTAGCTTAGTTATGCTGTCAGAGATTAGAGAACAACTTCCTGGAGGTAACAGTTGATTTCTTCATGGGTTAAATAGATATTCCATAGTATAGCAGTGACTATAGTGACTTTCTTCATCCCAATAGACCACATAACTATTTTATTAACTTGTGGTATTTACTTTGTTGTGACATATTACAGTGTGTATGCGCATGGTTATCAACAAATAGGATTTCTTTGTAAAAGAATCACATTCCACCACAAAATAGTCTTTTTTATCATAGTTCACCCCAAACAAGACAGGCTTCCACTGTAGACGTACAGGTCTACTGAGAATTAAGGTTTAAGTTTGGAGTTTAAGTTATAAGTTGGGATCTGTGCAGTGAGCTATTTGTTTAGATTTTTTTTTTAATTTTGCATCGCTAGTAAGGGAAACAGGGAGCAGAGAGTGAGTTCATGAGGCTGGCCACACAAGGAAAGAAGCTATTGAAGTAAAAGGCTGTTCGACATCTATGGACTTCCACAGTGAATGGATGGGACTTAGCTAATCGTCAAGTTAGTTTAATGTATTTATGTCGAATGGCCACTAGAATTACAAGTTCATCAGAGCACAATCCATTGAAGTACTTTTAAAACATGCACAAGGATGCAACATTGGCTGCACTTGGTGGATAATATGAGACCTATTAAGTTAGAGACTCTTTTTTGGACTTTGTCTAAGAGGGAAAGACTAGTGGATGATGTAACATCCGAGATGTGGCAACACTACTCTATGATGGTGGCTTTGTAGATATATATGATATTGTCAGGTGTGAGAACTTTACTAGCATGGTAGTGGGAGCAGACCTTCTTTTCAGCAGCCTTGACAATGTGTTCATATTCATGTTACTTGTGAATGTTAGGCTGATTGGTTAGAACATTGGACTTTCAGGTAGGGTGTTATTTGCCATGGCAATCGATGGTTGTCTTTGCAGTATTAAATGTTACCATCCATTTATAACCTCATTCCACTAGTCTGGGGGTCACTTTCTAATGATTCATACATTGCCTCGGATATGTGCGCACCAGTTTTGCCAACATATTGAGAGTAGAGTGTTGTCCTGTCAGCAAATATACATATATCAGACTCAATGTCATCAGGGAGGTCATTTTTAAAAATCAGGAAGTTACGGTGTAAGGATAGATCCCTGGACAACACCAGCATTTATGTCATGTTGCTTAGTAAAAGACAATCGAGGACAACCTGGATCTTTTATTTGGTTACGAAGGATCTCATTATATTAAATATTCGTCCAGTAATACCATATGAGTGAGGTTTTATGAGAAAACTTGTATGCCTGAGTTTTTCAAAGGCTTTGGATATATCAAGTGCTACCACTCTAGCTTCACCTGCCTTGTCCAGTGTATGATATATGCATTAAAAGATAACCGTTATGATATCAGCAGAAGAATGTGCTTGCCTTAATCCATACTGACAGTTAGAAAGAAGTTTAGCATTAACAAGGTGCAGAACTATCGCTAGATTCAAAAATGTTAGCAGGGACCGAGAGTAGACTGATGGGGCGATAATTCTGAAGATCATTTCTATCTCGAGAATTGTGGAAGACTGGTACCACACAAAGATAATTTTCCAGGTGTCATTGAAGGAAGATTCCTCAGGCATTTGCTGTATAGTTAAAAGAGGCCAGGGGCCAGTTTAGCAGATCATTTCTTTATTACTAGTACTGGTATAAGATCAGGCTCACAGAGTTTGCAGGTGTCAAGGTTTTTATGCTGATCCTTACCTGAGAAAGGGTGATGAACAGGTTTTTAAGTGTGGCTTTCGTCCGTAATAGAATTTTAGTGAGGGCGTAATTTCCAGAGTCCAAAGTAGAGTTTAAAGCAAAACGCTGGGCAAGTAGTTCAGTCTTATCAATTGCCATGCAAGCGACATCATTGTGGTTTGATAGCGGGGGAATTGTTTATTGTCCACTGTTTACCACACAATTAAAAACTTTCCAGAAATCGTAAGTACCTAGGTTCTGTGACTGAATTTGTTCTTAGGTTATCCCTGCATACCTTCTCTTTGCTTCACATTTCGTGAATATAAATGTATGTCTTGTTGCGGCCGAATTGTCTGAAATGCTTGCTGCCTCAGTGCAAAAGATTTCCTCTTTTTTCATTTTATTCAAGTGGATATTTTCAGAAATGAAGGAACCACTTCCCAAAGAAAACATTTAATTTCTATATGAGAGACATATATATTTGTAAGTTCAATTAAAATTCTTTTTTACCTATTAAATGTAGTTTATATATAAGTTAAGAATATAAATTTTCTTCTCGCAAGTGAGCAGTTAACTATGTTATAGTATAGCATTCTTGGCCTTACCGGATTCCAAGATAGAAATTCACCTAGTCTGGTGGAATATCTGGTGGCTAAGCACTGTTACTTGGATTAACATAACTAGGAGAAGATGCACAATTCCATGTTTGAGTTAGTGTATAGCCGTGTAAAGGAGATTATAATTGGAGTTCGAATACAATGTTATTTTGAATATTTGGTCAGAGTTTAGATGTAGAGGATTGTATACTCATGTCAGATTGCCATGCCAAACACATAGAATAAGACCGAAGACACTCAAAGATGATGTCTAGTAAGTAATTTCATCTATCCTGTTTAATAGGTAAAAGTATCAGTTCTTGTTTCATTTTACTTCGGTCAAAATTCTCAGCAATCAAGAAGCGCCTACCATATATGATATACATAGATATTCGACTATTAAAAAAATGTCTCTTTTTCGTGTAAAACGTTGAGTTAGTAAAGAAGTTAAGAATAATAATTTTCCCCTTTGCAATGGACCAGTTCACTATGTCTTTATGGTTGTCTCTTGGTCTTACAGAATTCCATGATAAGAATTCATCTAGTTTGGTGGAGTATCCAACTTAGTGCTTTTACTTGAAGTAACATCACTAGAAGATGAACTATTCCTGGTATGAGCCAGTGTATAGCTGTGTCGAGAAGATATTATTTGTGCTTCAAATACTATTTTATTTTGTATATTTGTTCAGGAATTACTTATAGGGTGTAGTATCCTCATGTCAGATTGTCGTGACAAAACCTTGCATAGATAGACCTTAGAGATTCGAAGATGGTGCCTAGTAGGTAATTCAAATTCCTACAGTGTGCATCTGCAAGAGTTAAACAAATGTACTTTTCAACTATAAGAAGAGCCACATGCTTCATAAGAATACGATTTCTATTTTTCTTATTTCAGTTATTTCGAAAATATGAAGGGGCTCTGTCCTGGATCTACAACTTGATTTCGTTTTAGATAAATTTATATCTAAAAGTTCTGTAAAGGATAGAGTTTCATATTTAGGGCTTCTATCTGTACTTTGCAATAGCTTGATATTACAGGTATTGTGTCTAGCTTTTACTTATAAGCCCAGTTGCCTCTACTACCACTTGTATGTTTATTTGTTTCAAATACCATGTTTTCTAAGCCAATCCTGAACTCCTGATGTTATGTTATCATGTTGTGTTCGAATGTGATTCGATAAATTTGATTTTTCTGAAGAAAAAATATACCTTCTCTCTTTGTTTATCATTTCAATTCAGTTTATCTAAAGAGATCAAGGGGCCAACTCTTGAGGCTAACACTTTATTTCCCTATGAGTAAAATTCTAATCAAAGGACTCTCTTTAGGATAGATGTTGTTCCTTTCAAGGCTGCTATTTGCACTTCCATACAGTTTGGTCTTCAAGGGAGTGTGTCTAAGTATTTTCTTCACTAGACCAGTTGCCTCCACTACAATTGGTATGATGTTTATTTCCGCATGTGACTTGACAAATGTGATTTTCTTGAAAAAGAAGATTCACATACTTTACAAAAATATGGCTTCTCTCCAGTGTGAATCCGCATGTGAACTGACAAATTTGACTTTTGTGAAAAAGAAGATTCACATACTTCACAATAATATGGCTTCTCTCCAGTGTGAATCCGCCTGTGAACTGACAAATATGATTTTGTTGAAAAAGAAGATTCACATACTTCACAAAAATATGGCTTCTCTCCAGTGTGAATCCGCATGTGAACTGACAAATTTGATTTTGTTGAAAAAGAAGATTCACATACTTCACAATAATATAGCTTCTCTCCAGTGTGAATCCGCCTGTGAACTGACAAATATGATTTTGTTGAAAAAGAAGATTCACATACTTCACAAAAATATGGCTTCTCTCCAGTGTGAATCCGCATGTGAACTGACAAATGTGATTTTGTTGAAAAAGAAGATTCACATACTTCACAATAATATGGCTTCTCTCCAGTGTGAATCCGCATGTGAACTAACAAATGTGATTTACGTGAAAAAGAAGATTCACATACTTCACAAAAATATGGCTTCTCTCCAGTGTGAATCCGCATGTGAACTGACAAATATGATTTTGTTGAAAAAGAAGATTCACATACTTCACAATAATATGGCTTCTCTCCAGTGTGAATCCGCATGTGAACTAAGAAATGTGATTTATGTGAAAAAGAAGATTCACATACTTCACACAAATATGGCTTCTCTTCAGTGTGAATCCGCATGTGAGCTGACAAATTTGATTTTTGTGAAAAAGACGATTCACATACTTGACAAAAATATGGCTTTTCTCCAGTGTGAATTCGCATGTGAACTGACAAATATGACTTACTTGAGAAAGAAGATTCACATACTTCACAAGAATAAGGTCTCTCCATTTTAAAATGTGTTAATGATGGCTTAATTCCAGTATAAGAATTCCTTTAGATTTTTACACGTTTTCTGACTGAATGCAGAAAATGTTCCGTTTTCTTTGTAGAAAATATTTATCAAGAAAATGTTTTTACCTTTTTCATGAGTAAAATGTGGTAAGTTCACTCTCACAAGAATATGATTTTTCTATGTTCAGATAATTCACATCTTGAAAATTCTCAACATTTTTTTTAATCAATTACATGTTACAAGACATTCAGGTAATGAAGATCTATTGAACACCCATAAGTCATTGCAGTTTTTATTTGTTCATTTGCTCGTCAATGGTGAATCTGCAAATATAAAATAAAATTTTGAAAGATACATTACAGGAAATGTTATTACATTAATTTTTAATGCATGATATTGGCTTTCACTGTGCCCTCTTTTAATTTGTTTATGCTCTAACCAGTAAAAGCATCTGGCCGTCAGAAATGTGACCCACGGACAGTTGTTTACTAACGATTTTCATCATAAAGTGAACACTTTTGGAACCAAATCATTTATTTTCTTACACTTATATAGCTGATCTTCTAACCTGTTATAAAAAAACAGAACACGTTTTAATTTTTACACATTTTAGATTTTTACACGTTTTTTGACTGAATGCAGAAAATGTTTTGCTTCCTTTGTAGAAAAAAATATTTATCCAGAAGATGTTTTACCACATTTTACAAATGATATAGATAATTCACTTTCACAAGAATATGATTTTTCTATTTGCAGATAATTCACATCTAGAAAATTTTCAACATTTCTGGTAATCATTTGCATATTGCCAGACATCCAGGTAATAGAGATCTATTGAAAGCCAATAAGTGATGTCAGTTTGTATGTTTTTTTGCTTATGAATCTGCAAATATAAAATAAAATTTTAAAGATACATTACAAGAAATGATATTATATTAATGTTCAATACATGATATTGGCTTTCACTGTGCCCTCTTTTCATTTGTTTATACTCTAACAACTAAAAACATCTGGCCGTCAGCAATGTATCCCATGGACAGTTGTTTACTGACGATTCTCATCATAAACTAAACACTTCTGGAACCAAATGATTTATTTTCTCTCACTTATATATCTAATCTTTTAACTGTTATGCATGAAAAACAGGTAACAAATGATTCGAATCAATTAAAGCAAAATTCAAGATTTATTTCAAAATCAAAAAGGTAAAACAGTAAACATAAATATAGAGTTGTGTTGAATACATTTTTGGTCACATAAGCAGATAGCAGTAAGTGAAACCCAATATATAAGGTATCTTTATAGAAATTAGTGTCACTGCATACCCAATGTCAAACCATTATACAATATTTACATGCTTCAATTCTGGTGTTAAAATCAGTAGCAGCTGTTGTCATTTGATAATTTAATAATTCTAAGCTTTTCAGTGGTAAACTAGTAACAATTATCGATTTAAGAGTATATGCCTCTGTCTAAACAATGTTAAAGATTTTAGATCTAATTTTGTTAAGTAATGCCTGACATGCATTCTTCATTCTTGTATTATAGAATTTGCTGTCCAAATGTGCTTATTTCTGCAATTCTGAACTGCATAAAAGTGCAATTCGATACACTGAGATTTCTTTGATCACCATGATCACACCAGAATAATTGAACATACTCATAGCGGTGTACATCTGCACACTGTTTTAAGTAGCTGGGTCAAGCAGCAGAAAACAGTAACACCATGACGTTGTCACTAGGACAGCCACACTTTCTCCCTCAGCAAAAGTTACCTAGCGACCTATATTACCTGCACTGACAACCAACTTTTTGAACAAAAATTGTTGTTAAGGACACATATTAATTATTACATTGAATTTCAAATAACGCATGCCATCCATGTCAACTCAAAATGAATGTTAGTTTATCACATTCCAGCCACAGCTGATACTAGAATGGCGAGCAGTTGATGGCCAAAGATAACATCACACTGACACAGAAGTACCATCTATTTTAAAGATCACACATCACATATCAAGACCAACACATTGTTATACATTATATTAATTAAATTTAAAATGTCATTCTATTTGTAAAATAATATTCTAACGATTATTTAGAAGTAAAACATATTATTCTAATTATTTATGCACAATTGAAAAAAAGAATGTTAAATGATATTACCATACTATATGGCTGTACAATTATTATTTTTTAATAATTTATGAGAAAATGTATAATTCAGATTGGCTAGTAAGCAATTTATTTTTGTATTTTTAATTAGAATTAACTTTTATTATTTAATGTTATTTTAGCAAAGAAAACTAGTTTTTTTTTAAATATCATGGCTAGTTTAGGGTACTGCCAAAAGTCGTACATTCAATAAATGCTTAGATCAATAACCATCAGTGGCTTATATTCTCTCATATATAAAGCCAAGGTAATATTCATTTCATTATATTTCAATTGGCTAATTATTTATAGTGAAAAACACCGACAATAAAACGTTTTAGGTAATCACAGATTTAAAGACGATTGGTTCTACTAAAGTAGTCATAATCTGAAACCAAAAGCAGTTTAAGTCCTAAAAATACCAGTATTTTGTTTGGAAATAAAGATAATTCCACATGAATTAAATCATAATCTAAATTATATATTTGAAGAGGTTTAAGAAAATAAGTGTTAAAATGTAACTGCCAATAAACGGCCATTTTCGTAACATTTTAAAGAACCCCACAGTTGTTTTAAAAGGTTTTACCAATCCTATATGAGGAATTTTGTCATGAAATTATGAAACTAATCAGTGGAGACATAGCTTTTGATCTTTTTTTGAGCGAGAATAAATTAAATAGTATATTCTTAGTTTATTGTGCTTAAAATAAAACTTGAACATGACGAGTATCGAACATTAAAAAACTTTTTCATACTCTAGGGACCTCAAAAGCTCACTATAGAATTTACATGTTTATTGTGTTTAAAATAAAAATGACGAGTATCAAACTTTTAAAAGAAAAATTAAATCATTTAGACATTTTAAAGTTTAAACATCTACTTCGAAAATATTTTTCATCAATATTTGAATATAATATAAACCTATTATTAATCATAAAAGACTGAATTCTACTTTGACTGATTAATTTGTGATTTCTTATAGAATGTTTATTTGATCGAGGTGAGCAAGAGGTTTTTGAATTCCTAACATTGTAAAAATATAGATCATAATAGACTTTATTAGTGTCAACTCTTAAGGAGAATATTATCGTTTTAACGAACATGTGTTAATAATGTTATTCTCTTTATGAGTTTTTTTTGTTGCTTACATTCATTAAGCTGAAAAAGAAACTTTGTCTTAATGACAAAAGTAAGTATTATATACTTTTTATCATTTTTTCTTTTTTTTTTAATTTAAAGGCTTATCCATTCAATTTTTTTTCGAATTTAAATTTTTTTTGTGTAAATGTGACATGACTTAAAACTTATTTTCACTTTGAAATGGTCTCATTATTTTATTGACAAATATATTAACAAACCACAATACTTTTAAAATATTTATTTTTAATTTGATTTTAATTATATAAAAAAGTCAAGCTAAACACTAACAAAATGATAGCAAAAATCGTTGCATCTATTGGTCTTTTTAAACTATTTTTATATTTATTTTGATGACATTCAAACTTTTTCCCTTAAAAGTGTTCACTTCAGTTATATTCTTTTAGTTATTATAAGTGCAGTATTCAATTTAAGTAATTTGTTTCCCTTTTGCCTATCCATACAAATTAAACATTATTGATAACATACTTTTATGGTGTGCTTTGGTACTCTTTTTACTCATTAAAATTGTTTTCTCTTTTAGTTGTAGCTGTTTTTTATTAGCCTATCCGAAAAAATGGGTTCCATTTATTAACTTTTAGAACTGTTGTAGTAGCAGCAACAATAGTCATGCAGCTGTAAACAAGATGCGATTTTGTTTATTTGCATTTCAGAACGAATCTAAAAAAATAGAAATTTGAATATAAACTATGTTTAGTTAGAACTATTCTGTTCTGATAATATTTAATTAAACTTAAGCTAAAGCCATGCCAACACTTTCGGCATTTACAAATAAACCTATTTCAACTTCTTTCTCACATATTTCTAGTAAAATCTTAAAACCATGTTTATCGTGTAAAAAAAGAAAATAATCTTTCAAAATATATAATTTGTATCTTATTTCATCCATTGCATTATTTTTAAACGTATGTTATTTCGAACAGCCGAAACTGTGAAATATGATTTTTTTTATCCAAACTTATTTTTACACCTTCATTTCTCTTGCAATATGAAAGTAGCAAATCTTTATCAATTTTCCTGAACTTTTACAAACATTTGGAAGACACATTCAACTATAAGTAGGACGTTTATCTTGACTTTTGTGATCCATTTCAAGTGAAAAACAACCCAACAAAATTTAGGATGTTTACGTCCCAATTTTGCAATTCATTTGAAATTTGTAAGCTGTTTTTCATTCAATTAAAATTAAATGGAAACATTTGCCAACTAATTTACATATTACTTTTTTGTTGTTTTTTGTATTACCAAAACAAAAAAAAGTAACGATCAGGGAGGGACGTTTAAAACGAACAGGGATCGTCTCCAAGATTTTAGAAGTGAGAATGACTGAGAATGGTGAAGGAGTCCATGCTAAAATTCCTAGCACACGACGGGTTTTTAAGTAAATGGTCTGTAATGGAAGAAATGTATGTGTTATTTTGAACGTCCATTGACCAGAAGGTTCCATTCCTGATCTTACTCAGAATGTGATGTTGGACTCTACTAACCAATGTTAACATCGTCCTACCCACGTAGTCATCACTGCAACTACATTCAAAATGATAAATTACATTATTTTTATGGTGGGGGTAAAACGTCTTTACGAGAGGACGCCAATAAAGGTTTTGTAGGAAACACAACATGCACATCCGAAGAAAAATAAAAATTTACAACTGCTGAGCTTATTTGCTTGGCGAATTTCTCACTGTATCTAAACTAGGTAAACGAATGTAAATCAGACATTTAGTCACCGTATTTGGTTTTATTTTGGAAAAAAGTATTTATTTTCCTTTGGGTGACTGCCCTAATCACATCAAGAGGATAGCCGTTATTGGATAAAGTATTAGTTATAGTTTTAATTTCTTCGTCCAATTTTGATTTTGAACAAATCATAGGGGCTCTGTGTGTGAATGTCCAAATCGTTTGTTAGGACGAAATGAATCACAGTGAGTATATAATCCTGTAAATGTAGGTTTACGATAGATTAATGTAAGGTTACTTGATGGGGTTTTTGTTACCAGGAAAGCTAAAGTGGAATTACACTCTCCTTCATAGGTATATTTTAATGCGGGATGCATTTAATTGAGTAAAGAGAAGAATGTATTTGCTTCTGTGTTATTATTAGTTAAAAGGCAAAATGTATTGTCTACATATCGGAAATAGACTAAAGGTTTAGAGAGTCCAGATAATAAAGCCTTCTCAAAAAACCCACAAAAATATTCGGCATATCGGTATTAGGATGATCCCATAGATACACCGTCTATTTGCCAATACATAACATCGTTACAACTGAATTACACAGATGTAGTGGCAAATTTCATCAACTGCACGAATATGCTTTCAGGAATTGAAGGAGACGATAAATGGCTAAGATATAAAAAATCGGCACAGATATCGATTGTTTCCAAAATAGGGACACAGGTAAATAGGTTGTTAATATCGTAAGAACACTTACATTTATTCGCAACCTTAGAATCTTGAATGTACTTTGCAAAATGAAATGAATCTTTACAACAGTATTTACTATAGTACTTCAATACTGGCTGTAAAATATTGAAGATCTATTTTGCAACCTTCTGTTGTGATGACCCTACCATAGAAGGAACGGGTCTAATTGGGATATCCGCTTTGTGATTTTTGGGTAATCCATACAAATGTGGGCGGATAGAGCCCGAGGGACTGATCTGACTGGCTATATCGGAAGGAAATGTCTATTGGGACTAGATGTGATCAGTCTCTAAGATTCATCCTCCATTGTACATATAACACTATTTACTTTTCTGTACTGTCTCCCCCCCCCCTTCTGTTTTAAATCCCTCGTTGTTTTTTAAATCCCTCGATACAGCCTTTTTTAAGAGAGGGCAAAACTGGTCATTTTTCTTTTCTTTATAAACTTTAAATCATGAACGATAGAATTCATCTTCCTTTCATACTTGCAATAAATATATATATATATATATATTATTTGTACCATGTGTTTATCAGAAACGAAAGCAAAATACATGAAAAAAGGGGGTGATTTTCACAAGTTATATTCGGTAATTAACCGATTTTACTGCTGGGGGATTGCAGTTAGCAAATTTATGGTGCTGCCGATTTTAGAATTTAGATGGGAGATAAATTGTGTATATTAAGTTACACTATAACAATCTCTCATGTCGAGGCCATTTATACTTTTTGTAGTAAACCGATTTTTTTCCCACTAATTAAAAGTAATAGAAGGTTGATTCATCTAAAGAAGTGAAAGCATCTTCCCCCACCCAACACCAAAAAAAACAACACAAGATTTATCTTCCATGACCAAAATAAATATCTTCAAACACCAAAATAGTATGACAAGATTTTACTTTAAATTTATATGCGAAACTGATCACCCACTATAAAAGAATTGTTCTTTTGTTTAACCTACAGTGATTCCCTTATTTCTATATAAAGAAAACTGATAATCGATTAAAAATTCATAATTGCTGAATTTTAACATTGTCCCCTCCTGCCCTCACCATAAATCATAGTAAAATAATATCTAATTATTATGTCCCTTTTGAGACACCATACAAATTTGTGTTTGAACAATAGTTTTGCTTCCATGAAAGTTCGTACATAAATAACCGTTAAACCGACTCTAACATTTGAACATTGCAGGTAAATGAACAAAGACAAAGGGATTATTTGTTATGCCTGTTTGGGCGGATCTCCCTTTTTAAGAATATGTTCGGTTCAAACATTTAAAAGATTTAGAAAAACACAAATAATATTTGTTAAATATAAACAATATTTCTAACTATTCATCAACGAACGTTGTTTTTTTCCCTTCAACATGAAGGTAATTTATTGTTAATTAATAAACGTTCAGGCCATCTTCTTAAACTGAATTAAGTTGAATTCTTGGTGCAACTTCGGAAAAGCCTCAATACGGAAAACCGATAAAATATAAAAATAAAAACGTACTGGTATCATGTATATAAACGTGACGGAACAAAGATATTGTACACCAAAAATTACGTAAATTGGTCAAGTAGTTTTTTTATCACAGATAATCAAATTTTGTCAGTTTTTTCATGCTCGCTGGTTAGCAAACCATTTTGAAAAATAAGGGACGTTATTCAGCCCAGTGTTATATAAAAAAAGGTCAAATCGCTATCAGAAACGGGCAAAATTTTGTGGATTTGGCCTTTTATGAAGCAATTGGCCCATAATGATACGATATAAGCAACAAAAAAAAATTTCTTAAAATAACTAGAAAACTTTCATAGGACAACGAAAGCGTAACAATATAAGCAAAAATAAATAAAATATGTCATTAAAATAACGTTAAAACTTCCAAAGGAACATTGAAATAAAATAATTTAATTTATTCCTTGAAGATTGTAATTTACTTTCAAAGGAAAAAGTTAAGAAATAAATAGTCATGCCTTGAAGATTATGATTTAAGTAATTTAAGTATTAACCAGTGTAATATCAAAGGTAATTGATTAATGATGAAATATTCTACATTCGTGTGTATATTAAGAGTGAATAGTGAATACTATTTGTCTCGGTAAGCAACGAGAAAACATGCCTCCTATTACGTTCGTTTATTCTCTATTGTAAGTCCGTTGTTATTTATCGTTATATATTTGTTATTTGTTAAACTTGTTGCTTTTTCTATTATTGTTACTCCTTATTTCTATTATTTGAAGTTTGTTCTTTTTTCTCTGGCCATGGCGACTGCCAGCTGTGTGCCTGCGGAGACCCCAGCAACAATGGTTGAGAAGCCATCTCAGCCTTCGGAAAAGACTGAATGGAGTAGGCCAGCTGCTCTCCATATCAACGTTGGGGAATTTGTCGTTAAAGCGAAAGAGTGTGTAGAATTTGTAACAGAGACTGGCATTATCATTCAATTACCAAGATTGGAGGAGTTTGCAAAAAAAAAACATTCTAATGTTTGTGGTAGACCGAAAATCAAAGAAGTTAATTAGATCGACTAAGGAAACAGTTGCAAAACTAATGGCAACGACTGGATTGCGAGCCAAGAGAATAGTGAAGTGCAAAGGCTATAATACATGGAATAGTCTTTTTAAGACCGAAGAAGAATGCATTCAACTCTCCAAAAAAGAAATTATTACAAAAGACTATATACTTCGTATGGAGTATATGGGAAGAAGACGGACAACTATTTCCGTTTTTGAAGTACCAGCAGTTGTACCAGGTGAATACCTAGGTGCCCTTTTTCTAAGGTATGGTGAGATAACTGCCATTACAGTTGATAAGTTTAATGGAACTTGGTCTTTTGACGTTTGGCTCAACGAATCGGCTTTTACCCTACTATATCGAGGCGAACAGGGAGAAGTTGCCCGTTGTGGTGGCTGGAAGGTGTCCAGCCTGCTGGATTTGTAACGAGGTGGGACACCTCACATTTACTTGCCCCACCAGGATGAGACCGGCCCAGCCTAACCCCAAAAACAGGGTCCTGGAATACTTGACCCCTAAAGTTTCATCGGATAAGACACTTCCCACCCCAAATCCTACAGTTACGACTATTACTCCTGACGAATTCGAAGTATTATGCAATACTTCTGATAAATCCCCAGAAAAGATTATTTGGAATATTGTCACAGGAAAAAAATCACCAAAACCATATGCACAAGTCATGACTGAAGAAGAACGTCTAGAAATTGAAACTAGCAATGACCCAGGAGGTGAACAATTTAAAAAAATTCTAAACCTCAAAAACACACTTGACGAGGAACGTAAAGTGGAGGAAAAAAAGAAAAAAAAACAATTCCCCGAGACTCAAGTAAAGTCAGTTAAAACTACTACGCTCCCCAGTTAAAGTTGTACCTTCCCCAGTAAGGTCGTCCCTACCAATGAGGAAATCTAACATGACCCCTTTAACAAAATAAAAGTCCCTTTCCCCCAGACCATCTCCATTCTGCACCCCCTGCAACACCTCTAAAAA
Source organism: Sepiola atlantica (assembly GCA_963556195.1). Taxonomy (NCBI): domain Eukaryota; kingdom Metazoa; phylum Mollusca; class Cephalopoda; order Sepiida; family Sepiolidae; genus Sepiola; species Sepiola atlantica. Next base: position 110,827,751 of record OY744525.1, read on the forward strand.
TACATCGCCCCCCTCTCCAATGAAGACTGATATGCCGCCTCCTCCCTCACCCATCACTCCCTCCACATCCCAGAAACGTCAACGAAGTCCCTCACTAGAGGCTCGAAAAAAGAAACCTCTTTTTTACACTGGTAAGGATGTTTGCAAAGTAAACTCCAGAGGCGGAAAACCTGATGAAGAATCACCATAAAAAGGGTTAACGGCATCTGGTTGCTCTGAAAACGGTTCATAAAAAAGACATTACCAATCCGTAACTTTTTTTAGATGCAAACAGATATTTAACTGTAGTTAGATCCAGAAGGGAGGCGAAAGGTGCATGGAGCATGGTGGAGGAGGCAAATAACTCCTTTAAGATTTCGCCTCCTCTCGCTTTCTTTAATGATGATGAACTAAGACAACTTCAAAAGTTTTGTGTTGGTACGTATACATACAACACTCTACAGGGCTATAAAATTAACTTTCCCCTTAGACATCGGCGGTTTGTCCCCGGACGGTCTCATCACAACTGAAATGGGACATGGTTCTCTGGGGACATCTGTGGGTGTCTTGAAATCGTCAATATTCGTTTCGGGTGCCCAACTCTAAGAGCACTAGAATGGCACTCAGATTAGCAAGCCTAAATGGCCGAGGGTTGAGGGACACCGCTCGTAAACTTCGAGTTGTACGTGACCTTCAACAGCTTGGTGTGGATGTATGTTGTTTGCAGGAGACCCACTTTATTCCCAGTGATTATCAGGGTGTGCTGGCTAGAGACTTTCAGATCTATTCAGCGTACTTTGATTCTCGCTCAAGAGGGGTTTCCTGGTTAGTTTAGCACACACTGAATGTGTCGTGTGACCCAATCTATGTGGATCCTGAGGGAAAACTGTGCATTCTTAATATTACCGTAAAGGATGTGGCTTTTCGGCTTATTGGGGTTTATGCGCCAAACGCCTATTCTGAGCATGTTCCTTTTTTTCGGCGGATCGAGCCCTTTATGGATACGCCTCATCAGATAATTCTAGCGGGAGAGTGGAACGCGGTCCTAGATCCCAATTTAGATCGCTTGGGAAATCCTAGGGTAACTAACACAAACGGGGATGTTAAAGCATTTTGTGATTTTATCGATAAGTTCGATCTTGTCGATAAATTTCGAAATGAGAAACACCGTGAAGTAGTATGGACTTGGACTTCTAGTCGTGGCTCCGATTTAGGGGAACTTTCGAGTTACCTTGATCGGTTCTTAATTAGGAGAGTCGATCTAGGGCTTTTAGATTGTCCAAATTGTCCAAATTTTCATAACATAGTTTACTCGGATCATAGGCTTGTCCGGGTTTGGGTGAACTTAGATAGTCCTAAGCCTAGAATGGCTGGGTACTGGAAGTTCAACACATCGTTGTTCGATTTGAAGGACTTCCAGGAACAGCTTTTAACAGTACAGAGGGAATTGACGGGTGCTATCATTGGGAATAAGTGGTGGGGCCATCTTAAGAGTGTTGTTAGGTCCTTCGTTGCTGATTATAGTCGTAGACTCAACCTTAGATCTAGAGCAACGAATGTGGCACTAGAAGCTAGATTGGGTCGGGCAGTGGAGGCGGGGGATAGCGTTACCTTTACTGTAGCTAAGGCGGAACTAAACTCCTTGGATAACAAGGCAGATGAGGGAGTGTTAGTTTCATCTAGGTTAAAAAGAGTGCCACACGAGGCGACAAACTTGGCTGCGTCACTGCATGCAGAGGAGCGTCGACAGTCTACTGATCGACACATCAACAGTGTTAAATTATTGGATGTGCGTCTCGTGACTACAAACGACGGGATTTTGGAGGGTTTTCGCTCTCTTTTTCAGGATCTTTTTACCAGGGAGCACGGTCTGACAATGGCTCAGTTCGATGCCTATTTAGCTGACTTTTCTCGTCTTGAGGCGACCGAAGCGGCTCAGTGTTAAGGGTGTATAAAAAAGGATGAAGTCTTGGAGGCCCTAAAACAGGTCGGGCTTGATTAGTCTCTGGGTATCGATGGTCTGCCTTACAAACTGTATTTGAAGTTGTCACCCATTTTTGTCCCCCTGCTGGCTCGTTTAGGAACGGGTCTATCCCCCAGTACTTTACCAGGGGTATCATCAAATTGCTTCGCAAGGAAAAAAGTGGTGGGGATGGTATAGGTAATTTCAGGCCTTTAACAATGTTAAATACAGAGTTAAAGATTTTGGCCAAGATCTTAGCTAACCGTCTACAGGTTATCTTGTATCGTCTTATAAGTCCCGAACAGACTTGTGCTGTTAAGGGCCGGACAATTCAAGATAACTTGCACATGATACACTTGATCATAGAGAAAGTCGACACTGAAGCCGCGCTGATCAATTTAGATCAGTCCAAAGCATTCGATAGGGTCGATCATCGTTACTTGGAGGCTGTCTTGTCTTCGGCTGGATTTGGTCCCCATTTTCGCTCCTGGATTCGCCTCTTTTATGCAAACCCCGGTGTGTTGGTTGAAGTGAATGGTATGAGGTCAGAGCCTTTTGATTTGTCCAGATCTATTCGTCAGAAATGTCCGCTTTCACTGATGCTTTATGTGCTTGCGTTGGAGCCTTTCCTTCGCAGGCTTAGGTTGAATCCGGTCCTTCGTGGGATTACTTTGTCTGGTGCTTGCCCCATGATTAAGTACTCTGCCTATGCCGACGATGTCACTGTGCTTGTAACGAGCAGTGCTGAGATTAGGGTCGTCGACATGGAAATAAGACGGTATGAACAAGTGACAGGGACCAAAATCAACTGTGACAAGTCTGTTGGCTTACACATTGGTGCCTGGAGGGGTGTCCCCCTTCAGGGGCCCTTTGGCTCGACGGATGGGCCTTGCAAGATACTCGGCGTCTGGTTTGGTCCTGATCTCCAGTTGGAGAAAAATTGGTCGGAAGTGTTGAAAGCGGTTATGGCTGCAGCCCGTCTGTGGTCATTGAGAAATCTTACTTTAAAAGGAAGAGCAGAGGTGTGTATTTCTCACATTTATCATCTCATCCTCTACCGTCTTTCAGTGCTCCCTCTGCCGGCAGCCACACTAATATGTTTAGTGAAGGCTCTTTTCGATTTTTTGTGGCATGGAAAGCAGCTGATGGTTCGCCGGGAGATCTGCTACTTGCATCTGTCTGAAGGTGGTCTGGGTATGCCAAGTGTTGAGATTCGTCAATATACGCTTCGCTTAAACTACCTAGACCGAATGGGTACACCTTGTGAGGGTAATGGTGAATTCTGGAAGGAAGACATTAAGAAAGCCTTTCTGGCTTTGAAAAGTGTGCACTTGCATGGGGGTGAGGCATTTTGATTACCTCAACGCGAGTGCTCCTTTTATCCTTCTAAGGATGTCAGAAAGCCTCTCTGACACCCGAGTGTTGTCCCGTAAAGCACTATATCGGTAATGGTGAGGGGATCTGTTCAAGACAGTGTTACTGAGGAGTTCGGTCTTACGAAGGAAGAACTTCGCTTGATCTTGCCTTGGGCGCTAGGGTTGAAATGTTTCGATAATAAGGAGGCATCACTCACCTGGCTGATAAGAAATGCACTCTGGGTCGGAGAAAAGCTTTACACAGCGGGCTTAAGAGAGACTCCGAGTTGTGTCCGATGTGGTGATTGGGAGGAAACGACCAGTCATGTTTTCTTTTATTGTTCCATCGTTCGCCCACTGTGTGAGTTAGTTGAAGGTTACACGGTTCGCATGTTGAATGGACAGTTCTTCGTTCTGGAGTCTTTTTCGACATGCTGCAATTGGGCACCGACCATGAAGTTGGAGGAACGTTATGTGTTTCTTTGCTTACTAGCTGTTATGAGAGGAGTGATTTGGTCGACACGACAAGGAAGTTTACAGGGAAGAGACCTTCACTGCTCCCCAGCTTGTCCTCATTTTCCAATCTCGCCTAAAAATGTGTATCAAGCTCGAGAAGGTGAAACTCCCTTCGGCAACTTTCAACGAAAGGTGGGTGAAAGTTGCACGTTTGTGTCGAGTGAATGGTGCTAATATTGAGTGGTACTTGGACGTGCCTTAGACGGAATATTGGGTAGTCGAACCGAACACTGACCCTTTTATTTGACCCGGTTAGGCTAGATTAGGTTATGTTTTGTTTTCTTCCCCATTTTTAACTTAGCTAGATGTATGTAAGTTGTCATAGGTCCCTTTTTTTCCCCCGACTTTTATTTGATAATTCCCATTCCTGACCCCAATTAAGTGACTGATTTGTTGTTTTGTCAGAGATGCAGGTCTACTTTCGTAATTTCGAAAGAGGTGTCAGAATAAAGCTTTTCATGACCTGCATCGTCTGTTTTCGACTGGCAAAACTACTTATCGGCCACATTCTTTAGTGGGAGGTTCTTATACTAACACTTAATTTTATTTATTTTGTCATTGTATTATATATCATTTTATTCCCCCACTTCCCATTTCATGTATATATTGTCATTTTTGGGTTTTAAGTGGGTAAATCATGGAGTAAATTTGTTTTGGTGATTGTGACAAGTTAAGTTAATAATGTTAGTATAGTCCACATTTTCCCCATCCCCCTTTTTGCCTTGTGCCACATTTTGAATTTTTCAAATAAATATTCTCGGTAAGCAACGAATAGTAAACTAAAACTTATCCTTAAGTTATGTTCAGCTTCCTGTTTTTATTACAATTTATTTAACTATTCGTTACGGAACGTTACTTGAAACCCGATCGTCTAGACCTTGATACGGCCGACTCGGAATCTACTGACAAATGGCGGCACTGGAGAAAAATGTTCGAAGGATTCCTTACAGCTCTACAGTTATCTTAAAACATGGTATACCAGGAACTGAGTAATATACCCTTCTTTTACATGTCTCTACTGCTATATATAGAAATTTATCCGAATGTGAGAATTATGAAACTGCCGTGTACATTTTAGAAGCCATGTTTGTCAAGAAAAAAAATACTATTTTTGCTAGACATTTACTTGCTACCCGGCGTCAACAACCAGAAGAAAGCCTTGAATAATACCTTCAGATTCTAAAGACATTAAGTCGTGAGTGTGAATTTACAGCCTTAACTTCGAACCAAGCGAGAGATGTTTTTTATCAGGGACGCATTTATTAATGGAATACAGTCCAACCAAATAAGACAAAGACTACTAGAGAATAAAGACCTAGACTTGCCAACAGCTTTACGAATTACGGATTACGAATTTTTGTCGGATATGCGCAGAAAATAAGCCCAGGTTCTACAAACCTCTTCCAGCAATACTCATTAAGACCACACAGCCTTTTGAAAGACTTAACCTGGATTTTAAGGGCCTTTTACCCTCTAAAACTAAAAATAAATACATTCTCACAATAATAGACGAGTATTCAAGATTTCCGTTCGTCATCCCCTGCCCAGACGTAACGGCTGCAACAGTAATTCAAGGCCTCTGCTCCATTTTTGCCATTTTTAGAGTGCCTGCATATATACATTCAGATCGTGGATCTGCTTTTTTGTCAGACGAACTCAAGCAGTTTCTGCATGAACAAAGAGTAGCTGTAAGTAGAACAACTCCTCACAATCCTCAAGGAAACGGACAGTGTGAAAGATACAATGGCATAATATGGAAGACTACAGTTGGCGGCCGCATATCGCAATAGTCCAATCTTCGATTGGGAAAGTCTCATCCCCATGGCCTTATACGCTATTAGGACTCTATTATATACAGCGACAAACGCTACTCCACATGACAGATTCTTCTCTTTCCCACGCCAGAGCTCAGCAGGTACATCACTTCCTTCATGGCTTGCACAACCTGGCACAGTTTTATTAAAACGCCATGTTCATCACAGTAAACATGACCCATTGGTGAGCGAGGTAGAATTAATCGAAGCGAACCCTCAGTATGCACTGGTCAGAAATTCGAAATGAAGGCAATCTACTGTCTCCTTAAGGGATCTAGCCCCGGCAGGGAATGTATATAAATGTAGAACTGCTTCAGATGGATATACTGCTCCGGTTCGTGGAACAAGTCCGACCCACTTAGGTGATTGTGCGGCAGATACGTCAAGTTCAGAGTCCACAAAACGAATCTGAATATTCTAACAGAGTCGTCTCTGACTCTAGTTCGGACGACAGATGGGTACCACGAAAGCGGCTTGACCCAATATCTGAGACAGATACTCAATCTTCAGACACCAAGCGACCGAAACGCCGAAAAAAACAAGAGCGTTTTGGAGAAATATATTTTAGCTCTAAGTCAGTCCCGAAACGTCGTCAGGTCCTGAGGAGCCTAGATTAGAGATGGATGCCGGGCACGAACAACCAAGACGCCTGCAACGAACCCGCAGGAGTCCAGGTCGATGGGATGATTTTGTTCCCTACGAATAAGAAGGTAGATGGGGGAGAATGTAATATCAAAGGTAATTGATGCCCGTCTCACCCCTTTGATTAATGATGGAATGTTCTACATTTGTGTGTATGTGAATAGTGAATACTATTTGTCTCAGTAAGCAACAAAGCCCGTCTGTTACTACGTTATATTTTTCACTGCTGTAAGTCCGTTGTTAATTATTGTTACTTATTGTTATTTTCGTTATTTGTTAAAGTTGTTGCTTATTTTTTATTACTCCTTATATTTTTTATTTTGAAGTTTGTTATTTTTTTTTCACCGTTCTCCGGCCATGGCGTCTGCCAGTTGTGTGCCTTTGGAGACCACTGCAATGGTTGAGAAGTTATCTCAGCCTTCCGAAAAGACTGAATGGAGTAGGCCACCTGCTCTACATATCGACGTTGACGAATTTGTGGCTAAAGCCAAAGACTGTACTGAATTCATTACAGAGACGGGAATTATTATCCAACTACCAAGATTGGAAGAGTTTGCAAAAAAAACCATTCTAATGTTTGTGGTAGATCGAAAATCTAAAAAGTTAATAAGATCGACCAAGGATAGTCACAAAACTTATTGCAACGACTGGATTACGTGCCGAGAGAATTGTAAAGTGCAAGGGCTATAACACATGGAATAGTCTTTTTAAGACCGAGGAGGAATGTATTGAACTCTCCAAAAAAGAAATTATCACAAAAGATTATATACTCCGTATGGAGTATATGGGACGTAGAAGAACAACCATTTCCGTATTTGAAGTACCGGCAGTGGTACCTGGTGAATACCTAGGCACCTTTTGCTGAAGTTTGGTGACATAACCGCCATTTCGGTTGATAAGTTTAATGGAACGTGGTCGTTTGATGTTTGGCTGAACGAATCGGCTTTTAAAAAAGTACCGTACTATATCTAGGCGAATGGGGAAAAATTGCCCGTGGTGGTGGCTGGAAGGCGTCCAGCTTGTTGGATTTGTAACGAGGTTGGGCACTTAACTTTTACTTGCCCCACGAGGATGAAACCGGCCCAGCCTAACCCTAAAAACAGAGTGCTGGAACACTTGACCCCTAAAGTTTCAGCGGATAAGACGTCTCACTCCACAAATCCAACAGTTACAAATATTACTCCGGATGAATTTGAAGCACTTTGCAATACTTCAAACAAATCCCCGGAAAAAAAAGAAATATGGAATGTTGTCACTGGCAAAAAATCACCTAAAACGTACGCACAAGTCATGACTGAGGAAGAACGGCTGGAAATTGAGACTAGCAATGATCCAGGACGCGAACAATATAAGAAAATTTAAAACCTAAAAAAGACACTTGACAATGAACGTAATATAGAAGAAAAAGAAGAAAAAAAAACAAAGGAAAAAAAATGGTCTCCGAAACTACAGTTAATTCGGTTAAATCTACTTCCCCGGCCAAAGAACGTCGCTCCATCACAGTCAAAGGTGCTCCCCCCCCCCCCATTAAAGTCGTCCCGACCAGTAAGGGATTCTAACATGACCCCTTTATCCAGGGAGAAGTCCGTTTCGCCCAAACCATCTCCTTTTTGTTCCCCCTGCAACACCCCTAAAAGTACACCACCCCCCTCTCCAATGAAGACTGATATGCCGCCTCCTGCCTCACCCACTGCCCCCTCCACATCCCAGAAACGTCATCGAAGCCCCTCGCTAGAGGCCCGAAAAAAGAAGTCCCCTTTCTACACCGGCAAGGATGTTTGCAAGGTAACTCCAGAGACGGAAAAACTCATGATACACCATCATGAGAGGAATTACCGCAACCTAGCTACACTGAAGATAGTCAATAAAAAAGACATTTCCAACCCGAAAAATTTTTAAAATGCCAAAAGACTTTTATCTGTAGTTAGATCGAGAGACAAGGCGAAAGAGTTATAGAATATGATGGAGGAGGCGAACAACTCCTTTCAGATATCGCCTGCTCTCACTTTCTTTAATGACGAAGAATTAAAACTTCTTCAAAAATCTTGTGTTGGGAGGGTCCCTATACGTATTCATCCTACACTCTACAGGGCAATAAAATTAACTTTCCCCTTAGATATTGGCGGTTTGTCCCCAGACGGTCTCATCACAAATGAAATGGGACAAGGTTCTCTGGGGTCATCTGTCGGTGTCTTAAATGTGTCAATGTTCGTTTCGGGTTCCCAACTCTAAGAGCACTAGAATGGCACTCAGATTAGCAAGCCTAAATGGCCGAGGGTTGAGGGACACTGCTCGTAAACTTCGAGTAGTACGTGACCTTCAGCGACTCGGCGTGGACGTATGTTGTTTGCAGGAGACCCACTTTATTCCCAGTGATTATCAGGGTGTGCTGACTAGAGATTTTCAGCTCTATTCAGCGTACTTTGATACTCACTCAAGAGGGGTTTCCTGGCTAGTTAAGCGCACACTGAATGCAACGTGTGACCCAATCTATGCGGATCCTGAGGGAAGGCTGTGCGTTTTTGATGTTACCGTAAAGGATGTGGCTTTTCGGCTTATTGGGGTTTATGCGCTAAACGCCTATTCTGAGCATGTTCCTTTTTTTCGGCGGATCGAGCCCTTTATGGATACGTCGCGTCGGATAATTCTAGCGGGAGACTGGAATGCGGTCTTGGATCCCGATTTAGATCGCTTGGGAAATCCTAGGGGAACTAACAGCAACGGGGATGTTAAGGCATTTTGTGACTTTATCGATAAGTTCGATCTTGTCGATAAATTCCGAAATAAGAAACCCCGTGAAGTAGTATGGACTTGGACTGCTAGACGCGGCTCCGATTTAAGGCAACTTTCGAGTTACCTTGATCGGTTCTTAATTAGGAGAGTCGATCTAGGGCTTTTAGATTGTCCAAGTTTTCATAATATAGTTTACTCGGATCATAGGCTTGTCCGGGTTCGGGTAAACTTAGATAGTCCTAAGCCTAGATTGACTGGGTACTGGAAGTTCAACACATCGTTGTTCGATTTGAAGGACTTCCAGGAACAGCTTTTACTAACATTACGGAGAGAATTGACGGGTGCTATCATTGGGAATAAGTGGTGGGGCCATCTTAAGAACGTTATTAGGTCCTTCGTTGCTGATTATAGTCGTCGACTCAACCTTAGATCTAGGGCAACGAAAATGGCACTAGAAGCTAGTTTAAGTCGGGCGGTTGAAGCGGGGGATAGCGTTAACTTTACTGTAGCTAAAACGGAACTGAACTCCTTGGACAACAAGGCAGATCAGGGATTGTTAGTTAGGGCTAGGTTAAAAAGAGTGCCGCACGAGGCGACAAACATGGCCACGTCACTGCGTGTGGAGGAACGTCGACGATCTACTGATCGACACATCGCCAGTGTCACATTATCCGATGGGCGTCTCGTGACTACAAACGACGGGATTTTGGAGGGTTTTCGCTCTTATTTTCAAGATCTCTTTACCAAGGAGCCCGGTCTGACAATGGCTCAGTTCGACGCCTATTAAGCTGACTTTTCTCGTCTCGAGGCGACCGAAGCAGCTAGGTGCGAAGGGTGTATAAATGAGGATGAAGTCCTGGGGGCCCTAAGGCAGGTTGGCCTTCATAAGTCTCCGGGTATCGATGGTCTGCCTTACGAACTGTATTTGAGGTTGTCGCCCATTTTTTGTCCCCCTGCTGGCTGTGTTGTTTAACTCCTGGTTTAGGAACGGGTCTATCCCCCAGTACTTTACCAGGGGTATCATCAAATTGCTTCGCAAGGACAAAAGTGGTGGGGATGGTATAGGTAATTTCCGGCCCTTAACAATATTAAATACAGAGTTAAAGATTTTGGCCAAGATCTTAGCTAATTGTCTGCAGGTTGTCTTGTTTCGTCTAATAAGTCCTGAACAGACTTGTTCTGTTAAGGGCCAGACTATTCAAGATAATTTGCACATGATACGCTTGATCATAGAGAAAGTCGACACGGAAGTCGCGCTGATCAATTTAGATCAGTCCAAAGCATTCGATAGGGTCGATCATCGTTACTTGGAGGCTGTCTTGTCTTCGGCTGGATTTGGTCCCCATTTCCGCTCCTGGATTCGCCTCTTTTATGCAAACCCCGGTGCGTTGGTTGAAGTGAATGGAATGCGGTCGAAGCCTTTCGATTTGTCCAGATCTATTCGTCAGGGAGTCCGCTTTCACTGATGCTTTATGTGCTTGCGTTGGAGCCTTTCCTTCGCAGGCTTAGGTTGAATACGGTCCTTCGTGGGATTACTTTGTCTGGTGCTTGCTCCATGATAAAGTACTCTGCCTATGCCGACGACGTCACTGTGCTTGTAACGGGCAGTGCTGAGATTAGGGTCATCGACATGGAAATAAGACGGTATGAACAAGTGACAGGGGCCAAAATCAACTGCGATAAGTCTGTTGGCTTACACATTGGTGCCTGGAAAGGTGTCCCTCTTCAGGAGCCCTTTGGCTGGACGGATGGGCCTTGCAAGATACTCGGCGTCTGGTTTGGTCCTGATCTCCAGTTGAATAAAAATTGGTCGGAAGTGTTGAAAGCGGTTAAGGCTGGAGCCCGTCTGTGGTCTTTGAGAAATCTTACTTTAAAAGGAAGAGCGGAGGTGTGTAATTCTCACATTTATCCTCTCATCCTCTACCGTCTTTCTGTGCTCCCTCTGCCGGCGGACACACTAATTGATTTAGTGAAGGCTCTTATCGTGTTTTTGTGGTGCGGAAAGCAGCCCATGGTTCGCCGGGAGATCTGCTACTTGCATCCGTCTGAAGGCGGTCTGGGTATGCCAAGCGTTGAGATTCGTCAATATACGCTTCGCTTACACTACCTAGACCGAATGTGTACACCTTGTGAGGGAAACGGTGAATTCTGGAAGGAAGACACAAAGAAAGCCTTTCCGGCTTTGAAAAGTGTGCACTTGCATGGGGGTGAGGCATTTCGTTTACCTCGACGCGAGTGCTCCTTTTATCGCGAGTGTCGACAGTCCTTGAAGTACCTTCTAAGGGTGTCAGAAAGCCTCTCTGACACCCGAGTGTTGTCTCGTAAAGCACTATATCGGGTTATGGTGAGGGGATCTGTTCGTGACAGTGTTACTGAGGAGCTCGGTCTTACGAAGGGAGAACTTCGCTTGATCTGGCCTTGGGCGCCTGGATTGAAATGCTTCGATAATTACGAGGCATCACTCACCTGGCATATAATACCGAAATGCACTCTGGGTCGGCAAAAAGCTTTACGCAGCGGGATTAAGAGAGACACCGAGTTGTGTTCGATGCGGTGACTGGGAGGAAACGACCAGTCATGTTTTCTTTCATTGCCCCATCGTTTGCCCGCTGTGTGAGTTAGTTGAAGGCTACACGGTTCGCATGTTGAACGGACAGTTCTTCGTTTTGGAGTCTTTTTCGACATGCTGCAATTGGGCACCAATCATGAAGTGGGAGGAGCATTATGTGTTTCTTTGCTTACTAGCTGTTATGAGAGGAGTGATTTGGTCGACACGACAGAAGGAAGTCTACAGGGAAGAGACCTTCACTGCTCCCCAGCTTGTCCTCATTTTCCAGTCTCGCCTGAAAATGCGTGTCAGGCTGGAGAAGGTGAAACTCCCTCCGGCAGATTTCAACGAAAGGTGGGTGAAAGTTGCGCATTTGTGCCGTGTGAATGGAGCTGATTTTGAGTGGTACTTGGACGTGCCTTAGACAGAATATTGGGTAGCCGAACCGAACACTGACCCTTTTATTTGACCCGGTTAGGCAAGATTAGGTTATGTTTTGTTTTTCTTCCCCATTTTTAGCTTAGCTAGAGGTATGTAAGTTGTCATAGGTCCCCCTTTTTTTTTTCCTTCGTCCTCCCCCCCCCCCTTTTTTTACCCCGACTTTTATTTTATAATTCCCATTCCCAACCCTAACTAGGTGACTGATCTGTTGTTTTGTCAGAGATGCAGGTCTGCTTTCGTAATTTTCGAAGGAGGTGTAAGAATAAAACTTTTGTGACCTGCATCGCCTTTTTTCGACTGGCAAAACTACTTATCGGCCACATTTCTTTAGTGGGAGGTTCTTATACTAACACTTAATTTTATTTATTTTTTCATTGTATATATATATATCATTCTTGTTCCCCCACTCCCCATTTCATGTATATATTGTCATTTTTGGGTTTTAAGTAGGTAATTCATGGAGTAAATTTATTTTGGTGATTGTGACTAGTTAAGTTAAGAATGTTAGTTAGGTCAACATTTTCCCCATTCCCCTTGTAGGCCTTGTGCCAAATTTTGAAATTTTTCAAATAAATATCCTCAGTAAGCAACGAATAGTTAAATACAACTTATCCTTAAGTTATGTTCAGCTTCCTGTTTTTATCACAACCGGATAAATTCTGCTAAACTAAACCACTTAAAAAATGCCGAATCCACAAAATTTGGCTTTTGTTTAGCTAACGTTTGCAAAGATGGCGTCTTGTCGTGTCTGTGGAAAAAAATTGATGTTCTGTGATAAAACCCCCAAAAAACTACCTGATCAATTTACGTAATTTTTTTGTGCACAGTATATTTGTTCCGTCACATACATAACACATGTATGTATCTATTTAGTATCGGTTTTCTGTATTGAGGCTTTTCCAAAGCTGCACCCAGTTTATTTTTGCTTGCATACAATTTAAGCATTTACAACTAAATATTCAATTACTTTTTTTTAATTCAACATGAAATTCAATATTTTCAATTGAAAAAATGTTTCGCTTAAATCCAAGAAAATGTGAAAACCAAAAAAAAATGTATTTAATTACTTTTTTTGAAAATTTATAATTTGGTTTCATTAGTTGATCTTCATGTGCGAAAATCCAAGAATTAAGAAGCAATGAAAATAATTTCGGTCATGATTGGACTTACCTTTCTGTATTTATTTCGTCTTTTTTGGTTTCTTTGAAAAAAAGGAAATTAATAAAATAACTAGATGTTCATTAAAGTAAAGATTTTAAAGTTAAATTCAGCTGACAAGAAAGAACTTCATTTGTGGTGACCATGTAAATAGAAGAGTCAACACGGGAGATTATATTTATATTAATTAAGTAATGCGACCACATCTCGCGTGTCCACGTTACTATGTGACTGTTTTAAATCAAAACTTAGTTCAAAGAATCCCAAATATTGTTTATATTTTACAAATATTATTATTCGTGTTTTTTCTAAATCTTTTAAAAAGTTTGAACCGAACAGATTATTAAAAAGGGGGATCCGCCCAAACAAGCATAACAAATAATTGCTTTTTTTTTCATAAATTCTTTGAACTAAGTTTTAATTTAAAACAGTCACATAGCAACGTGTGGGAATCTTTTACAATGATCAGCAGAGTCGGGAACGGGGTAAAAAAAACGAACAACCTGCAGACACGGCCACCGTGTCTCCAGTGTTAGAACCTGCAGACACGGCCACCGTGTCTCCAGTGTTAGAACCTGCAGACACGGTCACCGTGTTTGCAGTGTTAGAACCTGGAGACACTTTAAATTCGTTTCGTTTTCGCTTTCGTCAGACACCGTTTTTTTTTTTTCGCTTTCGTCTTGTTAAGTTAGTGTATTTCACGAGTTTTAAATTAGCGTATTTTAATCGGGCTATTTTATGAAAATGAAAGTTGGAGATACATTTTTAAATTATGCGGAATATAAGGCACAACTCAACGCATATGAGGAAGAAATATGCATAAACTATTTTGTAAGTGACTCCACATCCATAAAAAGAGCTAAAGTAAAACAGGCAAAACAAAAATTCAAGTAAGTTAGCTATATACATTTATTTACTATTACTTAAAGTAGGTATCCCAAACTACCCAGTTTTAAACATTGATGTGAACTCGGCAACGGAAAACTCGGCAACGGAAAATTACGTAATATGGTATCTTTTGTTTATTAAATTGTTAGGTGAAAGTACAGAATAGTTAACAAAGCCCCCTCACCCCATGTTAAGAATGGCTTTCTAAATGATGTTATTTGTAAATCACTGTGAGAAAAAGTGGTTAATCCATCGTTTCACAACTAAAATGACAGACAATGTATTTTTCTGATTTCTTTTCCGACCATACAACGATTTATTTGAAAAAAGAATTTCTTTTTTTTTTTAAGTATTAAATAAAGTTGTTAGATAAAACAAGTTTTAGGCAAGATGAAAAAAAAACACTGAATTAATGACCATTGGTGCTTATTTGTTTTATGGTGCTAATTTACTGTAGGACCCGCGCTACCGTTTTTTTTTACCCCCTTTTCGTCTGTTAGCTGTTATTATAAATGTCCTACAGTAAATTACCACCACAAAACAAATAAGCACCAATCGTCATTAGCAAAAACTCAAAATCGCACTAAACAAAAAAAAAACAAAAAAAAACAGCTAACAGAATGAAAAAGGAGTAAAGAAAAAAAGGTAGCGCGGGTCCTACAGTAAATTAGCACCACAAAACAAATAAGCACCAATCGTCATTATCAAAAACACAAAATCGCACTGAACAAAAAACAAAAAACAGCTAACAGAACGAAAAAGGGGTAAAGAAAAAAAAGGTAGCGCGGGTCCTACAGTAAATTAGCACCATAAAACAAATAAGCACCACTGGTCATTATCAAAAACTAACAAAAAACAAACAAAAAAATGACTACGAAAAGAAAAAACAAAAGCAGAATTATTCTGAGCGAAAGAGAGCGTTAGCGATTTTCTGGGGGTTTTCTTTCCAGATTTAGCGGGTTTTCAAAATCGCTAGTGGGTTTTGAAAAGTTTGAAAAGTAGCTCATTTACTGATGACTATTCTATACAATTACCAAAAGTTGTCATTCATTGTGTAATTAGAAAACCGCGTCGTATTATTTCTGCAATGTTATTTAATTCGAGAGCTTAATTTTTCTTAGAGTTATACTGATTTAATCAATGCGGAATTAAGGGATTTCTTTTTCATAAAATATGATAACTATATTTTAAAAGATATTTTTTTACGAAATAATACATTTGCACTGGGCTTTCTAATAAAGTAATAGGTTAACCGGTTATATGTTACGACGCTCAGCAGAGTAAAAACGCTAAAAAAAAACAAATATACAACAAATAAAAGTAACTGTTGTCGATAAAAGTTAATTTAAAACTGACCTGTGATATTTGTTTCTATTTTTAAACCGTTCCAACTGCTATTTATTAGAAATCATTAGTTTTGCACACGAACTTGCAAAAAAAAAATGGCGATTGCTCGTAAGGAAGTGAGCACAAGACGCCATTTTGTCTAGAAAAAAGTACGAGTTAAAATGTGATGGTTACTGAATAATTTTGATTATTTTATTATATAAATAGATAAATTCATAAAAAATAAACTGTATTCTAATATAATATCTGCTAATATAACACGTCTATTTCTTCTATTATAGCAAGTCTTCTTAAAACGCGTTAAAATACGCTAAAGAAATACTGGCGGTGTCGTAAACTGAATGAGTTTTATTTTGTGTACATGCCACCGTGTCTCTAATATATAACGCGGCTGACACTGTAGACACGGTCGCCGTGTCTGCAGTGTTGAACCTGTAGACACGGTGGCCGTGCCTACAGGCTCTGCCTAAAAAAAGAACGAGAAAGGGTTTAAAAACATAAATTTGCAACTTATGTCTAGAATAGACATTTTTCTACTTACCTATGTAATTTGTTTGTATTTTTACGTAGTATAAATGGCTTATTAGATGTTAAAAAAAAAAATTCTTGTTTTTTTATAACATCGAATTTGGCAAAGAAGAAAATAGCCGCCCGGCCTCTATATTATTACGTAAATCGGCCATTTTGTTTTGTGCGATGTTCTTGTGTCGAATACTTAATTTTCAAATAAATAGCATTTGAAACGGGTTAAAAATCTTTTTATTAGTTGGAAAAGACACAGGTAAGTTTGAAAATAACTTTTATCGCCTACAGTTACTTTTATTTGTTGAATATTTGTTTTTTGAGCGTTTTTACTCCGCTGATCATTGTGAAAGATTCCCCAATATTCTAACTAGTCATCAACGAATGTTTTTTTTTTTAAATTTAACATGAAGGTAATTTATTGTTAATTAACAAATGTTCAGGCCATCTTCTTGCTCTTAAACTTGACAAAATGTCAAGACGAAAGAAAATATATTTAATTATTTTTTTTTCTGAAAGATGATAATTCGGTTTAATGAGTTGATGTTAATGTGCGGAAATCCAAGAATTAAGAAGTAATAAAAACAGATTAAACTGAATTAAGTTGAATTCTTTTTTGATTGTATAAAATTTAAGTATTTACAACAAAATAGTTTAAAAAAACTCGAACTTAAAATTCCGTCGTAAAATGAACGCAATGAAAATAATTTCGGTAGTGATTGAACTTACCTTTATGTATTTCTTTCGCCTTATTTGTTTTCTTTTCAAAAAATAAAAATCATAAAATAAGATTTTAAAATTAAAATTCGCTCTGACGTCGACTATAAGACTTCAGCATCCAATATGGCGATTAAACGAACGCACGTGGACGCAGTGTTGCAAACTGAGATTTTCAAATCCCGCTAGATCAGGAGAAAAAATCTCCAGAAAACCGCTAGATTTTGAAGTTTTCGTCAGTGTTGCCAACTGAGATTTTTTAAAACTCGCTAGAGCGAAAAAAAATCTCCAAAAACAACAACAAAAAAAAAGATTTTATCATCGTACTCTATATCATTTTTTTTTAATGAATATACGACATATTCGATGTTTTCTATATACATATATTTTTGGGAATATTGAAACGATTAGCTCCCAAAATGGCTGTCAAATTTTATCGACTAGTTTTGTAATTTTTAAAGTGGCAAGGAGACCAATAAATGTAAACATTTTAAAATAAAATATCATTTATTTAAAATTTAAAATGCATTCAAGCAGTGGAAATATTTTATTCATAACATACACGTGCGTACCAAGACACACGCCACTTTTAATCGGTTATTACACAACAAACTTCAATAAGAACAGAAGAATAAGTGACAACATGTCGCTTAAAAAAAGAAAGAAATATAATGTCTGTACCATCCTGATCAAAATTCTTTTATGAATCGAAAATTTGAATTTTAAATAACCAATATTTTATTTAAAAAAAGAAATTGCATTTATTGGTCTCCTTACCACTTTAAAAATTACTTTTTATTTATTTTTCGTATTACACCCCCGGACTTAGGGTTAGTAGTAGGAAGGGTGTGTGCGTTTTTGTGGTCAGAAAATTAGGTAATTTGGGCAAGGTAGGTAAATTAGTTAAGTATGGAATAAATATAGAAGTAATTCAATCATTGACAAAATATTAAAGTGACTTACTTGTTTACGAAGAAACCGAAATGCATTACGATGGATAATCTCGTTCGCTTTTTAGTATTTGTCCATAACCCGTTTTCCCCAACTTTTTTGCTCACCATTTTTTTGTAATTTTTCGGTTACAATTACCGATCGGTCGCTAGAGAATTCCAGGTTTATTGAATTTTTTTTTCAAATAGTATTTTGATTTTAGGACAGGGGATCAGTTTCCAATATAGATTTAACGTAAATTGATCACTATCTTTTTGACCATTTCAATTTTTTTAAAAAATATGTTTCTGTGTACGATTACCTACCAGTTCGCTAGAGAATTCCGGGATGTTTGGAAAACCTTTTCAAATAGTATAGATTTTAAGATGGGGGATCAGTTTCCTATATACATTTAGCCTTGACTGATCCCCCTCTTTTTGACCATCTCAAACTTTTAAAATTCCTTTTCTGTGTACTGTTACCTATCATGCCGCTAGAGAATACCGGGTTTTGTGGAATTTTTCTCCGTAGATTTTAGGAAAAGGATCAGTTTTATCTTGCCTTTGGTAACATTTATTTGTTGCCTATTTTTTTTTTTCTACCGCTTTTTTGTTCTGTTTGCTATTGTAACATATCGCCAACAGTTTTTTTTTTGTATGTGTTGACCTTGTAAAAAATAAAAAATAAAAACAATATATACTTTAAAAATTTGGTTGCATGTTTTGCTGACATTTTATTTTGAATTGCCATATTTCACAAGTATCTTCTAATCACCAGCGACTTTATTTTCTTAAATAAAAATGAAAATAATTGCTCGTTTTCCGTAATTGTCGAAAGATTAACGTAACATATAATTCCCATTGGCTACAAGTGTAGCAGTCATAAATAATCACTTATTTTAACTCTTGGTGAACTGTCACTGTTAGGTTATTTGGTCACATACTGACAATCAGCTTGCAGGGCGAATGAATTTCATCCGGACCCTAAAGTACTACTTATGACCCCCTTGGGAATCGTATCAGTCATCATAGTGATTCACAAAAGCTTCGAAGAATGACGCCCCCTTTCTTTCTCCTGACTCTGTCCACAAGACTCCCAAGCACCAACTGTCTTCGCCTGAAGATAACTGCTCAACGACACTCAACAGGCTAAATCACTATTTAACTTTTCCTTTCCTCACTCAGACACTGTCCGACCTTCTTAAACCTATACAAAACAGTATAGAATCTATACTGTTACGTGGAAAATCAATGGCCGATTCCCAAAATGTAAAAACATTTTGCCCCCCCCCCTTCACTTAAAATTCAGAAAATCAACCATTTTTTATGAGATTTTCAATATTTATCAATCAATAAGCACCTAATATAATGAAACCATTATTATTTTTAAATCTTAGTGAAAATGTATTATTTTTTTAAAACAAAATACACCTTTACTAAAGTTACATTTTTATATATTAATGAAAAAAATGCATTATTTTTTGTTTTTGTTTTTAATGAAAATAAAGCATTGTAGATGTTAACAATTAAAAAAAAATTGTAAAAATATTTTTTTATATGTTACGAAAAAGGCCCCTAAATACCGTGTTAACAAACTCACTATAACTCGAAGAAAAATTAATTTTTTGAATTAGCGATATTATTATTGATAAAGCATTGTTTAATTAATACTTTCACCAAAAAAATAATATAATTGCAAAAAATATTTCATGTGATTTTAATGATTAGAGTTTTTGGGAAAATAAAAAATGCGACATAATTATATTTCCCTTTCATACATGAACGTGGCATCATCAGCGCAAGACATTTTTTTTATAATCTTGAAAATAAACCAAAAATTGAGAATTTTGAGACCCAGGAACTTAACGTAAAAAAGAATTTGAAAAATTGAATAATTTCTACTAACGATGAACTTTGATTGATATGGTAGCCCCGTTCTGTAATAATCAGGTGGGATCAGCCTTCCAACAAGCAATCACTTTTACACCGCCCTCAAAACTTTATTTTAAGAGATTCAACAATTTCGTTAATTTCACAATTCATCGTCAATTATTTGGAAAGATTTGTATTTGTTTTGTCTTTTTTTCATTAATAAATATTTAAGAAGTTAAAAGCAATTATTTATTAATAAATAAAGAGAATTCAAACATGACATTTACTTTCAAAATTGAATTCTATTTAGCAATAAATAACTGTTTTAACCTTTTTTTCAATGAATAAATTGTCAGAATAGTCATTGACTTTAATTTACTTTTTCACACTTAAAATTAAACAAAAATACTTTATTTTAAAAAGAATCAATGTCATTTATCGTTACGACACGTTAAGAATAAATCGAGTAACTAAAGTTTTAAATCATGTAAAAAAAATAATAAAATTGACGCAGTTCGTAACGTAAAAATAATTTTTAACATTTAAAAAAGTTTTATTTCAAATTCGAAGGAAAAACATTGGTAAACAGACGTCATCAATAATTTCAGAGTATTACTAAATTAAAAACTAATACCAAGTTAAATATGAACCATTTTAGTTAAAAATAAAGTAATATCTTAATTGCGTACACTCAAAAATATTTTAATTAAATAAGCATTTCCTTTTTTATTATAACAAAATAAGGATACTTAAATTTGTTTATAACCTTAAAAAGGAATAAAGAAATTAATGGATAATAATTTTTCAACTTCTATAAACTATTACAAAACCATTTTTATATATAAAGTTAAAAATGATAAATTATAACATTTTTGTCTTCCATATATGTTGCATAGTGATAGTCAATTGATAAACAAAGTCCTTCACCGATTAAGTGATCCGGATTTTACGAATTTATGCCTTTTGGGGGGATAATTTTGCTAATTTTAATAAAACGTGGGAATCTTTTTTTAATTCAGTGTGTTATGACTTTAATTTAATAATTATCTTTGAAATAGTTCCCAAAAACTTAGATTTATCCTTCAAGGGATTTTTACAAGTAATTTTTCATAGTTCAAAATTCACTGAATTTTTGTTTTTTTGGGCCATGTTTCATTATAATTTATTTTTCACACGTAAATATGCAGTTTTTTTTTTCGTTTAGAGATTAAGTTTATGCTTTTATCTTTCAAACACAATCAAAGTTTACACGGAAACTAATTAAATAATTAATGATAAGCGCTTTTTAATAATCATAGTCCCTACAAAAGACCGCCATTTTTGCACGTACCTAGTATAGATTATTATCATTATTATAACGCTTATTTTCATTTTCTATCTTATTGTCTCAAGCTTGAGGTTTGACGTTTCGTGAATGTCTTCGAAGTTTTCCTGTTTGTTGACATTTCGTCAGGATTAAATCGTCATCAACTGATCCCCTTAACGTCTTAAGCGACATAATGTGGTTTAAGAATATATTTATGAGCTTGTGCAATAATTGGAGCTTCCAATCTGTCAGTTACTTTAGTATGTGATTGATAGACTGACGTTTGCGGTACCTTTTACAATAGCTCTCAAACTCGCGAGTTGGGTTCAAAAAAAAGTTGTAGAACATGGTCAAAAAATGAATATGCAACAAATAAATGCGACGTGCGTCGAGACTGGAGATTTTCCTAGTTAGCTATTCCATTTGTTAGTATTTTTACGTAGGATAAATGGGTTTTTATTAGACATGAACATTTTTTTTCTGGGCACGGATTTTTACTTAAAAACCATGGCATCGACGCTCTTGTTTTGCGAGCCTCGCTTCGGGTTCTCGTTGTCAAGGGTTACGGTGTGTGTGTGTTTTTTTCCGGGACTCATAATCAAAGCGGCGTTTTTTGTTTTTTTTTGGTTCGCATTTTTGAAATTTAATTTTATGAAACGAACATTTTAACGATCATTTTGGTTAGGGTTAGGGCTGGAGTTAGGGTTAGGGTTAGGGCTGGAGTTGGGTTAGGGCTGGAGTAAGGGCTGGAGTTAGGGTTAGGGTTAGGGCTGGAGTTAGGGTTAGGGAGAGCAAAGAGATCATCAATCCCACTAGATTGTAAAGTCGGGTTAGGGTTTTAGGGTTGACTGAAAATAATATGTAAATAAAAGCACAATGACATGTAAATAAAAAGAAAATGATTTTATTCCTTTTGCTAGGCTTAAAAATGAAAAATTGCACTTTGAATATGAGTGACAGATTGAAACCAAAACGAGGCTGCAACAATTTGGACAAGAACCCGCCATTTTTTTTTACAATTTCCGTACGATAAAAATATCAATTTATAAAAAATAGCACTTTTAACGGATTATAATTATTAATAAATGTCACAGGTATGTTGGAAATTCAGTTTTATCGGCTACGGTAACTTTTATTTGTTGTATATTTGTTTGTTTAGCGTTTTCGTTTGAGGGCTATTGTAAAAGATACCCGACATTTGTTATTTATCCAATCTGGAGTAATTGATTTATCTTAAACCACAGATACTACTGTAGCAGTCACCAATAGGGACTACTTTTGAATGCGTAATCACTGTCCCTGTAAGCTGGCTTGTCCAATCAAATCACAGGGCGCAGTAATATCGTTAGTTCCATAAGGGACTACTTATGTTCCCTTAGGGTTCGAGGAAAAAAATCAGACGACCTCCTGGCACCAACTTGTACACATCAAAGTGAGCACCGGCGAGGAACGAGGAAACGCTCTCTCTCCTGCCGCTGTCGCTTCACTCGACGACTACTACCATCTTCACATGAAGAAATCCACGGGCGGCCCTAAGAACTGATATTCTTCCTCTTCCTCAGACGGACACCGTCCCACTCTCTTCTACCTATACCAAACGGTATAGGTAACCTTGAGTTAATAAAAAACCTTTTGTTGTTATAGTTACAGAAATACTTTTCGTTGTTCCGTTTCTTAACGAGAAGATAAAAGGATAACCCCTTTCATCAACTCATCTTCTCCTTACAAATGGTGATCCGACGATAAAAGAAAAAAACCCAGACCTTCTGATATACGAAACGTAAGGAAAAAAACATCGAAAAGATATTTCTGCGACGAAAAGGTTTTAAAACTCAACCCCACAGCGACAAAAAAACTCCGTCATTTAAAAATTCACAGTCACAAATTGAGCAAGACACGAAACTCCGCGTTTTTGTAAACAGAAAAAGAAAAAAATTCAACCTTGAGAGATTCGGAAACTTTTAAAATTCTCTTTAAAAGCTTAAAAAAAGGGACAGTTATTTTTAACACCAAAAAAGAAAAAAAACTATCGAAATCCTTGTTTTTCTCTCTCTCTTTCTCTCTATCACAGTAAAGGTGTACTTCGTATCGAAAAAACTTGTTCTTTTATAAAATATTTTTTCTGTCTTTAACTGAACGAATTCTTGACAGAGAAATACTTCAAAATAACTTAAAATATAAAACTATTAACAAAAAAAACTTTTTTTCCGAATTTAAAACAAGTTTCAAACAACTTTAGACGGTCAGACTCTTCGACGCCGCGATGTATTCACCCTCCAAAATGGCGCTGACCAATTCTTTTGACTTCAACCGAAGAAAGTAGACTCAACAAACGAAGAAAGAAAGCATTCTTTTTGTCTTTAACAAAAACAGACTTGTTTTTACGAAAAAATCTTTTATAAAGGTCCCTTAACAGAGTAAGTACATTAGTGTTTTCCCTTTTACACACAATACATACACTCAAATATATATCTGTGCATAACACTATGCCGAACTAGTATTAAAAACGGCGCGTATAGCTAGCGTCTCTGATGATATTGTTGCTATTTATTGTGTTTCATCTGCTATATTCCTTATAGGCTCCATAGCAATGTTTACGTTTCTATTGCCAGTATTGCATTTATTATACATTTGTTTCAAATAGTTTTGTAATAATTTATAGAAATTGCATAATTATTATACAATATGTTCATTATTTTTTTTTACTTATTAATGCCATTTAATATTTCAGTGAGATCCAATAGTTTTTTTTTTTTTATCTCAATGTGATATAAAGATTATCTCAAAATTACTGATATATTTTAGTTAAAACTTTTTCATGTTATTTTCAACAAGTGTTTTTCATATGAACACAATGAGAAAGTATATCGTCTCATAACCAACGATTTCAAATCATTCCCATATGTTTTCATAATGCAATGCTATCCAAATCCAAAACATGACTAATCGGAAACTATCAAGATTTTTGAAATTCAGGGAAGACAATTACCTACCTCATTATGGTTTGTATAAACAAAAGGGAATTCAGTTCACAGAGGATCTTACTCTATGAAAATCTAACAATTATATGAGAATTTGTAGCAGTTTCCGACAACCGGCCATATTGTTTTAATATCAATGACTTCTTAGGTGCATGCTGATTGGTTCAGGCAAACTACCTCCTCCTTGACTTGACCAATCAGTGAATTTCTTTTAGGCGAATCTCGGATGGCTAGCATAATTATATAAACATGTGACCGTTATCCGCCTGTTCTCTTTTACTTCTGTGGCACGAGACGACACTTCTCTCTCTTTCCTGCTTTGGCACTGCCAAACACATGTTCCACTCTCAGGGAACGCAACAAACATTTTCCCGGACTACTAGCCCTGGGTTCGACAAGATAACACGTGTACTTGATGATACAGACACACATACCTGCATACACCTATGGACGCGTCATGTAGACTATCAAAATTTCTTTACAAACGTGCTGAATACAAAACTCGAATTTAATTTAAGTATTCATGTTTATTACTGTTCGTATATAAAGGATATAATTACTTATTTTATTTCTTCAATATAAAGGCACACTCAGATCTTATATGATACTTATTGTTTGTATATACTATATTACTTACAATTATATTTCGATTGTAAATAACACGTCATTACTACGAGATCTCAATAATTCTAACCCGATTATCCAAGCAGACACAATTGTTTTCAATTCTTTACGTTTCAGTAAGTAATAAAACAAACTCACATTTATTAAGTAGAGTTTAGTAAGATTACATTTTAAATTCTAAATTAATAGTTTCCTATTAGGGTACACCGTTACATGAAGGGGAAAATTTACCAATGTGTCCTTATAATGTTTACATCCAATCCTTGTTGTTTAATGAGTTACCAATGTTTTTATGGAAATCGTTCCAGACAAGGCATGAAGCCACTTGATGTAAGGAACTAACAAGAACACATATGGTTATTGCAAAAATAGGATGTGCCTAATGACCGTAGTCTTGAAAAGACCAAGGTTATAGGTAGAAGGAAAACAGTCAACAGGAAGAGAGTTCCACAAACTTGCGGTTTAATTGTAGAGAATGATTCTTCCAAACATTATCTATAATATTTATTTAAAGCTTGGCTTTTTTAACTATGAACCATTTAATGTAACATGGAATATTTTTAATTAAAGCTTTTGAAATAATTTAAAATATTTCTATTGCAATTTGCAGCTATTGGGGTTAAGTAAGAATCATTGCTGAGTTGAATAGTAATTAAGGTATCAAGTTTTTACCCTGTGAAAAAGTAAATATAAATCTAAGTTTCTGAAATGTTTGTACACTTTAATAATATTGTTAAGCGTTGAAATTATGAAGCGTGTGTATGCAACATGTTCATGGCATATTAACTTTTGCTTTCAACTGAATAAAGAACATATAATATATATAAACATATATATATATATACATACATATATATATATATATATACATATATACATATATGAATATACATATATATATACATATACATACATATATATATATACATACATATGCATATACACATATATGAATATACATATATATATATATACATATATATATATACATACATATGCATATACATACACACACATATATATATACACATACTTATACATATGCATATACATACACATACATATATATATATATATACATATATAATTTAGGCAAACATTATAAAATAACACGGAGTGATTTTGTTTGATGCGACTTTTTTTATTTTTTCAATTTTCCGAATTGTCCATCTAATGTTTCGGTCAAATTGATGTAAATATGATCCATGGGTTTCTTGTTGCATTCTTTTTTCTTTTTTGCAAGTACTTTCGATTTGAATCGTCAAATCATCTTCAGGCGGTATTAGTTTTAGTGTCTTTACAAATTATGACTTTACTGTTGTGCTCATTTTTTAATTATAACGGCAAGTAGTTTATAACTTGAAAAAGCGTCTGTAAAGTTGAAATGTACATGAGAGCGTGATGGAGTTCTACACATATGAGAGATCTAAATGTTTGACTGTTTAAACCGTTAAGAAATTGATGACGTTAAAGAAAGTGCATACAATTCCAACGCATAACTACCTAATGGCTAAGAATTTGATAATGTTAATTATTATGCTAGACACTTTAAAATGTTGCGACTAGTTTTATAATTGACATTATAATTGTGGGATGTTTAGTTTTTATGTAGAGGGCTTCGAGTATTTTTAATTTTTTGATATTGGTATCGTGGTGTATTATTTTAGTATTGTTAACAAGGATGTTTCTATATTGAGAGGGGGCAATTATGTTTTTTAGGTGTTGGCATATAGAGTTAGTGTAGGAGAGATGTAGAGTGAGTCTTCAGGATAGTGTTGTGGAAGTGAAACCTATGTAAGAATTAGTTTTTTTTTATTGTTGTCGGAGATACATTCTCCGATAGGGCATTGGAACTGATATAGTACATTGGTTTTTCCTAATGTATTTTGGGTTTGAGAAGTGTTATTTTTAACAACATAGTTTGATGTTTTCATTTTTTATAAAAAATGATAAATCGTATTTTATCATCAGAATTGGTGGGGGATATATAGCGATGTATTATATTTTT
This sequence comes from Sepiola atlantica, assembly GCA_963556195.1. NCBI lineage: Eukaryota > Metazoa > Mollusca > Cephalopoda > Sepiida > Sepiolidae > Sepiola > Sepiola atlantica. The sequence goes on from OY744525.1 coordinate 110,854,094, forward strand.
AGTTTAAGTTTTAAATACAGTGAGTAGTTGCATATCTTGCAAAAAGAGTCTGTTCTTGTGTTTTCATGTGCTTAATAAAATTAAATTTTCGTATGAAAGAATAATATTATGACAAAATAAGTTTTTCTCTTAATTCTTATTGTTTTGTTTTCTGGGGAATGAGTATTCTGCCTGGTACCAGACATTTACCTGCCTACTATTTCATGGACTTAAACAGAGAGTTCTATTAAAGATTCTTACTGTACCTTTAAGTGCTATTGTTTGTATCTCTTTTGCACTTGGCTCACCGGGTATATTCGCCAGGTAGTTTTAAAAAATTCTTTTCATGAGCTTGATAGCTCTTTTTTTTACTGGAATGATGGAGATTTTCCTAAGATTCCAGTTTCTTAATATGTTGTACATACAACCTATGTATTTTGTGATTTTCTCGCTTTCATCTGTTTAAGCCAGAATCGGGTTACTAATTCCTCCTTTTTGTCCAATATGACTGTGCACGATTAGTTGCTTCCGTTTTCTATGTATGTAGCTGTAGGGATTTGATAGTTACAGTGGATGGTGTGACGTATTTCCAACAGTTCTTTTTGGTATATGTTTCAAGGATTTTGCTGCTTTACTGGATAGTAATTTTTACAGGTGGTCAAATGGAGATATTTACATGCTGTGTTGCATTGTATAGTAGCTGCTTACAAACAGCAGAACTTATCAGCCATAGAAGGTTTTGAAACATTTCTTGCAGCTGTTTTGGCCTATTTTTGTGACAGGCTTATTTGGTGTTTCTGTCTAATTTGTAAGAGACACTTGTCCAAAATGTTTTGTCAGTCTTGTAATGAAGGTTGTTCTAGTGGCTCTTGTTTTTTGATGTCCATTAGAAGGTTTGGCTCCTGGCAGCTCATCAGATATTACCTTGTACGTACAATAGTTGCTCGGTATTTATTCATTATCATTTAGTTTTTGTACATCTACTTTAATAAATTTTATTTCCTGAAAAAAATAGAGCCATACACAAAAAAGAATATGGATTTTCTTAGTGTTTTGTGCAGCAGTAAAAGTATTTTATCTCAAAAGAAAAAAAGAGCGATATTCTTCATATGAATTTAGTTTGCAAATGTATCAAAAAATCTTTAAGTCCACTCATATGAATCTCTATTGCACTTTTATGCAGTGTGTTTGCATGTGCGTCAGCACATGGTGTGATATCTGTTTAAAATTCTTCGTAGAGAGGGGACCTTATTTGTGTACTGTTTATTTTATATTTGGTCAGGGTTTACTTGTAGGGGGAAGTATTAACATGTCAGGTTTTCCTGAAAAAAAAAAACATGTACAGAGACCCCTTATACACTCAAGGATAGTGCCTAATAGGCATCCTAATTCTCACTAGTAAGCATTCAAGTTCTCAATCTTCATCAGTTACTCAACAAATGTGATTTCTGAATAAAAGAACGACATACTTTACAATAATATGGTTTCTCTCTTTATTTTCTGTTTATCTCAGTTATGCTGTCGGGGATTAGGGAACCCCTTCCTGGGGGTAACACTTGATTTATTCATGGGTTAAATAGTTATTCCAGTGATTATTTGGTGTTTTTATCTCATTTGTAAGAAAATCGTGTCCAAAATAGTTTGGCAGTTTTGTAATGAAGGTTGTTCTACTGGCTGTTGTTCCTTGATGTCCATATACCATTAGAAAGTTTGGGTCCTGGAAGCTCATCAGATATTTCATTGTACTTACAATAGTTGCACGGTATTTATTCATTAGCATTCAGTGTTTGTACATCTTTAAAAAAAGATTAGTCATATTCTTAACAAGAAAATAGCTTGTCTTCAAGAATCTTCACAAATGTATTCACCTAAAATGCTACACTGCATTCTTCACAATATAACTGTTTCTCTATTTTTTTCCATTTTACTTGAGTTTAAGTTCTCAAAAGATTTTATCTATATATTAAATACATAAATATCTGATTGTTTCATTATAGTTCTCCTTTACTTCTAAAACGTAGAGTAAGTAAATAAAATTAATTTCCTTTGTTCAATTAACCAGGTAACTGTTATATTATATCTTTTTTGGTGGACCACTCCTTACATAAGCCAGTGTCAGGTAGCGATAGAAAGGGGATCTTATTTGTGCACTGTTTATTTTATATTTTGTCAGAGTTTACTTGTAGGTCGAAGTATCAACATGCCAGGATGTTCTGAAAAAAACATGTAGAGAGAGACATTTAACACTCAGGGACAGTGCCTAGTAGGCATTCAAATTCTCTTCCTTCATCAGTTACTCAACAAATGTGATTTCTGAATAAAAGAACGACATACTTTACAATAATATGGTTTCTCTCTTTATTTTCTGTTTAGTTCAGTTATGCTGTCAGAGATTAGGGAATTCCTTCCTGGGAGAAACACTTGATTTATTCATGGATTATTTATTCCAGTGATTTGTCTATTTCTATAATATTCAGTTTGTATAGCAGTGAATATAGTAATTTTCTTCATCCCAATAGACCACATTACTATTTGATAGTTTATTTACTTGTGGTATTTGCTTGTCTTCATGTATTCTAGTGTGTATATGCATGTTTATCAACAAATTATTTTTTTTTGTAAAAGAACAACATTCCACTACAAAATAGTTTTATTTTATCATAGTTAACCCCAAACAAGACAGGCCGCCACTGTAGACGTATAGGGCTACTGAGAATTAGGATGTAAGTTGGGGGGGGGTCATCCTCATTTTGGGATCTGTGCAGTGAGTTGTTTGATTACATTAGTTTGAAATTTTTTCATTGGTAGTCAGGGAAACGGAGCAGGGAGTGATTTCAAGAGACCGGCAACAAAAGGAAAGAAGCTATTGAATTGATGGGACTTAGCTAATTGTCAAGTTAGTCTAATGTATTTACTTCGACTGGGCACTAGAGCTGCAAGTTAATAAAAACACAATTCATTGAAGTACTTTTAAATCAGGCACTAGGATGCAACATTGTGGCGATGGGGCAGGAGCTGCAGCTTGGTGGATAATAAGATACCTATAAAGTTAACAACTCTTTTTAACCTTGTCTAAGAGAGAAAGACTAGTGGATGATGCACCATCCCAGATGTGGCAACAATACTCCATGCATGAGCTGATGGTGGCTTTGTAGAGATATAGGATAATGTCAGGTGTTAGAAATTTACTAGCATTGTAGAGGAAGCCAACCTTTGTTGCAGCAGCCTTGACAATGCCTTCAATTTATTGGTCCCAATTCATGTTACTTGTGAATGTTAGGCTAAGTAGTTATAACGTTGGACTCTCAGGTAGGGTGTTATCTGCCATAGCAATTGGTAGTTGGCTTTGAAGCATTTAATGTTAACTTTCAGTTATGAGCTAATTCCACTAGTCTGGGGGTCACTTTCTAAGGATTCATCCATTGCCTCGGATATGTGTGTCCGTTTTGCCCACATGTCGACAGTAGAGTGTGGTCCTGTCAGCAAATATACTATAAGACTCAATGTCATCAGGGAAGTCGTTTATGAACATCAGGAACAGTCGAGGTCCAAGGATAGAATCCTGGGGTACACCAGCATTTATGTCATGTTGCTTGGATGAACAGCCATCAAGGACATGTATCTTTCTTTTGGTTAAGAAGGATCTAATTATATTAAATATTTGTCCAGCAATACCTTACAAGTGAGTTTTTATGAGAAATATTTCATGCCAGAGTTTGTCAAAGGCTTTGGATATATCAAGTCCTACCAGCCTAGCTTGACATGTCTTGTCCAGTGTATGATATATGTTAAAAGATGACCGTTAGGATATCAGCAGAAGATTGTGCTTGCTTTAATCCATACTTAAGGTTAGAAAAAAGTTTAGCATCAACGAGGTGCAGGACTATCGCTAGATTGATTAAGGATTCAAATATTTTAGCAAAGATCAAGAGTAGACTGATGGGCCGATAATTCGCAGGGTCATTTCTATCTCTAGAATTGTGGAAGACTGGTACCACACAGAGGTAATTTTACAGGTGTCAGAGAAAATAGATTCATTAGGATTGTTGTAAAGTTTGAAGAGGACATGGGCTAGTTCAGCAGCACATTTCTTTATTACTATTACTGGTATAAGATCAGGCTCCAACACTTCGGAGGTGTCAAAGTTTTTAATGCTGTCCCTGACCTAAGATAGGGTGATAAAAAGTTTTTTTTAGTGTGGCTTTCGTCCGCAATGGGAATTTAGGGAAGGGGTTTTCCTTAGTCCACAGTAGAGTGTACGGCAAAATTCTGGTTAAGTTGTTCAGCCTTTTCAGTTGCCGTGAAAGTAACACCATTGTAGTGAAATAGTGGGTAAATTGTTGATTGTCCATTGTTCACCATACAAATATAAACTTTCCAGAAATCGTGAGTACAGAAACTTCTGTGACTGAATGTGTTTTTTGGTTATCGCTGTATACCTTCTCTTTTCTTCACCTATCATGGCTTTACAAGAACTTCTTGAATATGTCTGCTTTATTGCGGACAAATAGTCTGAAATGCTCTCTGCCTTAATGCAATATGTTTACTCTTTTATTTTCTTCAAGTGGATCTTCTCAGACACCAAGGAGCCACTTCCTGAAGCTAACATTTAATCTCTATATGAGAGACATAGATACCCATGTTTACCATTAAAGTTCTCCTTTACCTAGCAAATGTAGAGTTTATATATAAGTTTAGAATATTACTTTTCCTCTCCCAATTGACCAGTCAACTATGTTATAGAATAGCTTTCTTGTGATCTCTTGGTCTTACCGGATTCCAGGATATAAATTTATCTAGTCTGGTGAAGTATCTTGTTAAACACTGTTACTTGAGTTAACATCACCAGGAGGTGCACAATTCCATGTTTGAGTCAGTGTATAGCCATGTAAAGGAGATCATATTTAGACCTCGAATACAATGTTATTTTGAATATTTGGTCAGGGTTTAGATATAGAGGATAGTAAACTTATGTCAGATTGCCCTGCCAAAGACACTCAAAGATGATGTCTAGTAGGTAATTCAAATCTCTCCTGTCTAGTAGGTAATACTATCTCTCTTTTTGTTTCATTTTACTTTGGTCGAAGTACTCAGAAATGAAGAGGGCCCTACCTGGGGCTAACACTTGATCCCTATATGAGATACAAATATATTCAAATATTCCAAAAAAAATGTCTTCTTTGCGTAAAAGGTTGAGTCACTAAAGTTAAGAATAATAATTTTCCTTTTTGCAATGGACCAGTTTACTATGTTATAGTAAATTTTCTGGTGGTCTCTTTGTCTTACCTGATTTCAGGACAAGAATTTATCTAGTCTGGTGACGTATCCAGCTCAGTGCTTTTACTTGATGTAACATCACTAGGAGATGAACCATTCCTGGTATGAGCCAGCGTATAGCTGTGTTGTGCTTCAAATACTATGTATTTTGTGTATTTAGTCATGATTTTCTTGTATCCTCAGGTCAGATTGTCCTGACAAACACTTGTACAAAGAGACATCAGACACTCAGGGATTGTGTCAAGTAGGTAATTCAAATCCCTACAGTGTGCATCTGCAATGTTTCAACAAATGTGTTTTCTACCTATAAGAAGAGCCACATGCTTCACAATAGCATAGTTTTTCTTTTTCTTATGTCAAGTATTTCAAGAAGATTAAGGTGCTCCCTTCTTGATCTAACACTTGTTTTTGTTATGAAATAAAAACATTTTTATTTTAAAGTTCTGTAAAACATAGACGTTCACTTTTAGAGCTTTTTTTGATACTTTGCAAAAGCTTGCTATTCCAGGTATTGTGTCTAAGTATTTTCAAAGATTTTTTATAAGCCACATTGTCTCTACCACAACCTGTATAACTTTTACTTTCAAGGACCATATTTTAAAGATATTACTGAAGTCCTGATGTTATGTTTTCAGTGTTGTGTTCGTATGTGCTTCGATAAATTTGATTTTACTGAAAAGGAAGACTCACATACTTCACAAAAATATGGCTTCTCTTTAGTGTGAATCTGCATGTGGTTTGACAAAGTTGATTTTTGTGAAAAAGAAGACTCACATACTTCACAATAATATGGCTTCTCTCTAGTGTGAATCTGCATGTGGTTTGACAAAGTTGATTTTTGTGAAAAAGGAGACTCACATACTTCACAAATATATGGCTTCTCTCCAGTGTGAATCTGCATGTGGTTTGACAAAGTTGATTTTTGTGAAAAAGAACATTCACATACTTCACAAAAATATGGCTTCTCTCCAGAGTGAATCCGCAGGTGCCTTGACAAATGAGAATTTGTTGAAAAAGAAGATTCACATACTTCACAAAAATATGGCTTCTTTCCAGTGTGAATCCGCATATGGACTGACAATTCCGACTTTGCTGAAAAAGAAGATTCACATACTTTACAAAAATATTGCTTTCCTCCAGAAAAGTCGGTGTGCCTTGACAAATTTGATTTTCTTGAGAAAGAAGATTCACATACTTCACAAAAATATGGCTTCTCTCTAGTGTGAATCCGCATGTGAACTGACAAATTTGAATTTGTTGAAAAAGAAGATTCACATACTTCACAAAAATATTCCTTCTCTCTTAATGTTTAATTTTACTTCAGTCGAAGTTCTCAGAAATCAAGGGGCCCCTTCCTGGGGCTAACACTTGATCTCTATATGAGATACATAGATACCCGAGTATTCTATGAAAATTCTCTTTTATTTCTCAAACATTGAGTTAGTAAAAAAGTAAAGAATAATTTCTTCTCTCCCCAAATGACCAGTCAATATGCCATAGTATATCTTTCTTGTGGTCTGTTGGTCTTACCGGATTCCAGGACAAGAATTCATCTAGTCTGGTGGAGTATCCAGCACGTGGTGTTACTTGAGGTAAAATCACAAGGAGAAGATGCACTATTCCTCATACGAGGGGATCTTATTTGTGCTGCGGATACTATATAATTTGAATATTTGGTCAGGGTTTACTTGTAGGGGTAAGTATCCTCATGTCAGGTTGTCCTGAAAAACCCTTGTACAGAGAGACCGAAGACACTCGAGGATAGTGTCTAGTAGGTAATTCAAACTCCCCAGTAGGTAATTCAAACTCCCCAGTAGGTAATTCAAACTCCCCAGCAGGTAATTCAAACTGTGAATCCGCATGTGGACTGACAAATGTGATTTTTGCAAAAACGAAGAGGCACATACTTCACAAAAATATAGCTTCTCTCCGGTGTGAATCCGCATGTGAACTGACAAAGCTGATTTTGTTGAAAAAGAAGATTCACGTACGTCACAGGAATTAGGTTTCTCCATTTCAAAATTTTTAATGAGTGCTTAATTCCAGTATAAGAATTTTTTTTAGATTTTTACAAGTTTTTTTTTACCAAATGAGGAAAATGTTTTACTTCCTTTGTAGAAAAATTTATCCAGAAAATATTTTTACCACATTCTACTCATGAAAAAGATGAATTCACTTTCACAAGAATATGAATTTTCTATTTTCAGATGATTCACATCTAGAAAATTCTCAACATTTGTTTTCAGCATTTGTATATTACAAGACATCCAGGTAATGGAGATCTATTGAAAACCAATATGTGATTTAAGTTTTTATTTGTTCTTTTGCTGGTGCATCTGCAAGTATAAAATGAAATTTAAAATTTAAAATGCAAAATTCAAGATTGATTTCAAGATTGAAAAAGCAGGTAAAAAGTAAACATAAAAATAAAGTTGTGTTGAACACCAATTCAGCCACATAATCAGATAGCAATAAGTAACCCCAATATATCAGGTATCTTCATAGAAATTAGTGTAAGTACATACCTAATGTCAAAGCATGCTACTATATTTACATGATTCAATGCTCTTGTAAATATCGGTAGCGACTTTTGTCATTTGTTCTCCAGTTTGCAAAGTAATACTTCATTCTTTAAGGCACATTCTAAAAATGTAATGATTTACATTTAGGTAAGTGGCTGACGACGAAGTTATGGCTTTCATAATTCTAAGCTTTTCAGCAGTAAACGAGTAACAATTATCGATTAAAGCGTATATGCCTCTTTGTAAACGATGTTACAGATTTTAGATCAAATTTTGTAAAGTAATGCCTGACATGCTTTCTCCCTGCTTTTATTATATACTCTCCTGTCCAACTGTGCATGATTTCTGCAATTCCGAACTGTATAAAAATGGAATTCGATACACTGAGATTTCTGTAATCACCATGATCGCACCAGAATAAGGAAACATACTCATAGATGTCTACATCTACATCTGCACATTGCTTTTAAGTAGCTGAGTTAAGCAGCAGACAACAGTCACACCAAAACTTTGTCACTGGAGACAGCCACACTATGTCTCCCTCAGTAAAAGCTAGCTAGCGACCTATCTTTCCTGCACTGATAACCAACTTTTCGAACAACAAACTTGTTCTTTATTGGGCACAGACTAATTATTACCATAATTTCAAATAACTCGTTCCATTCATGTCAGCTCACAATTAATATTAGTTCATCACATTTCAGCCACACCTGATACTGGAACGACGAGCAGTTTATGGCCAAAGATAACATCACACCGACACAGAAGTACCATCTATCTGGACGAACACAATGCACAGATCAAGACCCACACATTATTATAGATTATATTAATTAACACTCAATGAACATTGTTGAAATCGAAATTTCTGTTTGTTTTCCTTGCTACCATACACTTATAACATCGAATATAAGCTACGTCTACACTAACATGTGGGTGATAAGTGGGTCTCAGTTTCACTGGAATTTAAACTTTTATGGGTGCCCAGCAGTAATAGATTCTTAATCTATTGCATTCTGTCTGCTTAAGACATGGGGTGATCATTTTACATTAAATTTAAAACGTCATTCTATTTGTAAGATAATAATTTAGAAATTATTTAGAACAAAACATATTATTCTTATTATTTATGCACAATTGAAAAAAGAATTTTAAATAACCTTACCATACTATATGTCTGTACACATAATTTCTTTTTTTATAAATTACGAGGGAAAGAACAATTCAGTTTTGCACCTAAGCAATTTATTTTTGTACTTTTAATTGAAATTTAAGTTTTATTTATTTCATGTCATATACATTATTTTATCAAAGAAAAATACTATTTTTTAAATATCATGACTAGTTTATGATACTGCCAAAAGTCGTACATTCAATATCTGCTTAGCTCAATAACTATCAATTGCTTATATTTCCTTATATGTAAAGCCATGGTAATATACATTTAATTATATTTCAATTGGCTAATTATGTATTGCAATACCTACCGACCATAAAATACTTTAGGTAATCACAGATTTCAAGTAGTCATAATCTAAAAACGAAAGCAGTTTAAGTCCTCAAAATACCAGCATTTTGTTTGTAAATGAAGATAATTTAACATAATCAAAATTATATATTTGAAGAGTTTTAAGAAAATAAATGTTAAAAATGTAACTGCCAATAAATGGCCATTTGTGTAACTTCTTTAAAAACCACACTCAAGAGGAGATATATATTTAAACTCGTTTTATTAGTCGTTCTGTACACGATGATACTAATGTAATGGCGGCTACACATGCGTAGTGAAACCCGGATGTTAGTTTGTTTCTTAGTTCAAGGGACACTACTCTGTCTGCACATGTTACATACATTACATCCCTCCACCCATAGTTCCGAATTACTTGTTTATGTGACATAGTCTTTCAAGTGCTTCGGTTTGTTTTTTGTTCTTTCACCACATCTAATGGTTTCTCTTACTGGGGCCTCCTGCTGTGTATTCCCCCCTCCATTTGTTGTTTCCTGGTCCGGACTCAAGCTACCTGGACTACTGGTGCCTGAGGTCAGTGGGATCACCCAGTCTGTATCCAAATTTTGATTTCTATTTTGTGGACTTGTTCTTCCTATTTCCGAAGCTCTATCTGCGTCCAGCTCCATCTGTTTTTTTTACATGGTCCACATGTCTCCTTACCACTGTCCCCGACTCCAGTTTAATTTCATATGACACTGGACCTGTCCGTCTCTTGACCACTCCCTTTTTTCCATCTTGGTCCTGTATAGAAATTTTTGGCCCAGACTAATTCACCTTCTCTAAATTCTCGTATGCTCCGAGAGTTGTCATGATATTTCTTTTGAATTTCCTGGTGTTTTCTCATACGCTCCCTCACTGTAGTTTTCTGCGGAATGATCCAATCCAAAACTGTCTTTATTTTCCGGTTCATTAATAATTCTGCTGGTGATATGCCAGTGGCCGTTTGTGGTGTGGAGTTATATGACAACAAGAAACGGCTCAGTTTTGAACTAAGGGAGCCTTTCTCATGACTCATTTTTTTCATTCCTTCCTTAAAAATCCGCACATATCTTTCAGCCAATCCATTTGAAGAGGGGTGTTTTGGGGCTGTTGTGATATGTTGGATTCCTTGTCTTGACATAAATGCTTGGAATTCTTCACCTACAAAAACGGCTGCATTATCAGTTACAATTTTTTGGGGCAACCCGTGAGTTGCAAAACATCTTTGTAGGTGTTCCAGGGTGGCGTTTGTGGTGGATGAGTTTGACATGTAGACGTCTAACCATTTGCTGAACGCATCCACTATTACCAGAAACATGTGACCTTTAAATGGGCCTGTATAATCTATGTGAAGTCTGGACCACTCCTCTTCAGGGATTTCCCAAGGATGTAAAGGTGCGGTTGCTGGCATTTGATTGGTTTGTTGACACTCATAGCAATTCCTCACCTTAAATTCTATTTCCTGGTCTAATTTTGGCCACCAGAAATAGCTTCTTTCATTTTTACAATTCCTGGATGTCCCTCATGGAGTGCCTCTAAAAGTTCTTTCCGCCCTTGTATTGGCACCACTACTCGCTTTCCCCACAGTAAGCATTCCTCCACAATTCCCAATTCATGTCTTCTATTAAAATAAGGATGCCAATCTTCTGTAGTAGGACACTTCTCTGGCCACCCATTTTTTACATAGTCCAGCACCTGTTTTAGGAGTTTATCCTTTTTTGTCCACCTGGCGATTTCTTGATGTGTGTTACGTAAACACGAGAGTTATCTCCCGTTGACTCCCACCGTCACTCTTGACGGCAACCTCCCACTACTTGTATTAGTAGTAAACGGCTATGTAATCAGTGTAAATAAATTCTTGTTATGTTCGCACGTGTCTCGACTCTGTTAATGAATGCTTCAATAACAAGTTACTAATATGGCTTTATTTATTACTCACCTGTATCTACGCATAATATAAAATGGTGTCAGAATAGAACATCGAACCGTCAACACTCACAGCCGTATATAAATATTTTCAAAAAAAAAATGGAATTTTTACCACATCCAAAAGAATTAAATTTCTCTTCGGATAATCTCGGACAGGAATGGGAAACTTGGAAAAACCAATTTCAATTATTCCTGCAAGCTACAGAGTCGGACAAAAAACCGGAGAAGGTGAAAACTTCAATATTACTGACCTGTATAGGAACCGAGGGAAGGAAAATATATTATACGTTTAACTTTGAAAATGACGAAGAGAAGCTAAACTTGAAAAAAGTTATAGAAAAATTTGATGCGCACTGCCAACCAAGAAAAAACCTGACGTTTCTCACATATCAATTTCTCATGTGCAAACAGAAAGAAACACAGAGATTTGATGAGTACGTCACAGAACTACGGCAAAAGGCAAACAAATGTGAATTCGGTGACCTCACTGAAAGACTAATAAAAGACATTCTAATTTGTGGCGTTAATGACAACATGTTGAGAGAAAGAATGCTCAGAGAACCTTCACTGGATTTACAAAAGGCGATACAAGCAGGCCTGAGTGCTGAAGAAACGAAGAGACACTCCAAGATAATGGCTAAATACGAAACAGAAAATATCGCAACAATTCGCAATCCAAAGAAAAACAGGCTGTCGTCCAAAGTCATGTTCAAACGTGAAGACAAAAAGCCCGCGAAAACACAACAATGGATTGAGACATGCACCTACTGCGCTGGGTCACATCAGAAAGGAAACTGTCCAGCATACAATAAAAACTGCACAAATTGCGGCAAAAAAGGACACTTCGCTCGAATATGTCGAACGAAAAAGAAGAAATTATATAATGTCGGACAATCACACAATTCAGACCACGTGGAGCAAAATCAGTTTAACATGGACGCCATATTGAAAAAAAATGTAGACGCACTACAAACTGACAAATGGAAAGTAAAGATTCGAGGCAACGAAACACTCATCAACTTCAAAATCGATACAGGTGCTGAAGTAAATGTATTACCAGCAAAAATATATAGAACTGTTGAACCAAAGCCAAAATTAAATAAAACGTCTATAAAATTAACCGCCTACAACTGTACGCAAATTCCCACGATAGGGAGCTGTGTTATACAATTACAAAATAAAAATATAAAAGTAAATTCGCATTTCATTGTGGCAAACACAAATGCAAACGCAGTAATCGGCGCAGAAACAGCGGAAGAATTAGGACTGATAAAAAGAACTTATGAAATAAACAAGACGGACATAGAAGCATTAAAAGAAAAATATAAAGATTGCTATGGTGACATCGGAAAATTACCAGTCACACATCATATAACAATAACTCCGGACATAAAACCCGTCATAAATCCTCCAAGGAACATACCGTTTGGGATGAAACCAAAATTAAAAAAGGAGTTAGAAAAAATGACAAAAATGGGAATAATAAAACCCGTTGAAGAACCGACAGAAATGGACAAATATATCCATACCATTATAAAACAATATCCAATGAGCGACCAAAAACTCAACATATACCGTGAGGAGACTGGGAAAGACCCAACACTAAAAATGCTCATGAAATATGCGACATCAACTTGGCCAGAAAAAATGGAAGTGCCACCCACAATAGCACCATATATGCCAGTCCGCGATGACATATCGGTTGTGAAAGGACTAGTATTGAAAGGTACACGAATAGTGGTCCCAACCTCCCTAAGGAAGGAAGCCCTACAAAAAATCCACACGGGACATTTGGGCATAGAAAAGTGCATTACAAGAGCAAAAGAGGTCGTATATTGGCCTAACATAAACAATCAAATAAAAGAAATGGTTAGCACATGCACACATTGTCTAGATCACAGAAACCGACAACCGTCAGAATCACTAATACACCATGAAATACCCGTAACACCATGGACCAAAGTTGCGACAGACGTATTTTACTTATATAGTAAAGCATATGTAGTGATAATAGACTACACGACTAGATATTTCGATATCCACAAACTTGATGACTGCAAATCAAGTACGGTGATCAATAAAATAAAAAACACCTTCGCAAAATTTGGCATTCCACAAATAGTGATTAGTGACAATGGACCCGAGTACCGATCATCAGAATTTAGACAATTTGCTAAAGATTGGGATTTCAGGCACATCACGACAAGTCCGAACTATCCACAGTCGAATGGCTTAGTAGAAAGAAACATTCAAACAATTAAAAGAACATTAAAGAAATCGTTTGAAAGTAGACAAGACCCATACCTAGCAATGTTAGCGTTACGGACTTCACCATTAAAAGATAAAACCCCGTCACCAGCCCAACAGTTGATGAAAAGAACGCTAAGGACAAATCTTCCAAATATCATGCATAACAAAACAATGAAAAAGCATGAAATAAATAAGAAGTCCAGAGAGCTACCAGAACTAAATAAAGACGATACTGTCCGTATTCTTTCACAAGGAAAATGGAACCGAAAAGGTAAGGTTGTGAAAAAATTAAAAGAGCCTCGTTCATATCTAATAAAAACAGAACAAGGAAATTATGTACGGCGCAACAGACGTCATATTTTAAAAACAAAAGAAAATCAAAAGTACAAAATCGAACACGACTATGAAAACATAATAAACCAAGAAAATAGTCGAAAACAAGTCGTATCAAAAACGGGCTCGGAAAACAAAATAATACCAAACTCTACAAAGAAAGGGAGACCAATTAAGTGTCCAGCCCGATACAGAGACTAAATGAGAAAACTCTAAAAAATAAAAATACTTTTATTTTTCAGTTAAAACAAAGAAATAAAAAACGGAGATGTTACGTAAACACGAGAGTTATCTCCCGTTGACTCCCACCGTCACTCTTGACGGCAACCTCCCACTACTTGTATTAGTAGTAAACGGCTATGTAATCAGTGTAAATAAATTCTTGTTATGTTCGCACGTGTCTCGACTCTGTTAATGAATGCTTCAATAACAAGTTACTAATATGGCTTTATTTATTACTCACCTGTATCTACGCATAATATAAAAATGTGTAACAGGAGCTTGATCCAGGTAGTCTAGCAGCATAATGTTCTCCTCTGGTATGGGCACTTCTCCCAGTGTTGTAGATCTTGGCAACCTACTCAACCCATCGGCATTTCCATTTTTTCTTCCCTCCCGATATTCTAGCTGGTATGAATATGCAGATAGGATTACTGCCCAACGTTGAATTCTCGCCGAACTGATCTCTGGGATTTTCCTATTTTCTTTAAAATATCCCAAGAGCGGCTTATGATCAGTATATAATGTGAATGGCCTTCCATACAGATACTGGTGAAATTTTTTCACCCCAAAAACTACTGCCAATGCCTCCTTATCAATTTGGGCGTAATTCTTTTCTGCTGGTGCGAGGGTCCGTGATACAAAAGCTATTGGTCTTTCGGAGCCATCCTCCATGATGTGAGATAGTACAGCACCCACCCCATATGGGGAAGCATCAGATGCCACTGTCACGGCTTTGTTTGGGTCGAAATGTACCAACACTTTTGAGGAAGTTAATTGTTCTTTTGCTTCTTCCCATGCTCTTTCTTGTTTTGACGTCCACTCCCATATTGATTCCTTCTTCAATAACTGATGCAAAGGAGCTAGAATGTTTGAAATGTTCGGAATGTACTGGGCATAATAATTTATCATCCCCAGAAAAGCTTGTAGCTCCTTTACCGATGTTGGGCGTGGTGCCTGCTTGATCGATTTCACTTTTCCCTATGCAGGTTTTATGCCTTCCCTGTTTACTATGTGGCCTAGATATAATACCTCGGGCACTAAAAATTTGCATTTTTCCCGGTTTAATTTAATTCCACTTTTTCCTAGCCTGTTTAAAACTTCCTCCAGGGTCTCTAAGTGTTTTTTCCTGGTTTTGCCTGTCAGTAGAATGTCGTCAATTCTAACAATTACATTTTCAATGCCCTGCAAAATGTTTTCCATAGTTCTCTGAAATATTCCTGGGGCTGATTTCAATCCATAGCATAGTCGGTTGTACATGAAAAGGCCTTTATGAGTATTGATAGTTGTTAATTTTCTAGATTTTTCATCCATCAGTAATTGCTGGTAAGCTTGGCTTAAATCTAGCTTGGTATAGGCCTCACCTCCACCCAATGTCGCATACAGATCTTCTGTTTTTGGTATTGGATAATTATCCAATTTAGTGACTGGATTGATTGTCACTTTATAGTCCCCACAAATACGTACAGACTGATCCGCTTTTAAAATGGGTACTATTGGTGTAGCCCATTCAGAGAATTCCACTGGTGAAATTGTTCCTTCTTTTTGCAGTCTTCCTAATTCCTCTTCTATTTTCTTCTTCAGCATATAGGGTACTGACCTTGGTTTGAAATACCTGGGTTTTGCCTCTGGGTCTATATACAAACTGGCCTGGGTTCCTTTCACTTGACCTAACTTCCCATCGAACACAGCCTCATGCTTTGCTAATATTTCTTTCAATTTGTCTTGGTCAGTCTCCTTTATTGTCTGCACCTTAAAAATCTCCTTCCATGGCAACCTCACATGTTGCAGCCAGTTTCTTCCCAGGAGTGTGGGTGAATCCCCCGCTACCACAATTAACGGTAATTCCACCCGACGACTGTCCAATTGCACTGGAACTTTTGTTTGTCCAATCACCTGGATGCAATTTCCTGTATAAGACCTAAGACGCACTTTTGTGGGCTCCAGCAACTTTTTGTTGTTTATTTTTTTCCACGTTTTTAGTCCCATTATCGTTACAGATGCTCCTGTATCTATCTCCATAGAAACCCTCTTGTCACAAATGTTGATGTCTACACAATAGGGGTCTACTTTTTCCAGTGGCACTCTGATCCTATTTATGGTATAAACTTCCTCGGAATTATCCGAGTCTGTGGCTTCCCCTTCTATTTTCCTCACTTAATTTTTTTTCTTTTCTAATCTATTGGGGGGTTTCTTTTTCATGTTTAATTTAAAACATTTCTCTGCTATGTGCCCTTGTCTTTTACAGTAGTGACACATGGCATATCTAAAAGGACACTTACTTGTTTCGTGTGTTGCTCCACAACGAGTACACTCTTCTTCCGACCTTTCATTCGATCTGTTCTCATATTTTATTTTTTCGATCTGCCTCCGTGATGGTGTGAAAATTTTGTTTACTTCTATTGTTTTTGTTTGAATATCTCGTAAATGTTTGGAGGCAGATTCGATGTTGACCGCTATTTTGAAAGCTTCGTTAAAAGTTATTGTGTCTTTCTCTGCAAGTAGTCTCCTCTGTATGTTGTCATCGTTTACTCCTACTACGAGTTTATCCCGTAGCATTTCGTCCAAAAACGTTCCAAAACGACAATCTTCACACATGCTTCTTAATTCTGCCACATAATCCGTGATCGACTCGCCTGGTTGGCGGTTTCTTGTATAAACGATCACAGACGGCTTTGGGCTGAAATAATTTTGCATGATTTTGACAAGTTCGTCAAATTCTTTATCTTTCGGTTTTTCTGGAGCTAATAAACTTGATATTTGTTTATATACCTTGCTCCCACAAACCGATAAAAAAATCGCTCTCCTCTTTTTCACGTAAGCTGTATCGTCGGGTATCTCGTTTGCTTCGAAAAAGTTCTCCAGACGTTCGATATATTGGTCCCATTGTTCACTTGTACTATCAAACGATTCCAACCGACCGAAAATAGCCATAATTCGTTTTTTCTTCGAATCTTCGTCGCCAATTTGTAATAAACTCACAAGAGGAGATATATATTTAAACTCGTTTTATTAGTCGGTCTGTACACGATGATACTACTGTAATGGCGGCTACACATGCGTAGTGAAACCCGGATGTTAGTTGGTTTCTTAGTTCAAGGGACACTACTCTGTCTGCACATGTTACATACATTACACACACCCTGTTCTTTTAAAAGGTTTTTACCAATCTTATGAAAAATTGTGTCATTAAATTTGGAAACCAATCAGTGGAGACATAGCCCTTGATCTTTCTTTGAGGGAGACGAAATAAAATAGCAGATTCCTAGTTTACTGTGTTTAAAATAAAACTTGAGTGTGACGAGTATCGATCATTTAAAAAAAAAACTTTTTCATATTCTAGAGACCTCTAAAGCTCACTATATAATTTACCTCCTATATGTAACACGATTTAACTTTCATATAAGTTTATATTATCATTATAACTTTTTTACCATTCAAAAGAAGAAACATTATATAAATTGCTGAAAATTAAAAAAAAAACTTTCATACAAAAATAATGAAAATGAGAAAATAAAAACGTGTGTTCTTTATTTACGCTTCAAAACATCGTTCCTATATAGTGTCCACTTTTCAGGCGCTAACACACGTGTTTAATAAATCTAGCAAAAATCAAGTAATAGTCAGATGTTCACAGAAGTTTCAATAATTATTCATTATTCAACTAATTTATCTATAAAATGTTTTTTGTACAATATATCAGGAAAAATCTTTTTTTTCACCGTGATTCACCCCTTCCTTATTTCATTTTATGAAATCTGAAAAAATATATTCTGATCGATCGAAATTTTTATGTTATGTAAAGCGAAAGATTCTTAACACATATATCAGATTGACCTTTTTTTTTTTTTATTGGTAAACACTTTTGGGTAAATTATTCGTGAATTCATCAATAAAAAGTTTAAATAAATGATATTTTTATGTTTTTATACTTTATTTTCTCGTTAATATACACTCTGACCTTGTGAATAACAAAGAAAAAAATGTTCTAAAGAATAATGAATTTCTCAGAGATTTTAATTCATTAAATTACATCATTTAGACATTTTAAAGTGTAAACATCTACTTTGAAAATGTTTTTCTCAATATTTCACAATATTTGAATATAATATAAACCTATTATTAATCATAAAAGACTGAATTCTACTTCGGCTGATTAATTTCTGCTTTCTTATAGAATGTTTATTTGATCGAGGTGAGCAAAAGTCTTTTGAATTCCTAACATTGTCAAACTATGGAAGATCATAATAGACTTTATTAGTGCCAACTCCTAAAGAGAATGTTATCGTTTTAACGAACATGTTTTAATAATGTTATTCGCTTTACAAGTTTTTACACCAAAAGTAAGTATTATATACTTTTTATCGTTTTTTTTTAATTTAAAGGCTCATTCATTCAAAATTTACATTCGAATTTAAATTTTATTTGGTGTAAATGTGACGTGACTTAAAACTTATTTTCTCTTTGAAATGGCCTCATTTATTTTTAATTGAAAAATAATATTAAGTCATTAACAAACACAAATACTTTTTACATTTTTATTTTTAATTTGATTTTTATTATATATAAAATTCAAGCCAAACACTAACAAAACAAAATAATAGTAAACATCTTTATTTTCATTAGTTTTAAAAAAACTATTTGTTTATATTTATTTTAATGAAATTTAAACTTTTTTCCCTTAAAAGTGTTCATTTCAGTTATATTCTTTTAGTTATTATAAGTGCAGTATTCAATTTAAGTAATTTGTTTGTCTTTTGCCTATCCATACATATTTAACATTACTGATGACGTCATTTTATGGTGTGCTTACGAGGTCCCTATCATACTCAGAAAATTAGCAAATCAATATTTTTACTCTTTTTACTCATTAAAATTATGTTTTCTCTTTTTGTCGTAGCAGTTTTGGTGCTATTTTACTTATAGGCCGATCAAGTTAATTGTGTTCATGTAAAAGCATTATTTTGTACTTACTCAGTCATATTTTATCTTGTGGAAATTTCTAGACGTTTTTCTAAGTAAGTCAACGGTTACTTCCCTTTGTTGAAGGGTAGGGGGGCCTACGTGCAGGTCGAAGGTCATATGGATATTGCGTAGGTGTTAGGCAGTGAAGGCCATGTTGTGTCACGTGATTTCTATTTTTAGCAATGATGCAATTTGTCGTGTCTGGATATATCGGCGCGAAATTTAATCAGAACAGAGTCGCACACCGGAATGACAAGACGTGTAAAAACTGTTTCTCCGTCCAAGCGGGGACGTTAAATTTGCAAGAATTCTACTTGAAGAAATTTAAGAGATAAGATATCTCTTGGCTGAATTACTTGTTGTTTATGAAATATTTTCCCCTCGGTCAAGAATTGTCCTTGGGAAGTTGTTTCAAGCCAGAGACTTGAAATAAGGAGATGAAGTTGAACGAGATAGCTCCGGGAACGAAATTGCCTATGTTGAAGAGATTGGCTCCCGAGAAGTGAAATACTTTGCTGTCGAGAAGATTCTAATCAGAGATTAAGAATCATTGAGATTGATCGTCTTTGCACACAGATCGATTTGAGATGATATTCAACTGTGCCAGTTGAATCAGTCACATACGCGCGTGTTCACCATTCAAGACGAACGATGAAAAATAGTGAGTATTGTGTTTATTTGAAATGTGTACTGTTCTTGTGCCATACATATTGCATCGGATTTGCTAAAAGAAAATATTGAAGAAAAAGAAGAAGAAAAGGAACTTTCTGACGGACGTTTGATAAAATAAAAAAAGAGTTAATTTTATCGTGGAAATTATGTTGGACTTCGGCACGGTTTGTTAATTTTATTTCTTTTGATTGTAACTTTGGTGAAAAGAAAAAAAGAGACTTTTGATTGATTTGTAAGAATACGGACTTTATAGTAAGTTCATGTTTTAAAAGGATTTATTCCTTAACTTAGATTGTGTCAAATTTTTGTTGTATCTACCTTAATGTTCAGAGATACTGATGTTGTATTTTTTTGATTCTTATTTTTTTTGCATGTTATCCAGGAATAATTTATTTATTCCAGCTTTGGAAAAAAAAGCAGTCCAGGCTATCTTTTTTTTGTAAATAAAACTATATTTTAACTTTTACGAACATCTTGTGTTGTCCCATTCCTTTTCTCTTGTTATAAGTTTTTTTATGATAATTTTCCTAGATAACATAACCATCGTTTAGAGCGGTTTTTCGTTAACGACACGAAAATTCCGACAATCTCTCACGCCCCGAAAAAGAATTTTAAAATATCAAGCAGAACTTTAATTAGAACGATTTTTCCATTTCCATAAGGGTTATATGAAATGGCGAGTCTGCGGTTTTCGGAGTGGCCGGTTAGTGGCCGGTTAGCTAATTAAGGGCAGATAAGTGTCGCGAAAAGTTACCATGTAAATATGAAAAAAGAAAAAAACCCAAGAAAATTATATCGTGGAAAGTATCCCGGTGAACAAAGTAAAAATAATTATTTAATTTTCTATTTTTTAATTTAATAAATATATATTTTATTATTATTGCTTATGTGTTTCTTTCTTTTTATAATCCTAACAATAAAAGCGGAGTTAATGCCCTTGTCTATTCTACCGACCGCTCAAAGCCCAAAATGTCGGCTCGGTCACAAATACAGGTTGAACATCGAAATGGAAAAATCGTTCTAATTAAAGTTCTGCTTGATATTTTAAAATTCTTTTTCGGGGCGTGAGAGATGCAGTTTTTAATTAGCCTATCTGAAAAAAAAAATGAGTTCCATTTATTAACTTTGAAAACTGTTGTAGTAGCAGCAACAATAGTCATGCAGCTGTAAACAAAATGCGATTTTCTTTATTTGCATTTCAGAACGAATTTAAAAAAATTGAAAATATTAATATAAAAATGCTTACTTAGTTCTATTCTGTTATAATATTTAATTAAACTGAAACTAAGGTACTGCCAACACTTTCAACATAATGATGAGACATTTACAAATAAACCTGTTTAAACTTTTTTTCACATATTTCTAGTCACATCTCAAAAACAGTTATATGGTGTATAAAAACAAGAAAATAATCTTTTAAATATATCATTTTTATCTGATTTCATCCATTGCATTATTTTTACATATTCATTTCTCTTGCAATATAAAAGTAGCAAATCTTTATCAATTTTCCTGAACTTTCATAAACATTCAACTATAATTAGGACGTTTATTTGGACTTTTCTGATCCATTTCAAGTGAAATACAACTCAACAAAATGAAAGGTGTTTACTACCAAATTTTGTAATTTATTTGAAATTTTGAAGCTGTTTTTCATTTAATTAAAATTAAATATAAACATTTGCCAACTCATTTACCTATTATTATTTATTGATGTTATCATAAACAACAAAAGTAACGCTCATATATATATATATATATATATATATATATATATATATATATACATATATATTGTTTGTACATGTTTATCAGAAACGAAAATATCATACATGAAAAAGGGGATTTACACGAAATTATTATCAAAAACGAAAAAAAAACGTGCATGAAAACAAGGGGGGAATGTATTAAGTTATATTCGCTAATGAACGATATTATTTTACAAACATTTTTTTTCCAAATTGCGTAGAAATGTTTCAAAGTCTGATTTTTTTAATTAATGTTATGACATTTCTACATAAAAAAATACTAAAAAAACCTTTTGGAGAATTTGAAGTTTTAAAGTATATAAAAGTCCCCTTCAATGCCCGTCACTGTTCACTACTGAATTGCAAATGGCTTCCCCCAGTTTCTTATATAGTAATAAGGGGCAGATAACTCATGTTACTTCCTTACCATGGGCAGATAACTCCTTTACAAATACATGTCTATCCCCCTGTGATTATGGGATCAACTTTCGTGGTTGTGTTTATCTTTGTATGCACCAGAGAACCCGTGCGATTGAGCATGCATTTGTGGAGACAAGTTTCTTTGCGCTCTTGTTCTGCAAGATAAAATTGTCTGAATGGTGGGGGACTGACCGGGTGTGTATATCCTCCTGTGTTTCTCTCTAACACTCCTGTAGTATCATTAATTTTCACTTCTTCCTCAGGGTCTGACATTGATGTTTTGTTCGCCATCCATTGCTTCTTCAGTGGGTCGTTCCTGTTGGGGTTTAGGATTTGTGGACAGATTTGGGGGTCCTTGGAGTTGCATAATGTGGGCCATAAACAATTGGCTTGATTTTACAAAGAAACTGACGGTCGTGCAGCATTATCTCATTGCTCAAATCTAGCTGCACTCGGTACTGTTTGTTATCATATCTCTTCATGATCAACCTTGTCTTTGTCCATCGACGATGGTAATTACCATCCTTGATCGTAATCTGGACAAATGATCAAACTTGGAGTTTCCGGAGTGGTCGACAATATTGATTATAGAACTGCTTATTTCACATATTCCTCTTTGTTCGCCTATTTCTTTCCATTGTTTCCGAGTCGTATATTTATCCTGTAGAACTAGGTGGTCTTTTATGATTCAACCATATAGCATTATGGCTGGGGATATGTTTATATCTTGGACAGGAGTATTGCAATTGGTTAGTAACACTCAAGCAGCCAGATCATGGCATAGGCGTCCGTAGCTGTCCATATTGTCAGCTAGTATTAGTTTTGTTGTCTTAACTGCTAAGTCTTCATAGCTGTTGCTTTATGCGTAGTATGCTGCTGAGGTACGTTTACGTATACCTTAGTTCCTCAAAAAGGAGTCATACTCCTGTGACTCAAATGGTAGTCCTCTGTCTGAAGAGATTTTCTCTGGTGACCCATAAGTACAGAACACAGTTCCTAAGGTGTTGCATACGGTTTTGCATACGCTGACCAATCGGCTTGCAGGGCATATTGATATCAACTGTCCCCTCATGGACTATTTTCTACCACCTGGTCAGTTGAAGAATTCAGCAGAGAGAAATCGGCCAGCAACGAAGAAACATCTCTCTCCTACCTTTCTCCTGCATCGTTCCAGCAGCAACCATCTCCACTTTGAATATATTTGCTGAGGACCCGGCAGCCTCTTTTCTTCACTGGGACACAGTTCCAACCCTCTGTTAAATAAACCCTTTTTTGTTGCCTGTTACTCGGTTGTTGTTCGTTCAATTCATTCAGTGCGATAAATGTAAGGAAAGGACCAACACCCCCCTTCAATTACAAGCTGACCTGAAACCCCACCCATCCACTAAGCAACTCCAAAACAATTCTAAGAACTCAAAAGGTCTGGGCGTAGTGGACTCTTTACTAAGACCATACCACCAATGCTTAGTCGGTTCTGGAATATCATTCTAGAACGACCTTAGGGCCTCTGCTTGAGGCTAAACCAGGCTCAACAAGTATTCATCATACCACTGGGCTTTACATCTCTCCAGACACTGGTTGATCACCTGCATCGTTCTGGTGAGTCTCTCCCTAGTGGGGGGCATGAAAGAAGTGGAATCCTCCTCGTCCAGGTTCAACAGCAGCCCCGGGTTGCCAGTAGCCCGCAAAAACATGCTTGACATTACTCCATTCATTTCTCTCTCTGAGAGGGCGGTTTTTGACAGCTCTCTGAATGTCCAATATAAGGATAAGTAGGAAGAAGTAGTTTACTTAACCCCGATCAGTCGCATTATTGAAGCAGGTTTTGATTTTCTGGATATTTATTTCCTAGACAACTCCTACTCAGGGGGGAAATAGTGGAATTGGGCAGAATGTGATTTGACAAGCACCAAACTTTTGCTGGAAATCATGGAACAATATTGGCCTTTAGAACCATGGACGGTGGCACCGGGAGGGCAGGGGGGGCTCAACCCCCCCCCCCACTTTACGGTCATCAATAATGAAGTTATATATGCATTTGTTTAACCGCCCCCCCACACTTTTTAGGAGACCCCCACACACTTTTATAACTGTCCCGCCGGTCCTGAGAACTTCCTACCACCAACCAGAAAAATATTTTCATTGTCACTGTAAATAGCAGTGAATGAATAAATCTAGATCTCACATACAGAAGGATCTGACAAAACTCCAATTCTTTAGAATATGTCAGTTGCTTCATACTCTTCATGAAAAGAATGTCCACCACGTTCTCATTGTCCACATCCAAACGTCGTTACTTATTGATTAACTTGAAGGCCAATGAAGTTACTCTCATAGGCATCGAAAAAAGATTAAAATCTCTTCAGGGGCAAGACCGTTAAGAATTCTTCCTGGATAATTAGATAATCTACTGAAAAACGAGCTATCGACTGGCTACCCTCGTTCGGACATGGCAACTACTGAGCAGCCCATGGAGTGACTCCATAACTCAACCAGATAGGAATATTGCTCCAGAATCGAATGCAAGCCATAAACTTTTCCAATATCACCCCTAGTAATTTAGTAAGCAGAGTTCTCTAAGGTCGATACATACTTGAATAAGAGGCTTGGACGCAACAAGGATGGCAACTCAGTGTACATCTTCAAGGCATTTCTCAGTCTGTTTCTGACAAACATTTTTTACTAATGATGGATCTAGAAAGAATCTATGAAAATCAGTGGTTATTTTGTCGTGGTTGGTGATAACTCTCGGCAACCCATTTAAGAGAATGTGCGAGCATTTCAGAGCCATGTAAAGTACCAAAATTTCTGCGGTGGGGAGATTCTTTACTTTTAATTGTCATTTTAGCTTTTCAATAAATCAGGGAATACTGGCATCCTAGCACCACATATGCAGCACGCACATGCATTGTAAGTCCATATGCAGCACGCACATGCACTTCTGGATATGCATCGCAGATGAGGAACACATCACTGTTATGGGGAAGTCAAAACTACATCAGCTAATGAATTTCGTTTTAATTTGAGATATGTATTTATTAAAACAACTATTCCAATAAATCCCAATCTTATTGGCTTTATCGGAAGTTTATCTTTGTCCGGATAAAACCGACTAAAGAAACACAAAACAAAAACTGAGCGGCGCATGTGAAATACCAATAAAACACTTTATTTATTCATTGGTTAAATAGATATTCCGGTTATTTCCCTATTTCTATAACTTTGAGTTCGTAAATAAGTGAATATAGTTGTCACACTGTGTTTGCTCGTATTGAGTGGTTTATTAGTAGAGACAAACGAGAGACGCGTGTTGTTGGTTTTAAAAATATACATGGAAAACTTTATTGAAGTGCGCATGCGCGGTTGTTAGAAAACTAGAGTTGGTCACAAAACGAAACGATAACATCGTTACATCCCCCCCTTTACCAATATGAAGATTATGATATTGAGCATATTCAATATATAATAAAAAGGTAAGGGCTAATTCAGGGTAGACTGCCTGAATAGCTACAGCGAAGCAGGGGATTATTCTGCCCCATGAATTGCTTGCTATAATTCTCTAGAAAATGTTCACAAGTTCATTTTTGATGGTGGTCGTACCATCCTGCCACTGCGAGTGTATTGTTGGGAGTCTCTTTGTGAAGACTGAGTTGTACATACAGGTGGTTCTGCAAATGTTACATGCTTTGGCGTTTGTGGTGGGGTTGGCCTTATTGGAGCACTCCTAATATGCTGCCGGTTTCTCCGTAGCACATATCCGTTTGCAGTTTTTATGAGATATGATCGGGGACCATCTGCTTGAGATACTACGGTTGCTAGGTCCCAGTTTCCGTGTGTAGGGTTTTGTGCTCTTACCCTCTGGCCAAGATATAAAGGTAATAGGTCTTCCTTGAGTGCATGCTGGTCAAAATATTTCTTTTGCTTATGTTGCCTTTGTTTAAAAGCATCATATATTTGATCCTGATCTTGGTGGTTGTTTTCTATTTTTGTTGCAATTGGGGATTGGATTCGTCTACCCATGAGTAGCTGTGCGGGGCTGGATATGGCGTTTGAGATAGGTGTGCAGCGCCAGTGCAACAATGCAATTTCGGGTGTTGCCCCAGATTGCTTGGCCTTTTTGAGGGTGGTCTTGATGGTCCTTATCTGGCGCTCTATGAAACCATTTCCCTGTGGTCTTCGAGGTGAGGTGGTCTGATGGTTGAAACCCCATTCTGTGGTAAATTCGTGGTAAAGGGCGCTTGAGAAGTGCGGCCCGTTGTCACTAATCAATTTTGACGGTATGCCAAACTCCGCGAAGGTTTGTTGCGTTATTTTTACGATAACACTGCTTGGTGATTGGGCAGGTAACTGTTTGATGACAGGGTACTTGGAGTGGTAGTCTGCTATGATCAGCCATTGATGTCCATGGAGCTCGAACAAGTCTGTTCCAACTACGTCCCATGGCTTTGTTGGAATGTCGTGCTGCAGAAGAGGCTCTGACATTTGCGATGGCTGATGTTGTTGACAGATGCTACATGAGCTTGTGAATTGCTCGATGTCTCTGTTTATATTTTTCCAATAGACAGTGTCTTTGGCTAGGAGTTTGGTTTTCTTCTGTCCTAAGTGAGCAGTGTGGAGTTGCTTTAGGATATCTTCTTGGAGGGTCTGAGGAATGACAATTTGTTGTCCTTTAAGGATAAGGCCGTCATCAATTGATAGCTGATCTCTTAGGCTCCAGAATTCTCTGATATCGGTAGGAAGTTGCTTGATTGTCTCCGGCCATCCCGTGACAATGGTGTCTCTTAGCTAGTTAAGCAGAGGGTCGGCTGTTGTGCAGTCTCTCAGTTTTTCAATGCGGTCAGCAGAGAAACGAATGGTGTCAACTCGAACATCCAGATCGATAGGGTCCGAATTACCAGGTGATGGCAGGCGTGATAACCCATCAGCCAATATGTTTTCGGATCCGTTGTTGTAGGATAATCTGAAATTATATCCCTGTAGCTGGATAAGCATTCGTTGTAGGCGAGCTGGAGCTGAGAGGTTTGTCAATGATCATGACAAGAGGTTTATGGTCAGTGATAATTTGGAAACCATGACCGTATAAATATGTGTGGAATCTATGTGTGCCAAACACGATTGCCAGTAGTTCCCGCTCGATACATGCGTATCTTTGTTCTGTTTGTGTCAGACTCTTGCTTGCGTATGAGACAGGCATTAAATTGCCAGCTGCGTCTGGTTGTAGAATCGCTTCGCCTATTCCATGAAGACTTGCGTCACAGTGCATGTAGATTGGGCGATTGGGGTCAAAGTAGTGAAGTAAGGATGTTTCAGATACTTCACTCTTCAGGTTTTTGAAAACCGTCTGGTGGTGTGGCTCCCATTGGAATTCTGACTCTTTGTGAAGTAAGTCGCGTAATACAGTGGTTTTTGAGCTGAAATCCTTAACAAAACGGGATAGGTATGTCATTACACCTAAGAACTGTTGCAGTTCTGTTTTATTGCGTGGTTCTGGCATTTCCTGTAGGTCTCGTACCTTTGCTGGGTCAGGTTTCATCCCAGTATGGGTGTATATATTTCCGAAGGAGATTTCCTGGCGTTTTATCTCGCATTTCTTGGAATTCATTGTGAGGCCCTCTTGTGTGGCGACTTCCATGAGGTGCCTTAGGTTGTTGTCATGTTCGCGTTCTGTTGAGCCATATACAACAATATCATCCGCTATACCGCATGCTCCTGTGCACTTCTCAAGTATTCTGTCCATCTCAAGCTGGTAGATGTCTTGGCTCACGTTTAAACCAAATGGAAGTCTTTGGAAGCAGTACCTTCCAAATAGTGTTTGAAAAGTGGTCAGGATCTGGCTTTCCTGGTCAAGCTTTATAGACCAGTATCCTGCCGTAGCATCCAGTTTTGAGAAGTATTTTGCACCTGCAAACCGGTGATTGAGTTCCTCAACTGTTGGAATTTGATGATATGGCCGCATTAGGGCTTTGTTTACTGCCATTGGGTCTAAGCAGACCGTTATTGTGTTGTCGCGTTTGGTTACATATGTAAGGGAGCTTACCCAGTCTGTTGGCTCCTCAATACGACGAATGACATTCTGTGACTCTATCTTGTCTAGTTCCGCCTTGATCTTTTCATGCATGGCTATTGGCGTTCTTCTTGGTGCGTCTATGTGGCATGGGATGTTAGGGTTGACAGTGAGCTTGTGTGTTTTCTTTAACTCGCCAATGCGGTCGAATCTGTCGGGGTGTAAACGCATCAGATCATCTATGCTGTTGATAGGTTGTTGCTGAACGGATATGGCACAGTTCATTGTTAAACGTTAAATGCTACAGATGTTGGCAGACCCAGTATAGCTGGTCCTGGAGTGTTGACCACATAAAATTTAGTGTTGAGCCATGAGGAGTCCTTGTATTTGCACCTGATGTTTGTGGTGCCATGGCATTTTATTTCAGTGTTGTTGTATGCTGTCAGTACGCATTTCGTTGGGTTTAGTGATCCAGGTATTGGGTTTCCGTCTTCGTTTATGGCGGAGGGGCACACACTGCGGAATATGCGTAAAGGTAGTGTGTTTGCTTGTGCACCTGTGTCTACCTTCAGTTTGAGGCTGTGCGTACCTGGGTGGTCTGTCAATATAACGTTGATATTGACAAATGCTTCATTTTGTGTTGTTTTTTGTTTATGCAGTGGATGTTCACTGTTAATAGTGCTGAATGTGAGGTGCTCCATCGCCGCATGTAGGTTTGTTGTGGCTCGATCGTCATGTTCAGCAACGCTGTCGACTTTTCGGCCTGTTTCATGTTGTCTGTGCCTTAACTGGCTACGGCTTTTGTGCCAGGATTTTCCTTGTTTCCTGGGTCTGAGTCTCACTGAGAAGAACAATTTGGCTCAATGGCCCATTTTTCCGCAGGAACTGCATATGTCGTTCTTGGCAGGACAATGCTCCTTGCCAAAACGATGGTCCCGTCCACAATTTTTACATAAGTTGCTGGTATTTCTGTTGCCTTCCTGGCGTTCGCGACCACCGCGATTTATGGTGTCTATCTGTGACAGGCCATGTAGTTGGTGTATTTTGTTTATATACACGGCTGAAGCCTCATATGTGCGTTCTAATTTCACAGCCTCTTCTATTGTGTAGCCCTTCGGTTTGTTTAACAGTTCTTTTTGTAAGTCCGGTATGGGCGTGTTGGCTATCAGTATTTCTACTAAACGTTCGTTCATTTCATGGGCTGTGAAGTCGCATTTCTTTGCCTGTAAGCTACACCTGTTTAGAAATATGTCGGTCGTCTCGGTAGGCTTTTGTTGGTATCTACCGAGTTCGAGCCTACATATACGGTGGTTGGTTGCCGGTTCCAGCTGCTCCATAAATGCGTTGAAAATTTTGTCGGCGTCTCTCCGGTCTTCGCTTGACATAGACCAACTGTTGTATCTACGAACTCCTTCCTCGCCAGTTGCGAGTAGAACGATAGGCACTTTCTCTTCTTCTTTAGTTCCCTTCGCTGTGAAATAAAGTTCCAAACGTTGTTGGAATATCTTGAATGACTCTGCAATGTTAGGCGAAGAGTCCCAGTCAAGAATGGGAACTGGTATAGATATATTAGTCATAGTAGTAGTAGTGTTGTTATGTGTGTGCGAGAGTTCTGTTCCGAGCTTCGACGAGCGTGGGTGTGTGAAGTTTTACGAGGTTTTGGTTCGAAAAGAAAAAATATAATGTCTTACTTTTATCGTTGTTTTCTCTTATTTTTCTTTATATCTCACCGCTGCCACCATGTCACGCTGTGTTTGCTCGTATTGAGTGGTTTATTAGTAGAGACAAACGAGAGACGCGTGTTGTTGGTTTTAAAAATATACATGGAAAACTTTATTGAAGTGTGCATGCGCGGTTGTTACAAAACTAGAGTTGGTCACAAAACGAAACGATAACATCGTTACAATAGTAATTTTCTTCATCCCAATAAACCACATAATTATGTGATTGTTTATTGACTTGTGATATTTACTTGACCGATTTCAATGTAAATGCACATGGTTATCAACAAATACGATTTCTTATTAAATGAATCACATTCCACCACAAAAAACAGAGTTTTTAAATCATAGTTGATCACAAACTTCAAGTTCATCAACACACAATCCATTGAAGTACTTGTAAAGCAGTCACAAGTATGCAGCATTGTGGCGATGGTGGATAGTGGAAGACCTATTAAGTTAGCGACTCTTTTTTTAACCTTGTCTAATAGGGAGAGACTAGTGGATGATGCATCAGTCCAAATGTGGCAACGATACTCCATGCAGGGGCTATGGTGGCTTTGTAGGATTGCTAGTGATAATTTAACCACATGAGTGAATCTATAATTGTTTACAGAAAATTGAGGAAAAAAGATTACGGCAGAAATTATCAGTAATTCTGGCAAAGATATACGATGTACAGTACTATTTCCTAGTTATTCACCGAAATTGTCATTAGTTTCTTACATTAGTTCACTATTATTGTCGCACAACTTTTGAAAAAAATGTTTGTTTTGCAATCAGTAATTGATACATTTATCCATTCTGGAATACTTTTTAAGTAAGGCAAGTAAACAAATTTTTTTACTTTAACGGAATTAACGAACTAATTAATGCTCTCCGTACTCTGTTGAAAATAGAACGGTAGCGATTCTTTAATCAATAATTGAAAGTTCCATTTTACCTAAAACGACTCTGAAAGTGATACAGGACAGGAGTTGGATACAAAATGGTTTACTTCTTCTCGAGGGACAATAGAAATTGAATTTTCAATTGTAAACATTTAATTAACTTAAGATTCATGAAATGTCATATTAATCAGGGTGGCGCTCACTTAAAATGTTATTTTAAACTATTTGCGTGGTTTTGAGTTTGGTTACCACCGGAGGGCAATTTGGCGACCGCCATCCCACCCGATGGTCTGTCACTTAGACAAGGCCAGAAAAGATCATTTCGCATGTGCCCTCATCTAATCTGTAAAAGTGAAAGAGGCGAATATTACGAGCACTTGTCGTTTGGTGTCATGAGACAAGTTGATTCAGTGTTTTATGAGCAAGGATTAAAAACTGAAATCTCGGATGAGGAGACTGTGTTCTGAAAGGAAAGTGGATAGCAGATTGATATCATCAGAATGACAGACGAAAACCAGCAGTTAACAACAAGGATGCTGATTTACAAGTCGCAGTGATTAAAAATGATTTAAGTTGATTGGATAAGTTTTAAATGGGGAGAGAGAGAAATAGAGGAGCAGCAAGTAGCAGTTGTATCATGAATGACTCAGGTGTTTGTGGTTCAACGAAGCACCATATGAGAAGCGCATTCTGTAATTGTGACTGTTAACAGCATGTGATGTTTACCAGTAGGAGAAGGGAGACCAGTGTAGGTGGTTATAAAAGGCTTAGTTCACAGAATTATAGGCAAGAATGATAGGGGACATGTTGTTTACATATTGACTGGTATAAGACGAGATAATGCAGAAGAGATTAGAAATTAGCGAAACAAATAACGGAATAAACTTGGTCCATGTAATATTTACCAACAAAAAGGCCAACTAAAAATATAACGTGAGTCATCCGACTTTATATTTACAGAAAATTCATTAAAAAAGTTGAAACTCATCTAAGGAATACGAAACTATTTTTTAATGTGATTTTTTCTTCATGGGGTTGTTTTCTCAAAACAAAATTTACTGTGCTACTTCTCTGTAAAACAAAGATATAGTCTATCAAACACGTGTTAATTACAGGCACGTAGCCAGACTTCTAACTTAGAGGGGGAAGACATTTTTAGGGGGGGGCAAGACCTTTTTAGGGGGGCAAGGCATTTTTAGGGGGGGGGGGGGGCAAAACCAATATTGATATTCTAATATGGGTGACGTTTTGGTTCAGTGTGTGTGTGTACTGATATATAAATATAAATAAGTAGATACAAAATTTCAATTTCTTTTATATAATCTAAATATATTGTTGTGTATTTCGGTAGGTACATGTAAATAACAACATCAGTATAGTAAAGCACATAAAGCATAGTAAACACAGTAATAATAACATAAAGTTCGTAAAATAAGGTAGCTACTTGCTAGCTCTACAGAATTCTATTATAATCTTCTATTTGTACGTGGGGTTTATACCCTACCAATGCTGTTTTTCTTTCAACTTCATCTCAGGTGAAATCTGGGATTTTTTTCTATGTTAATTTAAAAAATGTTGAATGTAACATTCACAATTTTTTAAATTAATAGTTGCAACTGACAACAAAAAGAAAAAAACGTATTTGAGATTCGTGATAAAATACAAAAATATTTTTTTAAACTAATTCCCACTTTCATTTGAAAATAATTTAGGTTGCTAGTATTCATTTCTATCTTTTGAATGAAGACAACACTTTCTTTTATAAATTAAAAAAAATATCTTTAAAAGAAGCTGGCAGAACAACAACGTGAATTAATTTTGTGTTTATATCATTTGGATTATAATTATTTAATTGATAATTTATAATATTAAATAGTGTGAATTAACAATATTAAAAAAATATATTTGGTAAGTTGACAAAAAAGACAGATACACTGACAATCTCTTTCACCAAGCAGAAAACAGGTGAAAAGCATCGAGGTTTTTTTTCCCTCACCACTTGATCTGAAACTAGCGAAGTTATGTTTGAGTTTGAGAACACGTACATTTTAATTTCTTTTCTTTTTACAAGGTAACATAAATTTAAATCATATTTAGAAGTTATTATGGTCAATAGATTTATTTTAACTGGTAGTTTAAAATCCGTAAATATTTATTATGGTATCATTAGTACCAGGAATGGAAAATTAAGTTTTAAACAAAATAAAATCCAAAGAAGCGTTTTTGAAATCGGAAATTATATTAAAAATTGGTGGGAGGTCCTCTCTTGGTGGGTGGCCCAGGGCCCCAGCCCCGTGGCCCCTTAATCCGGCCCTGCTGTAAAATATATTACACAAAAGTAAATACTGGTTCATAATGAAGAAGTATAGTTGACTAGGAAATATAAGAGTATTTATATTTACAATATTTTTGGGATCACAAATTTCAGGGGGTGCAAATGTAATTGCAGGGGGGGGGGGGCTTGCCCCCTGGCTACGTGGGGGTTAATTACTGAATGAATGCGAATGTGTGAATCCAGCGACATGACCTGTAGATGCAAATGATGGAGCAATGTGCAGGTAAGCTGACAGATGGTGTACAACTTTAAAAGCTTTATCTTTTGATGAAAAGAAAACAAAGACTAACACATCAACAAAATTCTTTTGTTTCCATAAAACGGTGGCAGGGCAAATTTTATTGGAACTGTTTTATTTCTCAAATGTTTCAAACTGAGGACTATCTAAAACGTTCTTAGGTACCGTTACTATATATGGCCCAAATTTACTGAGATTAAAATTATATCTAGTTAACTGTCTTAGAGTTAGGGCAAGTTCCAGACTAGGGATCAGTGTTTTAAGGCAGAAGATAAGGAGACAGGCATTAGAGACTAACTAATACCTATACATCAACTAAATGTATTCTTACTTGGACAATATATATCGTGTGCAATAAAAAATAGTTGTTTCTCAGTTTTTATGTATTCCTTGCAGGCTTTGTAACTTTCTCACCTCGTAAAGTTTAAAAAAATTCCCACGTCATTGTTTTTAAATGACCAATGTAAACGTTGTAGCACTGTATTTCCCTGGAACGTATCAGATGGCATTGACAGTCGAGTAAGAGTCATATAACATATAAAATAAGTTTCAGTTATAAGCTATTAGAGTTATTTTAATTAGAGATATACAAGAAACTGAAAAATAGAAAATGTTATGTTTTATTGTCATAACTTTGCTGAATTAAAACAAATATAACCACAATAGTTCCCCATTGTTTATTCTGCGTTTATATGTGAACCATCTCCCAAACAAGTTACTTCCTATTTCATAATCATCATCATATTCGGTTTAACGTCTATTTTAAATTTTGGCATGTGTTTGACAGTTTTCAGAAATATATTTCTAAAGTAACCTATCTCTGCCAGGTATTTACATATCTCTCTTTAAAGTTGATTCTATCACTTTCTATATTTTCCTTTGTCTTCCACTGTTGATTGACCCTTCTACTTCTATTATAGGCATCATGTGTTCTGCACGCATCTGCTTATACTGTCCACATTTAATTTTCCTCTTAAATTATAAGATCCGAGCCTGTCTGTAATACTTGTTTTACACATCAATCATATCATTTCTATGTAATGCACAGGTTTCACTCTCACTGGCCATATTCCAAACCAGTTACTTCCTCTTAACTATTAAATAAACAAAATTTGTTTTTTATATGAAAAAAAAATTATTTCACGTTTTTTATGAAGGAAACTCTGATGTTATTCTCAAAAAGAAATGTCACAAATTATTTGCTTTTCAAGAAATATTTTTCACTTTATGTTGGCTTTTATCTTCATTGAATGAATGAAAACGTATTTTTCTTCAGTTTTAATCATGTAAAAGTTGAAATGTATGAACAATTAAGAAATGAAAGATGTCAAAGTATATTTTAACTTTTTAAAACTTTTTTCCCAAGAATACTGTTTTATCCTGTGTGAATTCATGTTTACAGTAAGGAATTTACCAAAGTAAAGTGTTATACTTTATAGCAATAAGTTTTAAATACAGTGAGTAGTTGAATATCTTGCCAAAAAATTCGGTTCTTGTGTGTTTTTAAGTGCTTAATTAAATTTAATTTTTGTTTGAAAAAATATATAACAAGTTTTTTAAAATCCTTATTGTTTTGTTTTCTGGGGAACAGGTGTTCTGCCTGATACTCTGGTTAACTGCTATTTCAAGGACTTCACTGGATAGTTCTATTATATATTATTACTGTACCTTTAAGCGTAATTCTTTGTATCTCTCTTGCACTTGGTTAACCGGGTATATTTGCCATGTAGGTTTTGAAAAACTTTTCATGAGCCTGATAGCTCTTTTTATTACTGGAATGATGGAGATCTTCCTAAGATTCAAATTTATTTACATGTTGTACATAAAACATATGTATTTTATTATTTTCTTGCTTTCATCTGTTTAAGCCAGAATAATCAGGTACACAATATGACTATGTGTAGGTTTAGTAGCTTCAGTTTTCTGTAGGGATTGGATAGTTACAGTGGATGGTGTGACTTATTTCCAACAGTTCTTTTTGGTATATGTTTCAAGGATTTGCTGCTTTACTGGATAGTATTTTTTTACAGATGGTCAAATGGAGATATTTACATGCTTCATTGTTACATTTTGTAGTCGTCACTTACCAACCGCAGAAATTTAAAACTGGATGTAAGGTGGCTTACACTCTCTACTCATGTGTGCTAAACCCTGCTCTTGTTGAAACCACTGATCTTTTAAGCATTGGTATTGAACATTGATATAAGACATCCATTATCTTCCTCTCCTCATCATAGTGGAGTGGTCGTTTTATCAGCCAGTCTACAGAGCTTTCCTTACCTGTATATTGCTGGAATAGTTCTTACAAAGTATATTTGGCACGTTTTTGGTTGGCCGATTTTTCTAGTTTTCAGCAATGGAAGGTCTTGAAACATTTCTGACAGCTCTGTGACAGGCTTATTTGGTGTTTATATCTCATTTGTAAGACAGTCTTGTCCAAAATATTTTGCTAGGTTTGTAATGAAGGTTGTTCTAGTGGCTGTTGTTCCTTGATATCCATATACCAGTAAAAGGTTTTGGGTTCTGGCAGCTCATAAAATATTGCCCTGTTCTTACTCATCATTTGTTCATCTACTTTAATAAATTAAAAAAAAGATGAGTAGTATTCTTCACCAGAAAATAACTTGCGTCTCCAAGAGCCTTCACAATTGTTATTTTGCCTAAAATGCTACAATACATTCTTCATAATATAACGGTTTCTCTATTTTTTCTCCATTTTACTTGAGTTTAAGTTCTGTGAAGACTTGTTCTATATATAACATACTTTAATATCTGATTGTTTCATTAAACCTCTCCTTTACCTCTTAAACATAATATTAAAAACAATTAATTTTCTTTGCTCAATTAACCAGTTAACTATGTTATATTATATCTTTCTTCGAGTCTCTTGGTCTTCTCAGAGTCCAGGACAATAATTTATTTAGTCTGATAAGGTATCAAGCATAGTACTGTTATTAAAGGCAACATCAATTTTAGAGGTAAAGCATTCCTTATATAAGCCAGTGTGGGGTAGCTAGACAGGAAATCTTATTTGTGTAATGTTTATTTTATATTTGGTCAGGGTTTACTTGTAGGTGGAAGTATCAACATGTCAGGTTGTCCAGAAAAGAAAACATGTACAGAGAGACGGTAAACACTCGGGTAGTAGGAAGTATCAACATGTAAGGTTATCCTAGAAAAAAAAAGTACAGAGAGACCTTAAACACTCAGGGACAGTGCCTAGTAGACATTCAAAATCTCACTAGTAAGCATTCAAATTCTGTCTTACAGTGCCTCAACAAATGCGATTTCTGAATAAAAGGATGACATTACAATAATATTGTTTCTCTCTTTATTTTCTGTTTAGCTTAGTTATGCTGTCAGAGATTAGAGAACAACTACCTGGAGGTAACAGTTGATTTCTTCATGGGTTAAATAGATATTCCATAGTATAGCAGTGACTATAGTGACTTTCTTCATCCCAATAGACCACATAACTATTTTATTAACTTGTGGTATTTACTTTGTTGACATATTACAGTGTGTATGCGCATGGTTATCAACAAATAGGATTTCTTTGTAAAAGAATCACATTCCACCACAAAATAGTCTTTTTTATCATAGTTCACCCCAAACAAGACAGGCTTCCACTGTAGACGTACAGGTCTATTGAGAATTAAGGTTTAAGTTTGGAGGGTCATTATAAGTTGGGATCTGTGCAGTGAGCTATTTGTTTAGATTTTTTTTTTAATTTTGCATCGCTAGTTAGGGAAACAGGGAGCAGAGAGTGAGTTCATGAGGCTGGCCACACAAGGAAAGAAGCTATTGAAGTAAAAGGCTGTTCGACATCTATGGACCTCCACAGTGAATGGATGGGACTTAGCTAATCGTCAAGTTAGTTTAATGTATTTATGTCGAATGGCCACTAGAATTACAAGTTCATCAGAGCACAATCCATTGAAGTACTTTTAAAACATGCACAAGGATGCAACATTGGCTGCACTTGGTGGATAATACGAGACCTATTAAGTTAGAGACTCTTTTTTGGACTTTGTCTAAGAGGGAAAGACTAGTGGATGATGTAACATCCGAGATGTGGCAACACTACTCTATGATGGTGGCTTTGTAGATATATATGATATTGTCAGGTGTGAGAACTTTACTAGCATGGTAGTGGGAGCAGACCTTCTTTTCAGCAGCCTTGACAATGTGTTCATATTCATGTTACTTGTGAATGTTAGGCTGATTGGTTAGAACATTGGACTCTCAGGTAGGGTGTTATTTGCCATGGCAATCGATGGTTGTCTTTGCAGTATTAAATGTTACCATCCATTTATAACCTCATTCCACTACAGTCTGGGGGTCACTTTCTAATGATTCATACATTTCCTCGGATATGTGCGCACCAGTTTTGCCAACATATTGAGAGTAGAGTGTTGTCCTGTCAGCAAATATACATATATCAGACTCAATGTCATCAGGGAGGTCATTTTTAAAAATCAGGAAGTTACGGTGTAAGGATAGATCCCTGGACAACACCAGCATTTATGTCATGTTGCTTAGTAAAAGACAATCGAGGACAACCTGGATCTTTTATTCGGTTACGAAGGATCTCATTATATTAAATATTCGTCCAGTAATACCATGTGAGTGAGGTTTTATGAGAAAACTTGTATGCCTGAGTTTTTCAAAGGCTTTGGATATATCAAGTGCTACCACTCTAGCTTCACCTGCCTTGTCCAGTGTATGATATGTGCATTAAAAGATAACCGTTATGATATCAGCAGAAGATTGTGCTTGCCTTAATCCATACTGACAGTTAGAAAGAAGTTTAGCATTAACAAGGTGCAGAACTATCGCTAGATTCAAAAATGTTAGCAGGGACCGAGAGTAGACTGATGGGGCGATAATTCTGAAGATCATTTCTATCTCGAGAATTGTGGAAGACTGGTACCACACAAAGATAATTTTCCAGGTGTCATTGAAGGAAGATTCCTCAGGCATTTGCTGTATAGTTAAAAGAGGCCAGGGGCCAGTTTAGCAGATCATTTCTTTATTACTATTACTGGTATAAGATCAGGCTC
This sequence comes from Sepiola atlantica, assembly GCA_963556195.1. NCBI lineage: Eukaryota > Metazoa > Mollusca > Cephalopoda > Sepiida > Sepiolidae > Sepiola > Sepiola atlantica. The sequence goes on from OY744525.1 coordinate 110,892,148, forward strand.
ACAGAGTTTGCAGGTGTCAAGGTTTTTATGCTGATCCTTACCTGAGAAAGGGTGATGAACAGGTTTTGAAGTGTGGCTTTCTGTCCGTAATAGAATTTTAGTGAGGGCGTAATTTCCAGAGTCCAAAGTAGAGTTTAAAGCAAAACGCTGGGCAAGTAGTTCAGTCTTATCAATTGCCATGCAAGCGACATCATTGTGGTGTGATAGCGGGGAATTGTTTATTGTCCACTGTTTACCACACAATTAAAAACTTTCCAGAAATCGTAAGTACCTAGGTTCTGTGACTGAATGTGTTCTTAGGTTATCCCTGCATACCTTCTCTTTGCTTCACATTTCGTGAATATAAATGTATGTCTTGTTGCGGCCGAATTGTCTGAAATGCTTGCTGCCTCAGTGCAAAAGATTTCCTCTTTTTTCATTTTATTCAAGTGGATATTTTCAGAAATCAAGGAGCCACTTCCCAGGGAAAACATTTAATTTCTATATGAGAGACATATATATTTGTAAGTTCAATTAAAATTCTTTTTTACCTATTAAATGTAGTTTATATATAAGTTAAGAATATAAATTTTCTTCTCGCAAGTGAGCAGTTAACTATGTTATAGTATAGCATTCTTGGCCTTACCAGATTCCAAGATAGAAATTCATCTAGTCTGGTGGAATATCTGGTGGCTAAGCACTGTTACTTGAATTAACATAAGTAGGAGAAGGTGCACAATTCCATGTTTGAGTCAGTGTATAGCCGTGTAAAGGAGATTATAATTGGAGTTCGAATACAATGTTATTTTGAATATTTGGTCAGAGTTTAGATGTAGAGGATTGTATACTCATGTCAGATTGCCATGCCAAACACATAGAATAAGACCAAAGATACTCAAAGATGATGTCTAGTAAGTAATTTCATCTATCCTGTTTAGTAGGTAAAAGTATCAGTTTTTGTTTCATTTTACTTCAGTCAAAGTTCTCAGCAATCAAGAAGCGCCTACCATATATGATATACATAGATATTCGACTATTAAAAAAATGTCTCTTTTTCGTGTAACACGTTGAGTTAGTAAAGAAGTTAAGAATAATAATTTTCCCCTTTGCAATGGACCAGTTCACTATGTCTTTATGGTTGTCTCTTGGTCTTACAGAATTCCATGATAAGAATTCATCTAGTTTGGTGGAGTATCCAACTTAGTGCTTTTACTTGAAGTAACATCACTAGAAAATGAACTATTCCTGGTATGAGCCAGTGTATAGCTGTGTCGAGAAGATATTATTTGTGCTTCAAATACTATTTTATTTTGTATATTTGTTCAGGAATTACTTATAGGGTGTAGTATCCTCATGTCAGATTGTCGTGACAAAACCTTGCATAGATAAACCTTAGAGATTCGAAGATGGTGCCTAGTAGGTAATTCAAATTCCTACAGTGTGCATCTGCAAGAGTTAAACAAATGTACTTTCCAACTATAAGAAGAGCCACATGCTTCATAAGAATACGATTTCTATTTTTCTTACTTCAGTTATTTCGAAAATATGAAGGGGCTCTGTCCTGGATCTACAACTTGATTTCGTTTTAGATAAATTTATATCTAAAAGTTCTGTAAAGGATAGAGTTTCATATTTAGGGCTTCTATCTGTACTTTGCAATAGCTTGATATTCCAGGTATTGTGTCTAGCTTTTACTTATAAGCCCAGTTGCCTCTACTACCACTTGTATGTTTATTTGTTTCAAATACCATGTTTGCTAAGCCAATCCTGAACTCCTGATGTTATGTTATCATGTTGTGTTCGAATGTGATTCGATAAATTTGATTTTTCTGAAGAAAAAATATGCCTTCTCTCTTTATTTATCATTTCAATTCAGTTTATCTAAAGAGATCAAGGGGCCAACTCTTGAGGCTAACACTTTATTTCCCTATGAGTAAAATTCATATCAAAGGACTCTCTTTAGGATAGATGTTGTTCCTTTTAAGGCTGCTATTTGCACTTCCATACAGTTTGGTCTTCAAGGGAGTGTGTCTAAGTATTTTCTTCACTAGACCAGTTGCCTCCACTACAATTGGTATGATGTTTATTTCCGCATGTGACTTGACAAATGTGATTTTGTTGAAAAAGAAGATTCACATACTTTACAAAAATATGGCTTCTCTCCAGTGTGAATCCGCATGTGAACTGACAAATTTGACTATTGTGAAAAAGAAGATTCACATACTTCACAATAATATGGCTTCTCTCCAGTGTGAATCCGCCTGTGAACTGACAAATATGATTTTGTTGAAAAAGAAGATTCACATACTTCACAAAAATATGGCTTCTCTCAAGTGTGAATCTGCGTGTGAACTGACAAATGTGACTTTCGTGAAAAAGAAGATTCACATACTTCACAATGATATGGCTTCTCTCCAGTGTGAATCCGCATGTGAACTGACAAATGTGACTTTCGTGAAAAAGAAGATTCACATACTTCACAATAATATGGCTTCTCTCCAGTGTGAATCCGACTGTGAACTGACAAATTTGATTTTGTTGAAAAAGAAGATTCACATACTTTACAAAAATATGGCTTCTCTCCAGTGTGAATCCGCCTGTGAACTGACAAATATGATTTTGTTGAAAAAGAAGATTCACATACTTCACAATAATATGGCTTCTCTCCAGTGTGAATCCGCTTGTGAACTGACAAATATGATTTTGTTGAAAAAGAAGATTCACATACTTTACAAAAATATGGCTTCTCTCCAGTGTGAATCCGCATGTGAACTGACAAATTTGCCTTTTGTGAAAAAGAAGATTCACATACTTCACAATAATATGGCTTCTCTCCAGTGTGAATCTGCATGTGAACTGACAAATATGATTTTGTTGAAAAAGAAGATTCACATACTTTACAAAAATATGGCTTCTCTCCAGTGTGAATCTGCATATGAACTGACAAATTTGACTTTTGGGAAAAAGAAGATTCACATACTTCACAAAAATATGGCTTCTCTCCAGTGTGAATCCGCATGTGAACTGACAAATGTGACTTTTGTGAAAAAGAAGATTCACATACTTCACAATAATATGGCTTCTCTCCAGTGTGAATCCGCCTGTGAACTGACAAATATGATTTTGTTGAAAAAGAAGATTCACATACTTCACAATAATATGGCTTCTCTCCAGTGTGAATCCGCCTGTGAACTGACAAATGTGATTTATGTGAAAAAGAAGATTCACATACTTTACAAAAATATGGCTTTTCTCCAGTGTGAATTCGCATGTGAACTGACAAATATGACTTACTTGAGAAAGAAGATTCACATACTTCACAAGAATAAGGTCTCCCCATTTTAAAATGCGTTAATGATGGCTTAATTCCAGTATAAGAATTCCTTTAGATTTTTACACGTTTTCTGACTGAATGCAGAAAATGTTCCGTTTTCTTTGTAGAAAATATTTATCAAGAAAATGTTTTTACCTTTTTCATGAGTAAAATGTGGTAAGTTCACTCTCACAAGAATATGATTTTTCTATGTTCAGATAATTCACATATGAAAATTCTCAACATTTGTTTTAATCAATTACATTGTTACAAGACATTCAGGTAATGAAGATCTATTGAACACCCATAAGTCATTGCAGTTTTTATTTGTTCATTTGCTCGTGAATGGTGAATCTGCAAATATAAAATAAAATGTTGAAAGATACATTACAGGAAATGTTATTACATTAATTTTTCATGCATGATATTGGCTTTCACTGTGCCCTCTTTTAATTTGTTTATGCTCTAACCAGTAAAAGCATCTGGCCGTCAGAAATGTGACCCACGGACAGTTGTTTACTAAAGATTTTCATCATAAAGTGAACACTTTTGGAACCAAATGATTTATTTTCTTACACTTATATATTTGATCTTCTAACCTGTTATAAAAAAACAGAATTAACACGTTTTAATTTTTACACATTTTAGATTTTTACACGTTTTTTGACTGAATGCAGAAAATGTTTTGCTTCCTTTGTAGAAAAAAATATTTATCCAGAAGATGTTTTACCACATTTTACAAATGATATAGATAATTCACTTTCACAAGAATATGATTTTTCTATTTGCAGATAATTCACATCTAGAAAATTTTCAACATTTCTGGTAATCATTTGCATATTGCCAGACATCCAGGTAATAGAGATCTATTGAAAGCCAATAAGTGATGTCAGTTTGTATGTTTTTTTGCTTATGAATCTGCAAATATAAAATAAAATTTTAAAGATACATTACAAGAAATGATATTATATTAATGTTCAATACATGATATTGGCTTTCACTGTGCCCTCTTTTCATTTGTTTATACTCTAACAACTAAAAACATCTGGCCGTCAGCAATGTATCCCATGGACAGTTGTTTACTGACGATTCTCATCATAAACTAAACATTTTTGGAACCAAATTATTTATTTTCTCTCACTTATATATCTAATCTTTTAACTGTTATGCATGGAAAACAGGTAACAAATGATTCGAATCAATTAATGCAAAATTCAAGATTTATTTCAAGATCAAAAAGGTAAAACAGTAAACATAAAAATAGAGTTGTGTTGAATAGATTTTTGGTCACATAAGCAGATAGCAGTAAGTGAAACCCAATATATAAGGTATCTTTATAGAAATTAGTGTCACTGCATTCCCAATGTCAAACCATTATACAATATTTACATGCTTCAATTCTGGTGTTAAAATCAGTAGCAGCTGTTGACATTTGCTAATTTAATAATTCTAAGCTTTTCAGTGGTAAACTAGTAACAATTATCGATTTAAGAGTATATGCCTCTGTCTAAACAATGTTACAGATTTTAGATCTAATTTTGTTAAGTAATGCCTGACATGCATTCTTCATTCTTGTATTATAGTATTTGCTGTCCAAATGTGCGTTATTTCTGCAATTCTGAACTGCATAAAAGTGCAATTCGATACACTGAGATTTCTTTGATCACCATGATCACACCAGAATAATTGAACATACTCATAGCGGTGTACATCTGCACACTGTTTTAAGTAGCTGGGTCAAGCAGCAGAAAACAGTAACACAATGACTTTGTCACTAGGACAGCCACACTTTCTCCCTCAGCAAAAGCTACCTAGCGACCTATATTACCTGCACTGACAACCAACTTTTTGAACAAAAATTTGTTGTTAAGGACACATTAATTATTACATTGAATTTCAAATAACGCATGCCATCCATGTCAGCTCAAAATTAATGTTAGTTTATCACATCCCAGCCACAGCTGATACTGGAATGGCGAGCAGTTGATGGCCAAAGATAACATCACACTAACACATAAGTACCATCTATATTTAAGATCACACATCACATATCAAGACCAACACATTGTTATACATTATATTAATTAAATTTAAAATGTCATTCTATTTGTAAGATAATATTCTAACGATTATTTAGAAGTAAAACATATTATTCTAATTATTTATGCACAATTGAAAAAAAGAATGTTAAATGATATTACCATACTATATGGCTGTACAATTATTATTTTTTAATAATTTATGAGAAAATGTATAATTCAGATTGGCTAGTAAGCAATTTATTTTTGTATTTTTAATTAGAATTAACTTTTATTATTTAATGTTATTTTAGCAAAGAAAACTAGTTTTTTTTTTAAATATCATGGCTAGTTAAGGGTACTGCCAAAAGTCATACATTCAATAAATGCTTAGATCAATAACCATCAGTGGCTTATATTCTCTCATATATAAAGCCAAGGTAATATTTATTTCATTATATTTCAATTGGCTAATTATTTATAGCGAAAAACACCGACAATAAAACGTTTTATGTAATCACAGATTTAAAGACGATTGGTTCTACTAAAGTAGTCATAATCTGAAACCAAAAGCAGTTTAAGTCCTAAAAATAACAGTATTTTGTTTGGAAATAAAGATAATTCCACATGAATTAAATCATAATCTAAATTTTATATTTGAAGAGGTTTAAGAAAATAAGTGTTAAAATGTAACTACCAATAAACGGCCATTTTCGTAACTTTTTAAAGAACCACAGTTGTTTTAAAAGGTTTTAACCAATCCTATATGAGGAATTTTGTCATGAAATTTGGAAACTAATCAGTGGAGACATAGCTTTTGATCTTTTTTTGAGCGAGAAGAAATTAAATAGTATATTCTTAGTTTATTGTGCTTAAAATAAAACTTGAACATGACGAGTATCGAACATTAAAAAACTTTTTCATACTCTAGGGACCTCAAAAGCTCACTATAGAATTTACATGTTTATTATGTTTAAAATAAAAATGACGAGTATCAAACTTTTAAAAGAAAACTTTTTCATACCCTAGGGACCTCAAAAGCTCACTATAGAATTTACCCCTATATGTAACACGATTTTACTTTCATGTAGGTTTATATTATCATTATAACTTTTCTACCATGCAAAAGAAAAAACATAATATAAACTGCTGAAAATCAAAAAAAAATTCAACATATAAAAATAATGAAAATGAGAAAATAAAAACGTGTTTTCTTTTATTTATGCTTAAAACAACGTTCCTATGTAGTGTCCACTTTTCATGCGCTAACACGCAGGTGTTTAGTGAATCTAGCAAAAATCAAGTAACAGTCAGATTTTCACGGAATTTTCAATACTTATTCATTATTAAACTAGTTTATCTATGAAATGTTTTTGTACAATATATGAGGAAAAATATTCTTTCAATGTGATTCACCCCTTCCTTATTTAATTTATGAAATCTGAAAAAATATATTCTGATCGATCGAAATTTTAATGTAATGTAAAGCGAAAGATTCTTAACAAGCATATCACATTGACATTTTTGTTTTTATTGGTAAACACTTTGGGGTAAAGTATCCATGAATTCATCAATAAAAAGTGCAAATAAATATGATATTTTTATGTTTTGATTTTTTACATTATTTTCTCGTTAATATACACTCTGACCTTGTGAATAACAAAGAAAGCAAGAATAATTAATTTTTCAGAGATTTTAAATTCATTAAATTAAATCATTTAGACATTTTAAAGTTTAAACATCTACTTCGAAAATATTTTTCATCGATATTTGAATATAATATAAACCTATTATTAATCATAAAAGACTGAATTCTACTTCGACTGATTAATTTGTGATTTCTTATAGAATGTTTATTTGATCGAGGTGAGCAAGAGGTTTTTGAATTCCTAACATTGTAAAAATATAGATCATAATAGACTTTATTAGTGTCAACTCTTAAGGAGAATATTATCGTTTTAACGAACATGTGTTAATAATGTTATTCTCTTTATGAGTTTTTTTTGTTGCTTACATTCATTAAGCTGAAAAAGAAACTTTGTCTTAATGACAAAAGTAAGTATTATATACTTTTTATCATTTTTTCTTTTTTTTTTAATTTAAAGGCTTATCCATTCAATTTTTTTTCGAATTTAAATTTTTTTTGTGTAAATGTGACATGACTTAAAACTTATTTTCACTTTGAAATGGTCTCATTATTTTATTGACAAATATATTAACAAACCACAATACTTTTAAAATATTTATTTTTAATTTGATTTTAATTATATAAAAAAGTCAAGCTAAACACTAACAAAATGATAGCAAAAATCGTTGCATCTATTGGTCTTTTTAAACTATTTTTATATTTATTTTGATGACATTCAAACTTTTTCCCTTAAAAGTGTTCACTTCAGTTATATTCTTTTAGTTATTATAAGTGCAGTATTCAATTTAAGTAATTTGTTTCCCTTTTGCCTATCCATACAAATTAAACATTATTGATAACATACTTTTTATGGTGTGCTTTGGTACTCTTTTTACTCATTAAAATTGTTTTCTCTTTTAGTTGTAGCTGTTTTTTATTAGCCTATCCGAAAAAATGGGTTCCATTTATTAACTTTTAGAACTGTTGTAGTAGCAGCAACAATAGTCATGCAGCTGTAAACAAGATGCGATTTTGTTTATTTGCATTTCAGAACGAATCTAAAAAAATAGAAATTTGAATATAAACTATGTTTAGTTAGAACTATTCTGTTCTGATAATATTTAATTAAACTTAAGCTAAAGCCATGCCAACACTTTCGGCATTTACAAATAAACCTATTTCAACTTCTTTCTCACATATTTCTAGTAAAATCTTAAAACCATGTTTATCGTGTAAAAAAAGAAAATAATCTTTCAAAATATATAATTTGTATCTTATTTCATCCATTGCATTATTTTTAAACGTATGTTATTTCGAACAGCCGAAACTGTGAAATATGATTTTTTTATCCAAACTTATTTTTACACCTTCATTTCTCTTGCAATATGAAAGTAGCAAATCTTTATCAATTTTCCTGAACTTTTACAAACATTTGGAAGACACATTCAACTATAAGTAGGACGTTTATCTTGACTTTTGTGATCCATTTCAAGTGAAAAACAACCCAACAAAATTTAGGATGTTTACGTCCCAATTTTGCAATTCATTTGAAATTTGTAAGCTGTTTTTCATTCAATTAAAATTAAATGGAAACATTTGCCAACTAATTTACATATTACTTTTTTGTTGTTTTTTGTATTACCAAAACAAAAAAAAGTAACGATCAGGGAGGGACGTTTAAAACGAACAGGGATCGTCTCCAAGATTTTAGAAGTGAGAATGACTGAGAATGGTGAAGGAGTCCATGCTAAAATTCCTAGCACACGACGGGTTTTTAAGTAAATGGTCTTTAATGGAAGACATGTATGTGTTATTTTGAACGTCCATTGACCAGAAGGTTCCATTCCTGATCTTACTCAGAATGTGCTGTTGGACTCTACTATCCAATGTTAACATCGTCCTACCCACGTAGTCATCACTGCAACTACATTCAAAATGATAAATTACATTATTTTTATGGTGGGGGTAAAACGTCTTTACGAGAGGACGCCAATAAAGGTTTTGTAGGAAACACAACATGCACATCCGAAGAAAAATAGAAATTTACAACTGCTGAGCTTATTTGCTTGGCGAATTTCTCACTGTATCTAAACTAGGTAAACGAATGTAAATCAGACATTTAGTCACCGTATTTGGTTTTATTTTGGAAAAAAGTATTTATTTTCCTTTGGGTGACTGCCCTAATCACATCAAGAGGATAGCCGTTATTGGATAAAGTATTAGTTATAGTTTTAATTTCTTCGTCCAATTTTGATTTTGAACAAATCATAGGGGCTCTGTGTGTTAATGTCCAAATCGTTTGTTAGGACGAAATGAATCCCAGTGAGTATATAATCCTGTAAATGTAGGTTTACGATAGATTAATGTAAGGTTACTTGGTGGGGTTTTTGTTACCAGGAAAGCTAAAGTGGAATTACACTCTCCTTCATAGGTATATTTTAATGTGGGATGCATTTAATTGAGTAAGGAGAAGAATGTATTTGCTTCTGTGTTATTATTAGTTAAAAGGCAAAATGTATCGTCTACATATCGGAAATAGACTAAAGGTTTAGAGAGTCCAGATAATAAAGCCTTCTCAAAAAACCCACAAAAATATTCGGCATGTCGGTATTAGGATGATCCCATAGATACACCGTCTATTTGCCAATACATAACATCGTTACAACTGAATTCAACAGATGTAGTGGCAAATTTCATCAACTGCACGAATATGCTTTCAGGAATTGAAGGAGACGATAAATGGCTAAGATATAAAAAATCGGCACAGATATCGATTGTTTCCAAAATAGGGACACAGGTAAATAGGTTGTTAATATCGTAAGAACACTTACATTTATTCGCAACCTTAGAATCTTGAATGTACTTTGCAAAATGAAATGAATCTTTACAACAGTATTTACTATAGTACTTCAATACTGGCTGTAAAATATTGAAGATCTATTTTGCAACCTTCTGTTGTGATGACCCTACCATAGAAGGAATGGGTCTAATTGGGATATCCGCTTTGTGATTTTTGGGTAATCCATACAAATGTGGGCGGATAGAGCCCGAGGGACTGATCTGACTGGCTAACTCGGAAGGAAATGTCTATTGGGACTAGATGTGATCAGTCTCTAAGATTCATCCTCCATTGTACATATAACACTATTTACTTTTCTGTACTCTCTCTTTCCCCCCCCCCTTCTGTTTTAAATCCCTCGTTTTTTTTTAAATCCCTCGATACAGCCTTTTTTAAGAGAGGGCAAAACTGGTCATTTTTCTTTTCTTTATTAACTTTTAATCATGAACGATAGAATTCATCTTCCTTTCATACTAGCAATAAATATATATATATATATATATATTATTTGTACCATGTGTTTATCAGAAACGAAAGCAAAATACATGAAAAAAGGGGGTGATTTTCACAAGTTATATTCGGTAATTAACCGGTTTTACTGCTGGGGGATTGCAGTTAGCAAATTTATGGTGCTGCCGATTTTAGAATTTAGATGGGAGATAAATTTTGTATATTAAGTTACACTATAACAATCTCTCATGTCGAGGCCATTTATACTTTTTGTAGTAAACCGATTTTTTTCCCCACTAATTAAAAGTAATAGAAGGTTGATTCATCTAAAGAAGTGAAAGCATCTTCCCCCACCCAACACCAAAAAAAAACACACAAGATTTATCTTCCGTGACCAAAATAAATATCTTCAAACACCAAAATAGTATGACAAGATTTTACTTTAAATTTATATGCGAAACTGATCACCCACTATAAAAGAATTGTTCTTTTGTTTAACCTACAGTGATTCCCTTATTTCTATATAAAGAAAACTGATAATCTATTAAAAATTCATAATTGCTGAATTTTAACATTGTCCCCTCCTGCCCTCACCATAAATCATAGTAAAATAATATCTAATTATTATGTCCCTTTTGAGACACCATACAAATTTGTGTTTGAACAATAGTTTTGCTTCCATGAAAGTTCGTACATAAATAACCGTTAAACCGACTCTAACATTTGAACATTGCAGGTAAATGAACAAAGACAAAGGGATTATTTGTTATGCCTGTTTGGGCGGATCTCCCTTTTTAAGAATATGTTCGGTTCAAACATTTAAAAGATTTAGAAAAAACACGAATAATATTTGTTAAATATAAACAATATTTCTAACTATTCATCAACGAACGTTGTTTTTTCCCCTTCAACATGAAGGTAATTTATTGTTAATTAATAAATGTTCAGGCCATCTTCTTAAACTGAATTAAGTTGAATTCTTGATGCAACTTCGGAAAAGCCTCAATACGGAAAACCGATAAAATATAAAAATAAAAACGTACTGGTATCATGTATATAAACGTGACGGAACAAAGATATTGTACACCAAAAATTACGTAAATTGGTCAAGTAGTTTTTTTTATCACAGATAATCAAATTTTGTCAGTTTTTTCATGCTCGCTGGTTAGCAAACCATTTTGAAAAATAAGGGACGTTATTCAGCCCAGTGTTATATAAAAAAAGGTCAAATCGCTATCAGAAACGGGCAAAATTTTGTGGATTTGGCCTTTTATGAAGCAATTGGCCCTTAATCATACGATATAAGCAACAAAAAAAAATTTCTTAAAATAACTAGAAAACTTTCATAGGACAACGAAAACGTAACAATATAAGAAAAAATAAATAAAATATGTTATTAAAATAACGTTAAAACTTCCAAAGGAACATTGAAATAAAATAATTTAATTTATTCCTTGAAGATTGTAATTTACTTTCAAAGGAAAAAGTTAAGAAATAAATAGTCATGCCTTGAAGATTATGATTTAAGTAATTTAAGTATTAACCAGTGTAATATCAAAGGTAATTGATTAATGATGAAATATTCTACATTTGTGTGTATATTAAGAGTGAATAGTGAATACTATTTGTCTCGGTAAGCAACGAGAAAACATGCCTCCTATTACGTTCGTTTATTCTCTATTGTAAGTCCGTTGTTATTTATCGTTATATATTTGTTATTTGTTAAACTTGTTGCTTTTTCTATTATTGTTACTCCTTATTTTTGTTATTTGGAGTTTGTTCTTTTTTCTCCGGCCATGGAGACTGCCAGCTGTGTGCCTGCGGAGACCCCAGCAACAATGGTTGAGAAGCCATCTCAGCCTCCGGAAAAGACTGAATGGAGTAGGCCAGCTGCTCTCCATATCAACGTTGGCGAATTTGTCGCTAAAGCGAAAGAGTGTGCAGAATTTGTAACAGAGACTGGCATTATCATTCAATTACCAAGATTGGAGGAGTTTGCAAAAAAAAACATTCTAATGTTTGTGGTAGACCGAAAATCAAAGAAGTTAATTAGATCGACTAAGGAAACAGTTGCAAAACTAATGGCAACGACTGGATTGCGAGCCGAGAGTATAGTGAAGTGCAAAGGCTATAATACATGGAATAGTCTTTTTAAGACCGAAGAAGAATGCATTCAACTCTCCAAAAAAGAAATTATTACAAAAGACTATATACTTTGTATGGAGTATATGGGAAGAAGACGGACAACTATTTCCGTTTTTGAAGCACCAGCAGTTGTACCAGGTGAATACCTAGGTGCCTTTTTTCTAAAGTATGGTGAGATAACTGCCATTACAGTTGATAAGTTTAATGGAACTTGGTCTTTTGACGTTTGGCTCAACGAATCGGCTTTTAAGAAAGTACCCTACTATATCTAGGCGAACGGGGAGAAGTTGCCCGTTGTGGTGGCTGGAAGGTGTCCAGCCTGCTGGATTTGTAACGAGGTGGGGCACCTCACATTTACTTGTCCCACCAGGATGAGACCGGCCCAGCCTAACCCCAAAAACAGGGTCCTGGAATACTTGACCCCTAAAGTTTCATCGGATAAGACACTTCCCACCCCAAATCCTACAGTTACGACTATTACTCCTGACGAATTCGAAGTATTATGCAATTCTTCTGATAAATCCCCAGAAAAGAATATTTGGAATATTGTCACAGGAAAAAAATCACCAAAACCATATGCACAAGTCATGACTGAAGAAGAACGTCTAGAAATTTAAACTAGCAATGACCCAGGAGGTGAACAATTTAAAAAAATTCTAAACCTCAAAAACACACTTGACGAGGAACGTAAAGTGGAGGAAAAAAAGAAAAAAAAAACTATTCCCCGAGACTCAAGTAAAGTCAGTTAAAACTACTTCGCTCCCCAGTTAAAGTTGTACCTTCCCCAGTAAGGTCGTCCCTACCAATGAGGAAATCTAACATGACCCCTTTAACGAAAGAAAAGTCCCTTTCCCCCAGACCATCTCCATTCTGCACCCCCTGCAACACCTCTAAAAATACATCGCCCCCCTCTCCAATGAAGACTGATATGCCACCTCCTCCCTCACCCATCACTCCCTCCACATCCCAGAAACGTCAACGAAGTCCCTCACTAGAGGCTCGAAAAAAGAAACCCCTTTTTTACACTGGTAAGGATGTTTGCAAAGTAACTCCAGAGGCGGAAAACCTGATGAAGAATCACCATAAAAAGGGTTAACGGCATCTGGTTGCTCTGAAAACGGTTCATAAAAAAGACATTACCAATCCGTAACTTTTTTTAGATGCAAACAGATATTTAACTGTAGTTAGATCCAGAACGGAGGCGAAAGGTGCATGGAGCATGGTGGAGGAGACAAATAACTCCTTTAAGATTTCGCCTCCTCTCGCTTTCTTTAATGATGATGAACTAAGACAACTTCAAAAGTTTTGTGTTGGTACGTATACATACAACACTCTACAGGGCTATAAAATTAACTTTCCACTTAGACATCGGCGGTTTGTCCCCGGACGGTCTCATCACAACTGAAATGGGACATGGTTCTCTGGGGACATCTGTGGGTGTCTTGAAATCGTCAATGTTCGTTTCGGGTGCCCAACTCTAAAGCACTATAATGGCACTCAGATTAGCAAGCTTAAATGGCCGAGGGTTGAGGGACACCGCTCGTAAACTTCGAGTTGTACATGACCTTCAACGGCTTGGTGTGGATGTATGTTGTTTGCAGGAGACCCACTTTATTTCCAGTGATTATCAGGGTGTACTGGCTAGAGACTTTCAGCTCTATTCAGCATACTTTGATTCTTGCTCAAGAGGGGTTTCCTGGCTAGTTAAGCACACACTGAATGTGTCGTGTGACCCAATCTATGCGGATCCTGAGGGAAAACTGTGCATTCTTGATGTTACCGTAAAGGATGTGGCTTTTCGGCTTATTGGGGTTTATGCGCCCAACGCCTATTCTGAGCATGTTCCTTTTTTTCGGCGGATCGAGCCCTTTATGGATACGCCTCATCAGATAATTCTAGCGGGAGAGTGGAACGCGGTCCTAGATCCCAATTTAGATCGCTTGGGAAATCCTAGGGGAACTAACACAAACGGGGATGTTAAAGCATTTTGTGATTTTATCGATAAGTTCAATCTTGTCGATAAATTTCGAAATGAGAACCCCCGTGAAGTAGTATGGACTTGGACTTCTAGTCGCGGCTCCGATTTATGGCAACTTTCGAGTTGCCTTGATCGGTTCTTAATTAGGAGAGTCGATCTAGGGCTTTTAGATTGTCCAAATTTTCATAACATAGTTTACTCGGATCATAGGCTTGTCCGGGTTCGGGTAAACTTAGATAGTCCTAAGCCTAGAATGGCTGGGTACTGGAAGTTCAACACATCGTTGTTCGATTTGAAGGACTTCCAGGAACAGCTTTTACTAACAGTACAGAGGGAATTTACAGGTGCTATCATTGGGAATAAGTGGTGGGGCCATCTTAAGAATGTTATTAGGTCCTTCGTTGCTGATTATAGTCGTAGACTCAACCTTAGATCTAGAGCAACGAAAGTGGCACTAGAAGCTAGATTGGGTCGGGCAGTGGAAGCGGGGGATAGCATTACCTTTACTGTAGCTAAGGCGGAACTAAACTCCTTGGATTACAAGGCAGATGAGGGAGTGTTAGTTAGATCTAGGTTAAAAAGAGTGCCACACGAGGCGACAAACTTGGCCGCGTCACTGCATGCGGAGGAGCGTTGACGGTCTACTGATCGACACATCGATAGTGTCACATTATTGGATGTGCGTCTCGTGACTACAAACGACGGGATTTTGGAGGGTTTTCGCTCTCTTTTTCAGGATCTTTTTACCAGGGAGCACGGTCTGACAATGGCTCAGTTCGATGCCAATTTAGCTGACTTTTCTCGTCTTGAGGCGACCGAAGCGGCTCAGTGTGAAGGGTGTATAAAAGAGGATGAAGTCTTGGAGGCCCTAAAACAGGTTGGGCTTGATTAGTCTCTGGGTATCGATGGTCTGCCTTACGAACTGTATTTGAGGTTGTCACTCATTTTTGTCCCCCTGCTGGCTGGTTTAGGAACGGGTCTATCCCCCAGTACTTTACCAGGGGTATCATCAAATTGCTTCGCAAGGACAAGATTGGTGGGGATGGTATAGGTAATTTCCGGCCCTTAACAATGTTAAATACAGAGTTAAAGATTTTTGCCAAGATCTTAGCTAACCGTCTACAGGTTATCTTGTATCGTCTTATAAGTCCCGAACAGACTTGTGCTGTTAAGGGCCGAACAATTCAAGATAACTTGCACATGATACACTTGATCATAGAGAAAGTCGACACTGAAGCCGCGCTGATCAATTTAGATCAGTCCAAAGCATTCGATAGGGTCGATCATCGTTACTTGGAGGCTGTCTTGTCTTCGGCTGGATTTGGTCCCCATTTTCGATCCTGGATTCGCCTCTTTTATGCAAACCCCGGTGTGTTGGTTAAAGTGAATGGTATGAGGTCGAAGCCTTTTGATTTGTCTAGATCTATTCGTCAGGGATGTCCACTTTCACCGATGCTTTATGTGCTTGCGTTGGAGCCTTTCCTTCGCAGGCTTCGGGTGAATCCGGCCTTCGTGGGATTACTTTGTCTGGTGCTTGCTCCATGATTAAGTACTCCGCCTATGCTGACGATGTTACTGTGCTTGTAACGAGCAGTGCTGAGATTAGGGTCATCGACATGGAAATAAGACGGTATGAACAAGTGACAGGGACGAAAATCAACTGTGACAAGTCTGTTGGTTTACACATTGGTGCCTGGAGGGGTGTCCCCCTTCAGGGGCCCTTTGGCTCGAGAGATGGGCCTTGCAAGATACTCGGCGTCTGGTTTGGTCCTGATCTCCAGTTGGAGAAAAATTGGTCGGAAGTGTTGAAAGCGGTTATGGCTGCAGCCCGCCTGTGGTCATTGAGAAATTTTACTTTAAAAGGAAGAGCAGAGGTGTGTAATTCTCACATTTATCCTCTCATCCTCTACCGTCTTTCTGTGCTCCCTCCGCCTGCGGACACACTAATTGATTTAGTGAAGGCTCTTTTCGTGTTTTTGTGGCGCGGAAAGCAGCCCATGGTTCGCCGGGAGATCTGCTACTTGCATCCGTCTGAAGGCGGTCTGGGTATGCCAAGCGTTGAGATTCGTCAATATACGCTTCGCTTACACTACCTAGACCGAATGTGTACACCTTGTGAGGGAAACAGTGAATTCTGGAAGGAAAACACCAAGAAAGCCTTTCCGGCTTTGAAAAGTGTGCACTTGCATGGGGGTGAGGCATTTCGTTTACCTCGACGCGAGTGCTCCTTTTATCGCGAGTGTCGACAGTCCTTGAAGTACCTTCTAAGGGTGTCAGAAAGCCTCTCTGACACCCGAGTGTTGTCTCGTAAAGCACTATATCGGGTTATGGTGAGGGGATCTGTTCGTGACGATATTACTGAGGAGCTCGGTCTTACGAAGGGAGAACTTCGCTTGATCTGGCCTTGGGCGCCTGGGTTGAAATGCTTCGATAATTACGAGGCATCACTCACCTGGCTGATAATACGAAATGCACTCTGGGTCGGCAAAACGCTTTACGCAGCGGGATTAAGAGAGACACCGAGTTGTGTTCGATGCAGTGACTGGGAGGAAACGACCAGTCATGTTTTCTTTCATTGCCCCATCGTTTGCCCGCTGTGTGAGTTAGTTGAAGGCTACACGGTTCGCATGTTGAACGGACAGTTCTTCGTTTTGTAGTCTTTTTCGACATGCTGCAATTGGGCACCAATCATGAAGTGGGAGGAGCATTATGTGTTTCTTTGCTTACTAGCTGTTATGAGAGGAGTGATTTGGTCGACACGACAGAAGACAGTCTACGGGGAAGAGACCTTCACTGCTCCCCAGCTTGTCCTCATTTTCCAGTTTTGCCTGAAAATGTGTGTCAGGCTGGAGAAGGTGAAACTCCCTCCGGCAGATTTCAACAAAAGGTGGGTGAAAGTTGCGCGTTTGTGCCGTGTAATGGAGCTGATTTTGAGTGGTACTTGAACGTGCCTTAGACAGAATATTGGGTAGCCGAACCGAACACTGACCCTTTTATTTGACCCGGTTAGGCAAGATTAGATTATGTTTTGTTTTTCTTCCCCATTTTTAGCTTAGCTAGAGGTATGTAAGTTGTCATAGGTCCCCCTTTTTTTCTTTTTTTTTTCTTTCGCCCCCCCCCCTTTTTTATTTTTTACCCCGACTTTTATTTTATAATTCCTATTCCCAACCCCAACTAGGTGACTGATCTGTTGTTTTGTCAGAGATGCAGGTCTGCTTACGTAATTTTCAAAGGAGGTGTGAGAATAAAACTTTCGTGACCTGCATCGCCTTTTTTCGACTGGCAAAACTACTTATCGGCCACATTTCTTTAGTGGGAGGTTCTTATACTAACGCTTTATTTTATTTATTTTTTTATTGTATATATATATATATCATTCTTGTTCCCCCACTCCCCATTTCATGTATATATTGTCATTTTTGGGTTTTAAGTAGGTAATTCATGGAGTAAATTTGTTTTGGTGATTGTGACTAGTTAAGTTAAGAATGTTAGTTAGGTCAACATTTTCCCCATTCCCCTTGTAGGCCTTGTGCCAAATTTTGAAATTTTTCAAGTAAATATCCTCAGTAAGCAACGAATTGTTAAATACAACTTATCCTTAAGTTATGTTCAGCTTCCTGTTTTTATCACAACCGGATAAATTCTGCTAAACTAAACCACTTAAAAAATGCCGAATCCACAAAATTTGGCTTTTGTTTAGTTAACGTTTGCAAAGATGGCATCTTGTCGTGTCTGTGGAAAAAAAATTGATGTTCTGTGATAAAACCCCCAAAAAACTACCTGATCAATTTACATAATTTTTTTGTGCACAGTATATTTGTTCCGTCACATACATAACACATGTATTATCTATTTAGTATCGGTTTTCTGTATTGAGGCTTTTCCAAAGCTGCACCCAGTTTATTTTTGCTTGCATACAATTTAAGCATTTACAACTAAATATTCAATTACTTTTTTTTAATTCAACATGAAATTCATTATTTTCAATTGAAAAAATGTTTCGCTTAAATCCAAGAAAATGTGAAAACCAAAGAAAATGTATTTAATTACATTTTTTGAAAATTTATAATTTGGTTTCATCAGTTGATGTTTATGTGCGAAAATCCAAGAATTAAGAAGCAACGAAAATAATTTCGGTCATGATTGGACTTACCTTTCTGTATTTATTTCGTCTTTTTTGGTTTCTTTGAAAAAAAAGGAAATTAATAAAATAACTAGATGTTCATTAAAGTAAAGATTTTAAAGTTAAATTCAGCTGACAAGAAAGAACTTCATTTGTGGTGACCATGTAAATAGAAGAGTCAACAAGGGAGATTATATTTATATTAATTAAGTAATGCGACCACATCTCGCGTGTCCACGTTACTATGTGACTGTTTTAAATCAAAACTTAGTTCAAAGAATCCCAAATATTGTTTATATTTTACAAATATTATTATTCGTGTTTTTTCTAAATCTTTTAAAAAGTTTGAACCGAACAGATTATTAAAAAGGGGGATCCGCCCAAACAAGCATAACAAATAATTACTTTTTTTCATTAATTCTTTGAACTAAATTTTGATTTAAAACAGTCACATAGCAACGTATGGGAATCTTTTACAATGATCAGCAGAGTCGGAAACGGGGTCCAATAAAAGAACGAGAAAGGGTTTAAAAACATAAATTTGCAACAAGTAAAGTTGACTTATGTCTAGAATAGACATTTTTCTACTTACCTATGTAATTTGTTTGTATTTTTACGTAGTATAAATGGCTTTTTATTAGATGTTAAAAAAAAATTCTTGTTTTTTTTTTACATCGAATTTGGCAAAGAAGAAAATAGCCGCCCGGCCTCTATATTATTACGTAAATCGGCCATTTTGTTTTGTGCGATGTTCTTGTGTCGAATACTTAATTTTCAAAAAAATAGAATTGAAACGGGTTAAAAATCTTTTTATTAGTTGGAAAAGACACAGGTAAGTTTGAAAATAACTTTTATCGCCTACAGTTACTTTTATTTGTTGAATATTTGTTTTTTGAGCGTTTTTACTCCGCTGATCATTGTGAAAGATTCCCCAATATTCTAACTTGTCATCAACGAATGTTTTTTTTTTTTAAATTTAACATGAAGGTAATTTATTGTTAATTAACAAATGTTCAGGCCATCTTCTTGCTCTTAAACTTGACAAAATGTCAAGACGAAAGAAAATATATTTAATTATTTTTTTTTTCTGAAAGATGATAATTCGGTTTAATGAGTTGATGTTAATGTGCGGAAATCCAAGAATTAAGAAGTAATAAAAACAGATTAAACTGAATTAAGTTGAATTCTTTTTTGATTGTATAAAATTTAAGGGTGCTATTTTACTTATAGGCCGATCAAGTTAATTGTGTTCATGTAAAAGCATTATTTTGTACTTACTCAGTCATATTTTATCTCTCACGCCCCGAAAAAGAATTTTAAAATATCAAGCAGAACTTTAATTAGAACGATTTTTCCATTTCCATAAGGGTTATATGAAATGGCGAGTCTGCGATTTTCGGAGTGGCCGGTTAGTGGCCGGTTAGCTAACTAAGGGCAGATAAGTGTCCCCTTGTCTATTCTACCGACCGTTCACAGCCCAAAATGTATATTTTATTATTATTGCTTATGTGTTTCTTTCTTTTTATAATCCTAACAATAAAAGCGGAGTTAATGCCCTTGTCTATTCTACCGACCGCTCAAAGCCCAAAATGTCGGCTCGGTCACAAATACAGGTTGAACATCGAAATGGAAAAATCGTTCTAATTAAAGTTCTGCTTGATATTTTAAAATTCTTTTTCGGGGCGTGAGAGATAAAATATGACTGAGTAAGTACAAAATAATGTTTTTACATGAACACAATTAACTTGATCGGCCTATAAGTAAAATAGCACCGAGAAAACATAATTTTAATGAGTAAAAAGAGTAAAAATATTGATTTGCTAATTGTCTGAGTATGATAGGGACCTCGTAAGCACACCATAAAATGACGTCATCATTGATGTTAAATGTGTATGGATAGGCAAAAGACAAACAAATTACTTAAATTGAGTACTGTACTTATAATAACTAAAAGAATATAACTGAAATGAACACCTTTAAGGGAAAAAAGTTTGAATTTCATTAAAATAAATATAAACAAATAGTTTTACAAAACTAATGAAAATTAAGATGTTTACTATTATTTTGTTTTGTTAATGCTTGCCTTGAATTTTATATATAATAAAAATCAAATTAAAAATAAAAATGTAAAAAGTATTTGTGTTTGTTAATGACTTAATATTATTTTTCAATTAAAAATAAATGAGGCCATTTCAAAGAGAAAATAAGTTTTAAGTCACGTCACATTTACACTAAATAAAATTTAAATTCGAATGTAAATTTTGAATGAATGAGCCTTTAAATAAAAAAAAAAACGATAAAAAGTATATAATACTTACTTTTGGTGTAAAAACTTGTAAAGCGAATAACATTATTAAAACATGTTCGTTAAAACGATAACAGGGTATCTGTTACGAGACTCAGCAGAGGCGCGAACGGGGTCCAAAAAAAGAACGAGAAAGGGTTTAAAAACATAAATTTGCAACAAGTGAAGTTGACCTACGACGAGAATAGATATTTTCTACTTACCTATGTAATTTGTTTTTATTTTTACGTATTATAAATGGGTTTTCATTAGATGTAAAAAAAAAAATGTCTTGTTTTTTTTTCCCAACGTTTTCACAAAAACAATATGGTCGCTCCTAGTGATTTCGTTAGTAATCCCCCCAAATCGGCCATGTTTTTTTTCGAAATTACGGTGTCAAAACTATTGATTTCTAATAAATAGCACTTCAAACGGGTTTAAAATACAAACAAATAGCACATGCAAGTTTGAAACTAACTTTTACAGCTTACAGTTACTTTTATTTGTTGTAATTTTTTTTTTTTTGCGTTTTTACTCTGCTGAGTCTCGTAAAAGATTCCCAAAACATTCTCCTTAGGAGTTTGCACTAATAAAGTTTATTATGATCTTCCATAGTTTGACAATGTTAGGAATTCAAAAGACTTTTGCTCACCTCGATCAAATAAACATTCTATAAGAAAGCAGAAATTAATCAGCCGAAGTAGAATTCAGTCTTTTACGATTAATAATAGGTTTATATTATATTCAATTATTGTGAAATATTGAGAAAATCATTTTCAAAGTAGATGTTTAAACTTTAAAATGTCTAAATGATGTAAGTTAATGAATTAAAATCTCTGAGAAATTCATTATTCTTTAGAACATTTTTTTCTTTGTTATTCACAAGGTCAGAGTGTCTATTAAAGAGAAAATAATGTATAAAAACATAAAAATATCATTTATTTGCACTTTTTATTGATGAATTCACGGATAATTTACCCAAAAGTGTTTACCAATAAAAAAAAAAAGGTCAATCTGATATATGTGTTAAGAATCTTTCGCTTTACATAACATAAAAATTTCGATCGATCAGAATATATTTTTTCAGATTTCATAAAATGAAATAAGGAAGGGGTGAATCACGTTGAAAAAAAAGATTTTTCCTGATATATTGTACAAAAAACATTTTATAGATAAATTAGTTGAATAATGAATAAGTATTGAAACTTCTGTGAACATCTGACTATTACTTGATTTTTGCTAGATTTATTAAACACGTGTGTTAGCGCCTGAAAAGTGGACACTATATAGGAACGATGTTTTGAAGCGTAAATAAAGAACACACGTTTTTATTTTCTCATTTTCATTATTTTTGTATGAAAGTTTTTTTTTTAATTTTCAGCAATTTATATAATGTTTCTTCTTTTGAATGGTAAAAAAGTTATAATGATAATATAAACTTATATGAAAGTTAAATCGTGTTACATATAGGAGGTAAATTATATAGTGAGCTTTAGAGGTCTCTAGAATATGAAAAAGTTTATTTTTTAAATGATCGATACTCGTCACATTCAAGTTTTATTTTAAACACAGTAAACTAGGAATCTGCTATTTTATTTCGTCTCCCTCAAAGAAAGATCAAGGGCTATGTCTCCACTGATTGGTTTCCAAATTTCATGACAACATTTCTCATAAGATTGGTAAAAACCTTTTAAAAGAACAGGGTGTGGTTTTTAAACAAGTTACAAAAATGGCCATTTATTGGCAGTTACATTTTTAACATTTATTTTCTTAAAACTCTTCAAATATATAATTTTGATTATGTTAAATTATCTTCATTTACAAACAAAATGCTGGTATTTTGAGGACTTAAACTGCTTTCGTTTTTAGATTATGACTACTTGAAATCTGTGATTACCTAAAGTATTTTATGGTTGGTAGGTATTGCAATACATAATTAGCTAATTGAAATATAATTAAATGACTATTACCATGGCTTTACATATAAGGAAATATAAGCAATTGATAGTTATTGAGCTAAGCAGACATTGAATGTACGACTTTTGGCAGTATCATAAACTAGTCATGATATTTAAAAAATAGTATTTTTCTTTGATAAAATAATGTATATGACATGAAATAAATAAAACTTTAATTTCAATTAAAAGTACAAAAATAAATTGCTTAGGTGCAAAACTGAATTGTTCTTTCCCTCGTAATTTATAAAAAAAGAAATTATGTGTACAGACATATAGTATGGTAAGGTTATTTAAAATTCTTTTTTCAATTGTGCATAAATAATGAGAATAATATGTTTTGTTCTAAATAATTTCTAAATTATTATCTTACAAATAGAATGACGTTTTAAATTTAATGTAAAATGATCACCCCATTTCTTAAGCAGACTTTATGCAATAGATTAAGAATCTATTACTAAAGGGCACCCATAAAAGTTTAAATTCCAGTGAAACTGAGACCTGCTTATCACCCACATGTTAGTGTAGAGGTAGATTATATTGGATGTTATAAGTGTATGGTAGCAAGGAAAACAAACAGAAATTTCGATTTCAATAATGTTCATTGAGTGTGAATTAATATAATCTCTAATAATGTGTGGGTCTTGATCTGTGCATTGTGTTCGTCCAGATAGATGGTACTTCTGTGTCGGTGTGATGTTATCTTTGAGCATGAACTGCTCGTCGTTCCAGTATCAGGTGTGGCTGAAATGTGATGAACTAATATTAATTGTAAGCTGACATGAATGGCACGAGTTATTTGAAATTTATGGTAATAATTAGTCTGTGCCCAATAAAGAACAAGTTTGTTGTTCGAAAAGTTGGTTATCAGTGCAAGAGGGATAGGTTGCTAGCTAGCTTTTACTGAGGGAGACATAGTGTGGCTGTCTCCAGTGACAAAGTTTTGGTGTGACTGTTGTCTGCTGCTGAACTCAGCTACTTAAAAGCAGTGTGCAGATGTAGATGTAGACATCTATGAGTATGTTTCCTTATTCTGGTGCGATCATGGTGATTACAGAAATCTCAGTGTATCGAATTCCATTTTTATGCAGTTCGGAATTGCAGAAATAATGCACAGTTGGACAGGAGAGTATTTAAAAATTTTGAAATGGAGAAACCTAATTCCTGTGACGTACGTGAATCTTCTTTTTCAACAAAATCAGCTTTGTCACTCCACATGCGGATTCACACTGGGGAGTTTGAATTACCTACTAGACACTATCCTCGAGTGTCTTCGGTCTCTCTGTACAAGGGTTTGTCAGGACAACCTGACATGAGGATACTTACCCCTACAAGTAAATCCTGACCAAATATTCAAAATTACATAGTATCCGCAGCACAAATAAGATCACCTCATACGAGGAATAGTGCATCTTCTAGTGATGTTACCTCAAGTAACACCACGTGCTGGATACTCCACCAGACTAGATGAATTCTTGTCCTGGAATCCGGTAAGACCAACAGACCACAAGAAAGATATACTATGACATATTGACTGGTCAGTTGGGGAGAGAAGAAATTATTCTTAACTTTTTTACTAACTCAATGCTTGAGAAATAAAGGAGAATTTTAATAGAATAGTCGGGTATCTATGTATCTCATATAGAGATCAAGTGTTAGCCCCAGGAAGGGGCCCCTTGATTTCTGAGAACTTCGACTGAAGTAAAATTAAACATTAAGAGAGAAGCTATATTTTTCTGAAGTATGTGCCTCTTCGTTTTTGCAAAAATCACATTTGTCAGTCCACATGCGGATTCACAGTTTGAATTACCTGCTGGGGAGTTTGAATTACCTACTGGGAAGTTTGAATTACCTACTGGGGAGTTTGAATTACCTACTAGACACTATCTTCGAGTGTCTTCGGTCTCTCTGTACAAGGGGTTGCCAGGACAACCTGACATGAGGATACTTACCCCTACAAGTAAACCCTGACCAAATATTCAAATTATATAGTATCCGCAGCACAAATAAGATCCCCTCGTATGAGGAATAGTGCATCTTCTCCTTGTGATGTTACCTCAAGTAACACCACGTGCTGGATACTCCACCAGACTAGATGAATTCTTGTCCTGGAATCCGGTAAAACCAACAGATCACAAGAAAGATATACTATGGCATATTGACTGGTCAGTTGGGGAGAGAAGAAATTATTCTTTACTTTTTTACTAACTCAATGCTTGAGAAATAAAAGAGAATTTTAATAGAATACTCGGGTATCTATGTATCTCATATAGAGATCAAGTGTTAGCCCCAGGAAGGGGCCCCTTGATTTCTGAGAACTTCGACTGAAGTAAAATTAAACATTAAGAGAGAAGGAATATTTTTGTGAAGTATGTGAATCTTCTTTTTCAACAAATTCAAATTTGTCAGTTCACATGCGGATTCACACTGGAGAGAAGCCATATTTTTGTGAAGTATGTGAATCTTCTTTCTCAAGAAAATCAAATTTGTCAAGGCACACCGACTTTTATGGAGGAAAGCAATATTTTTGTAAAGTATGTGAATCTTCTTTTTCAGCAAAGTCGGAATTGTCAGTCCATATGCGGATTCACACTGGAAAGAAGCCATATTTTTGTGAAGTATGTGAATCTTCTTTTTCAACAAATTCGCATTTGTCAAG
The DNA here is from genome assembly GCA_963556195.1 of Sepiola atlantica. NCBI lineage: Eukaryota > Metazoa > Mollusca > Cephalopoda > Sepiida > Sepiolidae > Sepiola > Sepiola atlantica. The sequence continues at coordinate 110,917,518 of OY744525.1, forward strand.
GCACCTGCGGATTCACTCTGGAGAGAAGCCATATTTTTGTGAAGTATGTGAATGTTCTTTTTCACAAAAATCAACTTTGTCAAACCACATGCAGATTCACACTGGAGAAATAATAAAAGAGCAGGAAAGTTCATTGAAGAACTCAACCAGAGCTATATCGACAAGGAGGCTTCACTACAATGGCTCAAGAGTGGCAACTTCCCGTTCGATGAGGAACGGATATTAATAGCGGCACAAGACCAAGGCCTACTTACTAATGGATTTAAGAAAATGGCGGGTCTACAAAAAACTGACCAGTGCAGGTTCTGCCACTCTGCCACCGAAAGTCCAAGCCACCTAATGTCTGGATGCAAGATCCTTTTGGCTGATGGCCATTACACTGCCCGCCACAACAAAGTATGTAAATACCTTCATTGGAAGATCTGCAGAGAGATGCAGCTAGAAAGATCACTGAACATCTGGGAACATGAACCCCCACCCATAACACCGAATGGAAAAGTGACAGTGTTCTATGATAAAGACATACAGGCGGGCAGATACATAAAAGACAAGGCCATCAAACCAGACATTGTCATCTGGAACAAACCAGATAAAACTGCTCTCATCATTGATGTAACCGTCCCAAATGACTACGGTCTCAATAGAGCCGAACGGGAAAAAATAACAAAATACCAAGATCTCAAAAATGATCTAAAAATAACATGGTCCCTCGATGAAATAAACATCATACCGGTTGTAGTGGGGGCAACTGGTCTGGTGAAAAAAAATCTAAGTAAATACTTAGAAACAATCCCCGGAAAACCAAATTGTAGGGAAGTACAGATAGCAGCACTAAAAGGAACCACATCTATCCTTAAGAGAGCCCTCGGATATAAATTTTACTCATAGGGAAATCAAGTGTTAGCCTCAAGAGTAGGCCCCTTGATCTCTTTAGATAAACTAAATTAAAATGAAAAAAAAAAAAGAGAGAAGCCATATTTTTGTGAAGTATGTGAGTCTTCCTTTTCAGTAAAATCAAATTTATCGAAGCACATACGAACACAACACTGAAAACATAACATCAGGACTTCAGTAATATCTTTAAAATATGGTCCTTGAAAGTAAAAGTTATACAGGTTGTGGTAGAGACAATGTGGCTTATAAAAAATCTTTGCAAATACTTAGACACAATACCTGGAATAGCAAGCTTTTGCAAAGTATCAAAAAAAGCTCTAAAAGTGAACGTCTATGTTTTACAGAACTTTAAAATAAAATTTTTTTTATTTCATAACAAGAACAAGTGTTAGATCAAGAAGTCAGCACCTTAATCTTCTTGAAATACTTGACATAAGAAAAAGAAAAACTATGCTATTGTGAAGCATGTGGCTCTTCTTATAGGTAGAAAACACATTTGTTGAAACATTGCAGATGCACACTGTAGGGATTTGAATTACCTACTTGACACAATCCCTGAGCGTCTGATGTCTCTTTGTACAAGTGTTTGTCAGGACAATCTGACCTGAGGATACAAGAAAATCATGACTAAATACACAAAATACATAGTATTTGAAGCACAACATAGCTATACGCTGGCTCATACCAGGAATGGTTCATCTCCTAGTGATGTTACATCAAGTAAAAGCACTGAGCTGGATACGCCACCAGACTAGGTGAATTCTTGTCCATAAATCAGGTAAGACAAAGAGACCACCAGAAAATTTACTATAACATAGTAAACTGGTCCATTGCGAAAAGGAAAATTATTATTCTTAACTTTAGTGACTCAACCTTTTACGCAAAGAAGACATTTTTTGGAATATTTGAATATATTTGTATCTCATATAGGGATCAAGTGTTAGCCCCAGGTAGGGCCCTCTTCATTTCTGAGTACTTCGACCAAAGTAAAATGAAACAAAAAGAGAGATAGTATTACCTACTAGACAGGAGAGATTTTAATTACCTACTAGACATCATCTTTGAGTGTCTTTGGCAGGGCAATCTGACATAAGTTTAATATCCTCTATATCTAAACCCTGACCAAATATTCAAAATAACATTGTATTCGAGGTCTAAATATGATCTCCTTTACATGGCTATACACTGACTCAAACATGGAATTGTGATGTTAACTCAAGTAACAGTGTTTAACAAGATACTTCACCAGACTAGATAAATTTATATCCTGGAATCCGGTAAGACCAAGAGATCACAAGAAAGCTATTCTATAACATAGTTGACTGGTCAATTGGGAGAGGAAAAGTAATATTCTAAACTTATATATAAACTCTACATTTGCTAGGTAAAGGATAACTTTAATGGTAAACATGGGTATCTATGTCTCTCATATAGAGATTAAATGTTAGCTTCAGGAAGTGGCTCCTTGGTGTCTGAGAAGATCCACTTGAAGAAAATAAAAGAGTAAACATATTGCACTAAGGCAGAGAGCATTTCAGACTATTTGTCCGCAATAAAGCAGACATATTCAAGAAGTTCTTGTAAAGCCGTGATAGGTGAAGAAAAGAGAAGGTATACAGCGATAACCAAAAAACACATTCAGTCACAGAAGTTTCTGTACTCACGATTTCTGGAAAGTTTATATTTGTATGGTGAACAATGGACAATCAACAATTTACCCACTATTTCACTACAATGGTGTTGCTTTCACGGCAACTGAAAAGGCTGAACAACTTAACCAGCATTTTGCTGTACACTCTACTGTGGACTAAGGAAAACCCCCTCCCTAAATTCCCATTGCGGACGAAAGCCACACTAAAAAGACTTTTTCATCACCCCATCTTAGGTCAGGGTCAGCATTAAAACCTTGACACCTCCAAAGTGTGGGAGCCTGATCTTATACCAGTAATAGTAATAAAGAAATGTGCTGCTGAACTAGCCCATGTCCTCCTCAAACTCTACAACAATCCTAATGAATCTATTTTCTATGACACCTGGAAAATTACTCTGTGTGGTACCAGTCTTCCACAATTCTAGAGATAGAAATGACCCTGCGAATTATCGGCCCATCAGTCTACTCTTGATCTTTGCTAAAATATTTGAATCCTTAATCAATCTAGCGATAGTCCTGCACCTCGTTGATGCTAAACTTTTTTCTAACCTTAAGTATGGATTAAAGCAAGCACAATCTTCTGCTGATATCCTAACGGTCATCTTTTAACATATATCATACACTGGACAAGACATGTCAAGCTAGGCTGGTAGGACTTGATATATCCAAAGCCTTTGACAAACTCTGGCATGAAATATTTCTCATAAAAACTCACTTGTAAGGTATTGCTGGACAAATATTTAATATAATTAGATCCTTCTTAACCAAAAGAAAGATACATGTTGTCCTTGATGGCTGTTCATCCAAGCAACATGACATAAATGCTGGTGTACCCCAGGATTCTATCCTTGGACCTCAACTATTCCTGATGTTCATAAACGACTTCCCTGATGACATTGAGTCTTATAGTATATTTGCTGACAGGACCAAACTCTACTGTCGACATGTGGGCAAAACGGACAAACATATCCGAGGCAATGGATGAATCCTTAGAAAGTAACCCCCAGACTGTAGTTGAATTAGCTCATAACTGAAAGTTAACATTAAATGCTTCAAAGACAACCACCAATTGCTATGGCAGATAACACCTTACCTGAGAGTTCAACGTTATAACTACTTAGCCTAACATTCACAAGTAACATGAATTGGGACCAATAAATTGAAGGCATTGTCAAGGCTGCTGCAACGAAGGTTGGCTTCCTCTACAATGCTAGTAAATTTCTCACACCTGACATTATCCTATATCTCTACAAAGCCACCATCAGCATGGAGTATTGTTGCCACATCTGGGATGGTGCATAAACCACTAGTCTTGCTCTCTTAGACAAGGTCCCAAAAAAGAGTCGTTAACTTTATAGGTCTCTTATTATCCACCAAGCGGCATCCTTGTGCCTGATTTAAAAGTACTTCAATGAATTGTGTTTTGATTAACTTGCAGCTCTAGTGCCCAGTCGAAGTAAATACATTAGACTAACTTGACAATTAGCTAAGTCCCATCAATTCAATAGCTTTTTTCCGTTTGTTGCCGGTCTTGAAATCACTCCCTGCTCCGTTTCCCTGACTACCAATGAAAAAATTTCAAACTAATGTAATCAAACAACTCACTGCACAGATCCCAAATGAGGATGATCTCCCCAAACTTACACTAATTCACAGTAGCCTTGTACGTCTACAGTGGCGGCCTGTCTTGTTTGGGGTTAACTACGATAAAAATAAAACTATTTTGTAGTGGAATGTTGTTCTTTTACAAAAAAAATTAATTTGTTGATAAACATGCATATACACACTGGAATACATCAAGACAAAGTAAATACCACAAGTAAAAAAAACTATCACATAGTTACGTGGTCTATTGATATGAAGAAAATTACTATATTCACTGCTATACTAACTGAATATTATAGAAATAGAGAAATCACTTGAATATCTATTTAACCCATTAAGAAATCAAGTGTTACCCCCAGGAAGGAGTTCCCTAATCTCTGACAGCATAACTGAACTAAACAGAAAATAAAGAGAGAACCCATATTATTGTAAAGTTTGTCGTCCTTTTATTTTGAAATCACATTTATTGAGTCACTGATAAAGGAAGAGAATTTCAATGCTTACTAGTTAGAATTTGAATGCCTACTAGGCACTGTCCCTGAGTGTTAAATGTCTCTCTCTACATGTTTTTTCAGAACATCTTGGCATGTTGATACTTCCACCTACAAGTAAACTCTGACAAAATATAAAATAAACAGTACACAAATAGGATCATTTCTCTATCGCTACCTGACACTGGCTTATGTCAGGAATTGTCCACCTCTAAATGTGATGTTGCCTTTAATAACAGTACTATTCCTTACCAAACTAAAGAAATTCTTGTCCCTGACTCTGGTAAGACAAAGAGACCACAAGAAAGATATACTATAACATAGTTAACTGGTTAATTGAACAAAGGAAATTAATTTTATTTACTTACTCTACGTTTTAGAAGTAAAGGAGAAATATAATGAAACAATCAGATATTTATGTATGTTATATATAGATCAAATCTTCTGAGAACTTAAACTCAAGTAAAAATGAAAAAAAATAAAGAAACAGTTATATTGTGAAGTATGCAGTGTAGCATTTTAGGTGAATACAACATTTGTGGAGGTTCTTGAAGACACAAGTTATTTTCTTGTGAAGAATATGACTAATCTTTTTTTAAAGATGTACAAACACTGAATGATAATGAATGAATACCGTACATCTATTGTAAGTACAGGCAATATTTAATGAGCTGCCAGAACCCAAACCTTATAATGGTATATGGATATCAAGGAACAACAGCCAGTAGAACAACCTTCATTACAAAACTGCTAAAATATTTTGGACAAGACTGTCTTACAAATGAGATAGAAACACCAAATAATCACTGGAATATCTATTTAACCCATGAAGAAATGAAGGAAGGGGTTCCCTAATCTCCAACACCATAACTGAGATAAACAGAAAATAAAGAGAGAACCTATATTATTGTAAAGTATGTCGTCCTTTTATTCATAAATCACATTTGTTGAGTAACTGATGAAGATTGAGAATTTGAATGCTTACTAGTGAGAATTAGAATGCCTATTAGGCACTACCCCTGAGTGTATAAGGGGTCTCTGTACATGTTTTTTTTCAGGACAACCTGACATGTTAATACTTCCCCCTACAAGTAAACCCTGACCAAATATAAGATTAACAGTACACAAATAAGATCCCCTCTCTACGAAGAATTTTAGGCAGATATCACACCATGTGCTGACGCACATGCAAACACACTGGGGATAAAAGTGCAATAGAGATTCAAATGAGCGCACTTAAAGATTTCTTGATACATTTGCAAACTAAATTCATATGAAGAATGTCGCTCTTTTTTTCTTTTGGGATAGAATACTTTTACTGTTGCACAAAACACTAAGAAAAGCCATATTCTTTTTTGTGTATGGCTCTATTTTTTCCATGAATAAATACCGAGCAACTATTGTAAGTACAAGATAATATCTGATGAGCTGCCAGGAGCCAAACCTTCTAATGGACATCAAAAAACAAGAGCCACTAGAACAACCTTCATTACAAGACTGACAAAACATTTTGGACAAGTGTGTCTTACGAATTAGACAGAAACACCAAATAAGCCTGTCACAAAAATAGGCCAAAAAAGCTGCAAGAAATGTTTAAAAACCTTATATGGCTGATAAGTTCTGCTGTTGGTAAGCAGCTACTATACAATGCAACACAGCATGCAAATATCTCCATTTGACCATCTGTAAAAATTACTATCCAGTAAAGCATCAAATGCTTGAAACATATACCAAAAAGAACTGTTGGAAATAAGTCACACCATCCACTGTAACTATCCAATCCCTACAGCTACATACATAGAAAACGGAAGCAACTAATCGTGCACAGTCATATTGGGCAAAAAGGAGGAATTAGTAACCCGATTCTGGCTTAAACAGATGAAAGCGAGAAAATAACAAAATACATAGGTTGTATGTACAACATATTAAGAAACTGGAATCTTAGGAAACTCTCCATCATTCCAGTAAAAAAAGAGCTATCAGGCTCATGAAAAGAATTTTAAAAAACTACCTGGCGAATATACCCGGTGAACCAAGTGCAAAAGAGATACAAACAATAGTACTTAAAGGTACAGTAAGAATCTTTAATAGAACTCTCCGTTTAAGTCCATGAAATAGTAGGCAGGTAAATGTCTGGTACCAGGCAGAATACTCATTCCCCAGAAAATAAAACAATAAGAATTAATAGAAAAACTTCTTTTGTCATAATATTATACTTTCATACGAAAATTAAATTTTATTAAGCACATGAAAACACAAGAACAGACTCTTTTTGCAAGATATGCAACTACTCACTGTATTTAAAACTTAAACTAAAAATATAATACATCGCTATATATCCCCCACCAATTCTGATGATAAAATACGATTTATCATTTATTATAAAAAATGAAAACATCAAACTATGTTGTTAAAAATAACACTTCTCAAACCCAAAATACATTAGGAAAAACCAATGTACTATATCAGTTCCAATGCCCTATCAGAGAATGAATCTCCGACAACAATAAAAAAAAACTAATTCTTACATAGGTTTCACTTCCACAACACTATCCTGAAGACTCACCCTACATCTCTCCTACACTAACTCTATATGCCAACACCTAAAAAACATAATTGTCCCCTCCCAATATAGAAACATCCTTGTTAACAATACTAAAATAATACACCACGATACCAATATCAAAAAATTAAAAATACTCGAAGCCCTCTACATAAAAACTAAACATCCCACAATTAATAATGTCAATTATAAAACTAGTCGCAACATGTTTAAGTGTCTAGCATAATAATTAACATTATCAAATTCTTAGCCATTAGGTAGTTATGCGTTGGAATTGTATGCACTTTCTTTAACGTCATCAATTTCTTAACGGTTTAAACAGTCAAACTTTTAGATCTCTCATATGTGTAGAACGCCATCACGCTCTCATGTACATTTCAACTTTACAGACGCTTTTTCAAGTTATAAACTACTTGCCGTTATAATTCAAAAATGAGCACAACAGTAAAGTCATAATTTGTAAAGACACTAAAACTAATACCGCCTGAAGATGATTTGACGATTCAAATCAAAAGTAATTGCAAAAAAGAAAAAAGAATGCAACAAGAAACCCATGGATCATATTTACATCAATTTGACCGAAACATTAGATGGACAATTCGGAAAATTGAAAAAATAAAAAAAGTCGCATCAAACAAAATCACTCCGTGTTATTTTATAATGTTTGCCTAAATGATATATGTATATATATATGTATGTGTATGTATATGCATATGTATAAGTATGTGTATATATATATGTGTGTGTATGTATATGCATATGTATGTATATATATATGTATATATATATGTATATGTATATTCATATATGTGTATATGCATGTGTATATATATATATGTATGTATATGTATATATATGTATATTCATATATGTATATATGTGTGTATATATATGTATGTATATATATATATATATATATATGTTTATATATATTATTACATGTTCTTTATTCAGTCGAAAGCAAAAGTTAATATGTCATGAACATGTTGCATACACACGCTTCATAATTTCAACGCTTAACAATATTATTAAAGTGTACAAACATTTCAGAAACTTAAATTTATATTCACTTTTTCACAGGGTAAAAACTTGATACCTTAATTACTTTTCTAACTCAGCAATGATTTTTACTTAACCCCAATAGCTGCAAATTGCAATAGAAATATTTTAAATTATTTCAAAAGCTTTAATTAAAAATATTCCATTTGACATTAAATGGTTCCTAGTTAAAAAAGCCAAGCTTTAAATAAATATTGTAGATAATGTTTGGAAGAATCATTCTCTACAATTAAACCGCAAGTTTGTGGAACTCTCTTCCTGTTGACTGTTTTCCTTCTACCTATAACCTTGGTCTTTTCAAGACTACGGTCAATAGGCACATCCTATTTTTGCAATAACCATATGTGTTCTTGTTAGTTCCTTACATCAAGTGGCTTCATGCCTTGTCTGGAACGATTTCCATAAAAACATATTGGTAACTCATTAAACAACAAGGATTATATATAACTATTATAAGGACACATTGGTAAATTTTCCCCTTCATGTAACGGTGTACCTTAATAGGAAGATAATAATTTAGAATTTAAAATGTAATCTCACTAAACTCTACTTAATAAATGTGAGTTTCTTTCATCACTTACTGAAACGTAAAGAATTGAAAACAATTGTGTCTGCTTGGATAATCGGGTTAGAATTATTGAGATCTCGTAGTAATGACGTGTTATTTACAATCGAAATATAATTGTAAGTAATATAGTATATACAAACAATAAGTATCATATAAGATCTGAGTGTGCCTTTATATTGAAGAAATACAATAAGTAATTATATCCTTTATATACGAACAGTAATAAACATGAATACTTAAATTAAATTCGAGTTTTGTATTCAGAAAGTTTGTAAAGAAATTTTGATAGTCTACATGACGCGTCCATAGGTGTATGCAGGTATGTGTGTCTGTATCATCAAGTACACGTGTTATCTTGTCGAACCCAGGGCTAGTAGCCCGGGAAAATGTTTGTTGCGTTCCCTGAGAGTGGAACATGTGTTTGGCAGTGCCAAAGTAGGAAAGAGAGAGAAGTGTCGTCTCGTGCCACAGAAGTAAAAGAGAACAGGCGGATAACGGTCACATGTTTATATAATTATGCTAGCCATCCGAGATTCGCCTAAAAGAAATTCACTGATTGGTCAAGTCAAGGAGGAGGTAGTTTGCCTGAACCAATCAGCATGCACCTAAGAAGTCATTGATATTAAAACAATATGGCGGGTTGTCGGAAACTGCTACAAATTCTCATATAAATGTTAGATTTTCATAGAGTAAGATCCTCTGTGAACTGAATTCCCTTTTGTTTATACAAACCATAATGAGGTAGGTAATTGTCTCCCCTGAATTTCAAAAATCTTGATAGTTTCCGATTAGTCATGTTTTCGATTTGGATAGCATTGCATTATGAAAACATCTGGGAATGATTTGAAATCGTTGGTTATGAGACGATATACTTTCTCATTGTGTTCATATGAAAAAAACTTGTTGAAAATAACATGAAAAAGTTTTAACTAAAATATATCAGTAATTTTGAGATAATCTTTATATCACATTGAGATAAAAAAAAAACTATTGGATCTCACTGAAATATTAAATGGCATTAATAAGTAAAAATAAATAATTAACATATTGTATAATAATTATGCAATTTCTATAAATTATTACAAAACTATTTGAAACAAATGTATAATAAATGCAATACTGGCAATAGAAACGTAAACATTGCTATGGAGCCTATAAGGAATATAGCAGATGAAACACAATAAATAGCAACAATATCATCAGAGACGTCAGCTATACGCACCGTTTTTAATACTAGTCCGGCATAGTGTTATGCACAGATATATATTTGAGTGTATGTATTGTGTGTAAAAGGGAAAACACTAATGTACTTACTCTGTTAAGGGGCATTTATTAAAAAAATATGCGTAAAAACAAGTCCTATTTTTGTTGAAGGCAAAAAGAATGCTTTCTTTCTTCGTTTGTTGAGTCTACTTTCTTCGGTTGAAGTCAAAAGAATTGGTCAGCGCCATTTTGAAGGGTGGATACATCGCGGCGTCGAAGAGTCTGACCGTCTAAACTTGTTTGAAACTTGTTTTAAATTCAGAAAAAAAGTTTTTTTTGTTAATAGTTTTATATTTTAAGTTATTTTGAAGTATTTCTCTGTCAAGATTTCGTTCAGTTAAAGACAGAAAAAATATTTTATAAAAGAAAAAGTTTTTTCGATACGAAGTACACCTTTACTGTGATAGAGAGAAAGAGAGAGAGAGAGAGAGAGAGAGAGAGAGAGAGAGAGAGAGAGAGAGAGAGAGAGAGAGAGAAAAAAACAAGGATTTCGATAGTTTTTCTTCTTTTTTGGTGTTAAAAATAACTGTCCCCTTTTTTAAGCTTTTAAAGAGAATTGAAAAAGTTTCCGAATCTCTCAAGGTTGAATTTTTTTCTTTTTCTGTTTACAAAAACGCGGAGTTTCGTGTCTTGCTCAATTTGTGACTGTGAATTTTTAAATGACGGAGTTTTTTTTGTCGCTGTGGGGTTGAGTTTTAAAACCTTTTCGTCGCAGAAATATCTTTTCGATGTTTTTTTCCTTATGTTTCGTATATCAGAAGGTCTGGGGTTTTTTTCTTTTATCGTCGGGTCACCATTTGTAAGGAGAAGATGAGTTGATGAAAGAGGTTATCCTTTTATCTTCTCGTAAAGAAACGGAACAACGAAAAGTATTTCTGTAACTATAACAACAAAAGGTTTTTTATTAACTCAAGGTTACCTATACCGTTTGGTATAGGTAGAAGAGAGTGGGACGGTGTCCGTCTGAGGAAGAGGAAGAATATCAGTTCTTAGGGCCGCCCGTGGATTTCTTCATGTGAAGATGGTAGTAGTCGTCGAGTGAAGCGACAGCGGCAGGAGAGAGAGCGTTTCCTCGTTCCTCGCCGGTGCTCACTTTGATGTGTACAAGTTGGTGCCAGGAGGTCGTCTGATTTTTTTCCTCGAACCCTAAGGGAACATAAGTAGTCCCTTAGGGAACTAACGATATTACTGCGCCACGTGATTTGATTGGACAAGCCAGCTTACAGGGACAGTGATTACGCATTCAAAAGTAGTCCCTATTGGTGACTGCTACAGTAGTATCTGTGGTTTAAGATAAATCAATTACTCCAGATTGGATAAATAACAAATGTCGGGTATCTTTTACAATAGCCCTCAAACGAAAACGCTAAACAAACAAATATACAACAAATAAAAGTTACCGTAGCCGATAAAACTGAATTTCCAACATACCCGTGACATTTATTAATGATTATAATTTGTTAAAAGTGCTATTTTTTATAAATTGATATTTTTATCGTACGGAAATTGTAAAAAAAAATGGCGGGTTCTTGTCCAAATTGTTGCAGCCTCGTTTTGGTTTCAATCTGTCACTCATATTCAAAGTGCAATTTTTCATTTTTAAGCCAAGCAAAAGGAATAAAATCATTTTCTTTTTATTTACATGTCATTGTGCTTTTATTTACATATTATTTTCAGTCAACCCTAAAACCCTAACCCGACTTTACAATCTAGTGGGATTGATGATCTCTTTGCTCTCCCTAACCCTAACTCCAGCCCTAACCCTAACCCTTACTCCAGCCCTTACTCCAGCCCTAACCCTAACCCCAGCACTAACCCTAATTCATTCCCTAACCCAACTCCAGCCCTAACCCTAACCCTAACTCCAGCCCTAACCCTAACTCCAGCCCTAACCCTTACCAAAATGATCGTTAAAATGTTCGTTTCATAAAATTAAATTTCAAAAATGCAAACCAAAAAAAACAAAAAACGCCGCTTTGATTATGAGTCCCAGAAAAAAACACACACACACCATAACCCTTGACAACGAGAACCCGAAGCGAGGCTCGCAAAACAAGAGCGTCGACGCCATGGTTTTTAAGTAAAAATCCGTGCCCAGAAAAAAAATGTTCATGTCTAATCAAAACCCATTTATCCTACGTAAAAATACTAACAAATGGAATAGCTAACTAGGAAAATCTCCAGTCTCGACGCACGTCGCATTTATTTGTTGCATATTCATTTTTTGACCATGTTCTACAACTTTTTTTTGAACCCAACTCGCGAGTTTGAGAGCTATTGTAAAAGGTACCGCAAACGTCAGTCTATCAATCACATACTAAAGTAACTGACAGATTGGAAGCTCCAATTATTGCACAAGCTCATAAATATATTCTTAAACCACATTATGTCGCTTAAGACGTTAAGGGGATCAGTTGATGACGATTTAATCCTGACGAAATGTCAACAAACAGGAAAACTTCGAAGACATTCACGAAACGTCAAACCTCAAGCTTGAGACAATAAGACAGAAAATGAAAATAATCGTTATAATAATGATAATAATCTATACTAGGTACGTGCAAAAATCGCGGTCTTTTGTAGGGACTATGATTATTAAAAAGCGCTTATCATTAATTATTTAATTAGTTTCCGTGTAAACTTTGATTGTGTTTGAAAGATAAAAGCATAAACTTAATCTCTAAACGAAAAAAAAAACTGCATATTTACGTGTGAAAAATAAATTATAATGAAACATGGCCCCAAAAAACAAAAATTCAGTGAATTTTGAACTATGAAAAATTACTTGTAAAAATCCCTTGAAGGATAAATCTAAGTTTTTGGGAACTATTTCAAAGAAAATTATTAAATTAAAGTCATAAGACACTGAATTAAAAAAAAGATTCCCACGTTTTACTAAAAATTAGCAAAATGATCCCCCCAAGAGGCATAAATTCGTAAAATCCGGATCACTTAATCGGTGAAGGACTTTGTTTATCAATTGACTATCACTATGCAAAATATATGGAAGACAAAAATGTTATAATTTATCATTTTTAACTTTATATATAAAAATGGTTTTGTAATAGTTTATAGAAGTTGAAAAATTATTATCCATTAATTTCTTTATTCTTTTTAAGGTTATAAACAAATTTAAGTACCCTTATTTTGTTATAATAAAAAAGGAAATGCTTATTTAATTAAAATATTTTTGAGTGTACGCAATTAAGATATTACTTTATTTTTAACTAAAAAGGTTCATATTTAACTTGGTATTAGTTTTTAATTTAGTAATACTCTGAAATTATTGATGACGTCTGTTTACCAATGTTTTTCCTTCGAATTTGAAATAAAACTTTTTTAAATGTTAAAAATTATTTTTACGTTACGAACTGCGTCAATTTTATCATTTTTTTTACATGATTTAAAACTTTAGTTACTCGATTTATTCTTAACGTGTCGTAACGATAAATGACATTGATTCTTTTTAAAATAAAGTATTTTTGTTTAATTTTAAGTGTGAAAAAGTAAATTAAAGTCAATGACTATTCTGACAATTTATTCATTGAAAAAAAAAGTTAAAACAGTTATTTATTGCTAAATAGAATTCAATTTTGAAAGTAAATGTCATGTTTGAATTCTCTTTATTTATTAATAAATAATTGTTTTTAACTTCTTAAATATTTATTAATGAAAAAAAGACAAAACAAATACAAATCTTTCCAAATAATTGACGATAAATTGTGAAATTAACGAAATTGTTGAATCTCTAAAAATAAAGTTTTGAGGGCGGTGTAAAAGTGAGTGCTTGTTGGAAGGCTGATCCCACCTGATTATTACAGAACGGGGCTACCATATCAATCAAAGTTAATCGTTAGTAGAAATTATTCAATTTTTCAAATTCTTTTTTACGTTAAGTTCCTGGGTCTCAAAATTCTCAATTTTTGGTTTATTTTCAAGATTATAAAAAAAATTTCTTGCGCTGATGATGCCACGTTGATGTATGAAAGAGAAATATAATTATGTCGCATTTTTTATTTTCCCAAAAACTCTAATCATTAAAATCACATGACATATTTTTTGCAATTATATTATTTTTTTGGTGAAAGTATTAATTAAACAATGCTTTATCAATAATAATATCGCTAATTCAAAAAATTAATTTTTCTTCGAGTTATAGTGAGTTTGTTAACACGGTATTTAGGGGCCTTTTTCGTAACATATAAAAAAATATTTTTACAATTTTTTTTTAATTGTTAACATCTACAATGCTTTATTTTCATTAAAAATAAAAACAAAAAATAATGCATTTTTTTCATTAATATATAAAAATGTAACTTTAGTAAAGGTGTATTTTGTTTTTAAAAAATAATACATTTTCACTAAGATTTAAAAATAATAATGGTTTCATTATATTAGGTGCTTATTGATTGATAAATATTGAAAATCTCATAAAAAATGGTTGATTTTCTGAATTTTAGTGAATTTTTAAGTGAAGGGGGGGGTGCAAAATGTTTTTACATTTTGGGAATCGGCCATTGATTTTGCACGTAACAGTATAGATTCTATACTGTTTTGTATAGGTTTAAGAAGGTCGGACAGTGTCTGAGTGAGGAAAGGAAAAGTTAAATAGTGATTTAGCCTGTTGAGTGTCGTTGAGCAGTTATCTTCAGGCGAAGACAGTTGGTGCTTGGGAGTCTTGTGGACAGGGTCAGGAGAAAGAAAGGGGGCGTCATTCTTCAAAGCTTTTGTGAATCACTATGATGACTGATACGATTCCCAAGGGGGTCATAAGTAGTACTTTAGGGTCCGGATGAAATTCATTCGCCCTGCAAGCTGATTGTCAGTATGTGACCAAATAACCTAACAGTGACAGTTCACCGAGAGTTAAAATAAGTGATTATTTATGACTGCTACACTTGTAGCCAATAGGAATTATATGTTACGTTAATCTTTCGACAATTACGGAAAACGAGCAATTATTTTCATTTTTATTTAAGAAAATAAAGTCGCTGGTGATTAGAAGATACTTGTGAAATATGGCAATTCAAAATAAAATGTCAGCAAAACATGTAACCAAATTTTTAAAGTATATATTGTTTTTATTTTTTATTTTTTACAAGGTCAACACATACAAAAAAAACTGTTGGCGATATGTTACAATAGCAAACAAAACAAAAAAGCGGTAGAAAAAACAAAACAAATAGGCAACAAAGAAATGTTACCAAAGGCAAGATTAAACTGATCCCTTTCCTAAAATCTACGGAGAAACATTCCACAAAACCCGGTATTCTCTAGCGCCATGATAGGTAACAGTACACAGAAAAGTAATTTTAAAAGTTTGAGATGGTCAAAAAGAGGGGGATCAGTCTAGGCTAAATTTATATAGGAAACTAATCCCCCATCTTAAAATCTATACTATGTGAAAAAGTTTTCCAAAAACCCCGGATTCTCTAGCGAACTGATAGGTAATCGTATACAGAAACATAATTAAAAAAATTGAAATGGTCAAAAAGATGGTGATCAGTTTACGTTAAATCTATATTTGAAAACTGATCCCCTGTCCTAAAATCAAAGTACTATTTGAAAAAAAAATTCCAAAAACCTGGAATTCTCTAACGACCGATCGGTAATTGTAACCGAAAAATTACAAAAAAATGGTGAGCAAAAAAGTTGGGGAAAACGGGTTATGGACAAATACAAAAAGGCGAACGAGATTATCCATCGTAATGCATTTCGGTTTCTTCGTAAACAAGTAAGCCATTTTAATATTTTGTTAATGATTGAATTACTTCTATATTTATTCCATACTTAACTAATTTACCTACCTTGCCCAAATTACCCAATTTTCTGGGCAGAAAAACGCACACACCCTTCCTATTACTAACCCTAAGTCCGGGTGGTAATACGAAAAATAAATAAAAAGTAATTTTTAAAGCGGTAAGGAGACCAATAAATGCAAGCTTTTTTAAAATAAAATATTGGTTATTTAAAATTCAAATTTTCGATTCATAAAAGAATTTTGATCAGGATGGTACAGCCAATATATTTCTTTCTTTTTTTAAGCGACATGTTGTCACTTATTCTTCTGTTCTTATTGAAGTTTGTTGTGTAATAACCGATTAAAAGTGACGTGTGTCTTGGTACGCACGTGTATGTTATGAACAAACTATTTCCACTGCTTGAATGCATTTTAAATTTTAAATAAATGATATTTTATTTAAAAATGTTTACATTTATTGGTCTCCTTGCCACTTTAAAAATTACAAAACTAGTCGAGAAAATTTGACAGCCATTTTGGGAGCTAATCGTTTCAATATTCCCAAAAATATATGTATATAGAAAACATCGAATATGTCGTATATTCATTAAAAAAAAATGATATAGAGTACGATGATAAAATCTTTTTTTTTGTTGTTGTTTTTGGAGATTTTTTTTCTCTCTAGCGAGTTTAAAAAATCTCAGTTGGCAACACTGACGAAAACTTCAAAATCTAGCGGTTTTCTGGAGATTTTTTCTCCTTATCTAGCGGGATTTGAAAATCTCACTTTGCAACACTGCGCCCACGTGCGTTCGTTTAATCGCCATATTGGATGCTGAAGTCTTATAGTTGACGCCAGAACGAATTTTTATTTTAAAATCTTTACTTTAATTAACATCTGATTATTTTATGATTTTTATTTTTTGAAAAGAAAACAAATAAGCCGAAAGAAATACATAAAGGTAAGTTCAATCACTACCGAAATTATTTTCATTGCGTTCATTTTACGACGGAATTTTAAGTTCGAGTTTTTTAAAACTATTTTGTTGTAAATACTTAAATTGGTTCTATTTTACTTATAGGCCGATCAAGTTAATTGTGTTCATGTAAAAGCATTATTTTGTACTTACTCAGTCATATTTTATCTCTCACGCCCCGAAAAATAATTTTAAAATATCAAGCAGAACTTTAATTAGAACGATTTTTCCATTTCGATGTTCAACCTGTATTTGTGCCCGAGCCGACATTTTGGGCTGTGAGCGGTCGGTAGAATAGACAAGAGGACACTTATCTGCCCTTAGTTAGCTAACCGGCCACTAACCGGCCACTCCGAAAATCGCAGACTCGCCATTTCATATAACCCTTATGGAAATGGAAAAATCGTTCTAATTAAAGTTCTGCTTGATATTTTAAAATTCTTTTTCGGGGCGTGAGAGATAAAATATGACTGAGTAAGTACAAAATAATGCTTTTACATGAACACAATTAACTTGATCGGCCTATAAGTAAAATAGCACCCTTAAATTTTATACAATCAAAAAAGAATTCAACTTAATCCAGTTTAATCTGTTTTTATTACTTCTTAATTCTTGGATTTCCGCACATTAACATCAACTCATTAAACCGAATTATCATCTTTCAGAAGAAAAAAAATAATTAAATATATTTTCTTTCGTCTTGACATTTTGTCAAGTTTAAGAGCAAGAAGATGGCCTGAACATTTGTTAATTAACAATAAATTACCTTCATGTTAAATTTAAAAAAAAAAACATTCGTTGATGACTAGGTAGAATATTGGGGAATCTTTCACAATGATCAGCGGAGTAAAAACGCTCAAAAAACAAATATTCAACAAATAAAAGTAACTGTAGGCGATAAAAGTTATTTTCAAACTTACCTGTGTCTTTTCCAACTCATAAAAAGATTTTTAACCCGTTTCAATTCTATTTTTTTGTAAAATTAAGTATTCGACACAAGAACATCGCACAAAACAAAATGGCCGATTTACGTAATAATATAGAGGCCGGGCGGCTATTTTCTTCTTTGCCAAATTCGATGTAAAAAAAAAACAAGAATTTTTTTTTAACATCTAATAAAAAGCCATTTATACTACGTAAAAATACAAACAAATTACATAGGTAAGTAGAAAAATGTCTATTCTAGACATAAGTCAACTTTACTTGTTGCAAATTTATGTTTTTAAACCCTTTCTCGTTCTTTTATTGGACCCCGTTTCCGACTCTGCTGATCATTGTAAAAGATTCCCATACGTTGCTATGTGACTGTTTTAAATCAAAATTTAGTTCAAAGAATTAATGAAAAAAAGTAATTATTTGTTATGCTTGTTTGGGCAGATCCCCCTTTTTAATAATCTGTTCGGTTCAAACTTTTTAAAAGATTTAGAAAACACACGAATAATAATATTTGTAAAATATAAACAATATTTGGGATTCTTTGAACTAAGTTTTGATTTAAAACAGTCACATAGTAACGTGGACACGCGAGATGTGGTCGCATTACTTAATTAATATAAATATAATCTCCCTTGTTGACTCTTCTATTTACATGGTCACCACAAATGAAGTTCTTTCTTGTCAGCTGAATTTAACTTTAAAATCTTTACTTTAATGAACATCTAGTTATTTTATTAATTTCCTTTTTTTCAAAGAAACCAAAAAAGACGAAATAAATACAGAAAGGTAAGTCCAATCATGACCGAAATTATTTTCATTGCTTCTTAATTCTTGGATTTTCGCACATGAAGATCAACTAATGAAACCAAATTATAAATTTTCAAAAAAAGTAATTAAATACATTTTCTTTGGTTTTCACATTTTCTTGGATTTAAGCGAAACATTTTTTCAATTGAAAATAATGAATTTCATGTTGAATTAAAAAAAAGTAATTGAATATTTAGTTGTAAATGCTTAAATTGTATGCAAGCAAAAATAAACTGAGTGCAGCTTTGGAAAAGCCTTAATACAGAAAACCGATACTAAATAGATACATACATGTGTTATGTATGTGACGGAACAAATATACTGTGCACAAAAAAATTACGTAAATTGATCAGGTAGTTTTTTGGGCGTTTTATCACAGAACATCAATTTTTTTTCCACAGACACGACAAGACGCCATTTTTGCAAACGTTAGCTAAACAAAAGCCAAATTTTGTGGATTCGGCATTTTTTAAGTGGTTTAGTTTAGCAGAATTTATCCGGTTGTGATAAAAACAGGAAGCTGAACATAACTTAAGGATAAGTTGTATTTAACTATTCGTTGCTTACTGAGGATATTTATTTGAAAAAATTCAAAATTTGGCACAAGGCCTACAAGGGGAATGGAGAAAATGTTGACCTAACAAACATTCTTAACTTAACTAGTCACAATCACCAAAACAAATTTACTCCATGAATTACCTACTTAAAACCCAAAAAATGACAATATATACATGAAATGGGGAGTGGGGGAACAAGAATGATATATATATATACAATGAAAAAATAAATAAAATAAAGTGTTAGTATAAGAACCTCCCACTAAAGAAATGTGGCCGATAAGTAGTTTTGCCAGTCGAAAAAAAGCGATGCAGGTCACGAAAGTTTTATTCTCACACCTCCTTCGAAAATTACGAAAGCAGACCTGCATCTCTGACAAAACAACAGATCAGTCACCTAGTTGGGGTTGGGAATGGGAATTATAAAATAAAAGTCGGGGTAAAAAAAAAAAGGGGGGGGGGGAGGACAAAAAAAAAAAGGGAGACCTATGACAACTTACATACCTCTAGCTAAGCTAAAAATGGGGAAGAAAAACAAAACATAACCTAATCTTGCCTAACCGGGTCAAATAAAAGGGTCAGTGTTCGGTTCGGCTACCCAATATTCTGTCTAAGGCACGTCCAAGTACCGCTCAAAATCAGCTCCATTCACACGGCACAAACGCGCAACTTTCACCCACCTTTCGTTGAAATCTGCCGGAGGGAGTTTCACCTTCTCCAGCCTGACACGCATTTTCAGGCGAGACTGGAAAATGAGGACAAGCTGGGGAGCAGTGAAGGTCTCTTCCCCGTAGACTTCCTTCTGTCGTGTCGACCAAATCACTCCTCTCATAACAGCTAGTAAGCAAAGAAACACATAATGCTCCTCCCACTTCATGATTGGTGCCCAATTGCAGCATGTCGAAAAAGACTCCAAAACGAAGAACTGTCCGTTCAACATGCGAACCGTGTAGCCTTCAACTAACTCACGCAGCGGGCAAACGATGGGGCAATGAAAGAAAACATGACTGGTCGTTTCCTTCCAGTCACCGCATCGAACACAACCTGGTGTCTCTTTTAATCCCGCTGCGTAAAGCTTTTTGCCGACCCAGAGTGCATTTCGTATTATCAGCCAGGTGAGTGATGCCTCGTAATTATCGAAGCATTTCAACCCAGGCGCCCAAGGCCAGATCAAGCGAAGTTCTCCCTTCGTAAGACCGAGCTCCTCAGTAACACTGTCACGAACAGATCCCCTCACCATAACCCGATATAGTGCTTTACGAGACAACACTCGGGTGTCAGAGAGGCTTTCTGACACCCTTAGAAGGTACTTCAAGGACTGTCGACACTCGCGATAAAAGGAGCACTCGCGTCGAGGTAAACGAAATGCCTCACCCCCATGCAAGTGCACACTTTTCAAAGCCGGAAAGGCTTTCTTGGTGTCTTCCTTCCAGAATTCACCGTTTCCCTCACAAGGTGTACACATTCGGTCTAGGTAGTGTAAGCGAAGCGTATATTGACGAATCTCAACGCTTGACATACCCAGACCGCCTTCAGACGGATGCAAGTAGCAGATCTCCCGGCGAACCATGGGCTGCTTTCCGCGCCACAAAAACACGAAACGAGCCTTCACTAAATCAATTAGTGTGTCCGCCGGCAGAGGGAGCACAGAAAGACGATAGAGGATGAGAGGATAAATGTGAGAATTACACACCTCCGCTCTTCCTTTTAAAGTAAGATTTCTCATAGACCACAGACAGGCTGCAGCCTTAACCGCTTTCAACACTTCCAACCAATTTTTCTCCAACTGGAGATCAGGACCAAACCAGACGCCTAGTATCTTGCAAGGCCCATCCGTCCAGCCAAAGGGCCCCTGAAGAGGGACACCTTTCCAGGCACCAATGCGTAAGCCAACAGACTTATCGCAGTTGATTTTGGCCCCTGTCACTTGTTCATACTTTCTTATTTCCATGTCAATGACCCTAATCTCAGCACTGCTCGTTACAAGCACAGTGACGTCGTCGGCATAAGCGGAGTACTTAATCATGGGGCAAGCACCAGACAAAGTAATCCCACGAAGGACCGGGTTCACCCTAAGCCTGCGAAGGAAAAACTCCAACACAAGCACATAAAGCATCAGTGAAAGCGGACATCGATGACGAATAGATCTGGACAAATCGAAAGGCTTCGACCTCATTCCATTCACTTAAACCAACGCACCGGGGTTTGCATAAAAGAGGCGAATCCAGGACCGGAAATGGGGACCAAATCCAGCCGAAGACAAGACAGCCTCCAAGTAATGATGATCGACCCTATCGAATGCTTTAGACTGATCTAAATTGATCAGCGCGGCTTCCGTGTCGACTTTCTCTATGATCAAGCGTATCATGTGCAAATTATCTTGAATAGTCCGGCCCTTAACAGAACAAGTCTGTTCCGGACTTATTAGACGAAACAAGACAACCTGCAGACAATTAGCTAAGATCTTGGCCAAAATCTTTAACTCTGTATTTAACATTGTTAAGGGCCGGAAATTACCTATACCATCCCCACCACTTTTGTCCTTGCGAAGCAATTTGATGATACCCCTGGTAAAGTACTGGGGGATAGACCCGTTCCTAAACCAGGAGTTAAACAACACAGCCAGCAGGGGGACAAAAATGGGCGTCAACCTCAAATACAGTTCGTAAGGCAGACCATCGATACCCAGAGACTTATCAAGGCCAACCTGCCTTAGGGCCCCCAGGACTTCATCCTCATTTATACACCCTTCGCACCTAGCTGCTTCGGTCGCCTCGAGAGGAGAAAAGTCAGCTTAATAGGCGTCGAACTGAGCCATTGTCAGACCGGGCTCCTTGGTAAAAAGATCTTGAAAATAAGAGCGAAAACCCTCCAAAGTCCCGTCGTTTGTAGTCACGAGACGCCCATCCGATAATGTGACACTGGCGATGTGTCGATCAGTAGATCGTCGACGTTCCTCCACACGCAGTGACGCGGCCATGTTTGTCGCCTCGTACGGCACTCTTTTAACCTAGCCCTAAATAACAATCCCTGATCTGCCTTGTTGTCCAAGGAGTTCAGTTCCGTTTTAGCTACAGTAAAGTTAACGCTATCCCCCGCTTCAACCGCCCGACTTAAACTAGCTTCTAGTGCCACTTTCGTTGCCCTAGATCTAAGGTTGAGTCGACGACTATAATCAGCAACAAAGGACCTAATAACATTCTTAAGATGGCCCCACCACTTATTCCCAATGATAGCACCCGTCAATTCTCTCTGTAATGTTAGTAAAAGCTGTTCCTGGAAGTCCTTCAAATCGAACAACGATGTGTTGAACTTCCAGTACCCAGCCAATCTAGGCTTAGGACTATCTAAGTTTACCCGAACCCGGACAAGCCTATGATCCGAGTAAACTATATTATGAAAACTTGGACAATCTAAAAGCCCTAGATTGACTCTCCTAATTAAGAACCGATCAAGGTAACTCGAAAGCTGCCTTAAATCGGAGCCGCGTCTAGCAGTCCAAGTCCATACTACTTCACGGGGTTTCTTATTTCGGAATTTATCGACAAGATCGAACTTATCGATAAAGTCACGAAATGCTTTAACATCCCCGTTGCTGTTAGTTCCCCTAGGATTTCCCAAGCAGTCTAAATTGGGATCTAGGACCGCGTTCCACTATCCCGCTAGAATTATCTGATGAGGCGTATCCATAAAGGGCTCGATCCGCCGAAAAAAAGGAACATGCTCAGAATAGGCGTTTGGCGCATAAACCCCAATAAGCCGAAAAGCCACATCCTTTACGGTAACATCAAAAACGCACAGCCTTCCCTCAGGATCCGCATAGATTGGGTCACACGTCGCATTCAGTGTGCACTTAACTAGCCAGGAAACCCCTCTTGAGTGAGTATCAAAGTACGCTGAATAGAGCTGAAAGTCTCTAGTCAGCACACCCTGATAATCACTGGGAATAAAGTGGGTCTCCTGCAAACAACATACGTCCACGCCGAGTCGCTGAAGGTCACGTACTACTCGAAGTTTACGAGCAGTGTCCCTCAACCCCCGGCCATTTAGGCTTGCTAATCTGAGTGCCATTCTAGTTCTCTTAGAGTTGGGAACCTGAAATGAACATTGACGCTTTTAAGACACCGACAGATGACCCCAGAGAACCTTGTCCCATTTCATTTGTGATGAGACCGTCTGGGGACAAACCGCCAATATCTAAGGGGAAAGTTAATTTTATTGCCCTGTCGAGTGTAGGATGAATACGTATAGGGACCCTCCCAACACAAGATTTTTGAAGAAGTTTTAATTCTTCGTCATTAAAGAAAGCGAGAGGAGGCGATATCTGAAAGGAGTTGTTCGCCTCCTCCATCATATTCTATAACCCTTTCGCCTTGTCTCTCGATCTAACTACAGATAAAAGTCTTTTGGCATTTAAAAAATTTTCCGGGTTGGAAATGTCTTTTTTATTGACCATCTTCAGTGTAGCTAGGTGGCGGTAATTCCTCTTATGATGGTTTATCATGAGTTTTTCCGTCTCTGGAGTTACCTTGCAAACATCCTTGCCGGTGTAGAAAGGGGACTTCTTTTTTCGGGCCTCTAGCGAGGGGCTTTGATGACGTTTCTGGGATGTGGAGGGGGCGGTGGGTGAGGCAGGAGGCGGCATATCAGTCTTCATTGGAGAGGGGGGCGGTGTACTTTTAGGGGTGTTGCAGGGGGAACAAAAAGGAGATGGTTTGGGCGAAACGGACTTCTCCCTGGATAAAGGCGTCATGTTAGAATCCCTTACTGGTGGGGACGACTTTAATGGGGGGGGGAGCACCTTTGACTGTGGAGCGACGTTCTTTGGCCGGGGAAGTAGATTTAACCGAATTAACTGTAGTTTCGGAGACCATTTTTTTTCCTTCGTTTTTTTTTCTTCTTTTTCTTCTATATTACGTTCATTGTCAAGTGTCTTTTTTAGGTTTAAAATTTTCTTATATTGTTCGCCTCCTGGATCATTGCTAGTCTCAATTTCCAGCCGTTCTTCCTCAGTCATGACTTGTGCATACGTTTTAGGTGATTTTTTGCCAGTGACAACATTCCATATTTCTTTTTTTTCCGGGGATTTGTTCGAAGTATTGCAAAGTGCTTCAAATTCATCCGGAGTAATATTTGTAACTGTTGGATTTGTGGAGTGAGACGTCTTATCCGCTGAAACTTTAGGGGTCAAGTGTTCCAGCACTCTGTTTTTGGGGTTAGGCTGGGCCGGTTTCATCCTCGTGGGGCAAGTAAAAGTTAAGTGCCCTACCTCGTTACAAATCCAACAAGCTGGACACCTTCCAGCCACCACCACGGGCAATTTTTCCCCATTCGCCTCGATATAGTACGGTACTTTTTTAAAAGCCGATTCGTTCAGCCAAACGTCAAACGACCACGTTCCATTAAACTTATCAACCGAAATGGTGGTTATGTCACCAAACTTCAGCAAAAAGGTGCCTAGGTATTCACCAGGTACCACTGCCGGTACTTCAAATATGGAAATGGTTGTTCTTCTACGTCCCATATACTCCATACAGAGTATATAATCTTTTGTGATAATTTCTTTTTTGGAGAGTTCAATACATTCCTCCTCGGTCTTAAAAAGACTATTCCATGTGTTATAGCCCTTGCACTTTACAATTCTCTCGGCACGTAATCCAGTCGTTGCAATAAGTTTTGTGACTATCCTTGGTCGATCTTATTAACTTTTTAGATTTTCGATCTACCACAAACATTAGAATGGTTTTTTTTGCAAACTCTTCCAATCTTGGTAGTTGGATAATAATTCCCGTCTCTGTAATGAATTCAGTACAGTCTTTGGCTTTAGCCACAAATTCGTCAACGTCAATATGTAGAGCAGGTGGCTTACTCCATTCAGTCTTTTTGGAAGGCTGAGATGGCTTCTCAACCATTGCAGTGGTCTCCAAAGGCACAAAGCTGGCAGACGCCATGGCCGGAGAACGGTGAAAAAAGAATAACAAACTTCAAAATAAAAAAATATAAGGAGTAATAAAAAATAAGCAACAACTTTAACAAATAACGAAAATAACAATAAGTAACAATAATTAACAACGGACTTACAGCAGTGAAAAATATTACGTAGTAACAGACGGGCTTTGTTGCTTACTGAGACAAATAGTATTCACTATTCACTCTTAATATACACACAAATGTAGAACATTCCATCATTAATCAAAGGGGTGAGACGGGCATCAATTACCTTTGATATTACATTCTCCCCCATCTACCTTCTTATTCGTAGGGAACAAAATCATCCCATCGACCTGGACAGCTGCGGGTGCGTTGCAGGCGTCTTGGTTGTTCGTGCCCGGCATCCATCTCTAATCTAGGCTCCTCAGGACCTGACGACGTTTCGGGACTGTCTTCTGTGGCTGACTTAGAGCTAAAATATATTTCTCCAAAACGCTCTCGTTTTTTTCGGCGTTTCGGTCGCTTGGTGTCTGAAGATTGAGTATCTGTCTCAGATATTGGGTCAATCCGCTTTCGTGGTACCCATCTGTAGTCCGAACTAGAGTCAGAGACGACTCTGTTAGAATATTCAGATTCGTTTTGTGGACTCTGAACTTGACGTATCTGCCGCACAATCACCTAAGTGGGTCGGACTTGTTCCACGAACCGGAGCAGTATATCCATCTGAAGCAGTTCTACATTTATATACATTCCCTGCCGGGGCTAGATCCCTTAAGGAGACAGTAGATTGCCTTCCTTTCGAATTTCTGACCAGTGCATACTGAGGGTTCGCTTCTATTAATTCTACCTCGCTCACCAATGGGTCATGTTTACTGTGATGAACATGGCGTTTTAATAAAACTGTGCCAGGTTGTGCAAGCCATGAAGGAAGTGATGTACCTGCTGAGCTCTGGCGTGGGAAAGAGAAGAATCTGTCATGTGGAGTAGCGTTTGTCGCTGTATATAATAGAGTCGTAATAGCGTATAAGGCCATGGGGATGAGACTTTCCCAATCGAAGATTGGACTATTGCGATATGCGGCCGCCAACTGTAGTCTTCCATATTATGCCATTGTATCTTTCACACTGTCCGTTTCCTTGAGGATTGTGAGGAGTTGTTCTACTTACAGCTACTCTTCGTTCATGCAGAAACTGCTTGAGTTCGTCTGACAAAAAAGCAGATCCACGATCTGAATGTATATATGCAGGCACTCTAAAAATGGCAAAAATGGAGCAGAGGCCTTGAATTACTGTTGCAGCCGTTACGTCTGGGAAGGGGATGACGAACGGAAATCTTGAATACTCGTCTATTATTGTGAGAATGTATTTATTTTTAGTTTTAGAGGGTAAAGGGCCCTTAAAATCCAGGTTAAGTCTTTCAAAAGGCTGTGTGGTCTTAATGAGTATTGCTGGAAGAGGTTTGTAGAACCTGGGCTTATTTTCTGCGCATATCCGACAAAAATTTGTAATCCGTAATTCGTAAAGCTGTTGGCAAGTCTAGGTCTTTATTCTCTAGTAGTCTTTGTCTTATTTGGTTGGACTGTATTCCATTAATAAATGCGTCCCTGATAAAAAACATCTCTCCTGCTTGGTTCGAAGTTTAGGCTGTAAATTCACACTATCGAATTAATGTCTTTAGAATCTGAAGGTATTGTTCAAGGCTTTCTTCTGGTTGTTGACGCCGGGTAGCAAGTAAATGTCTAGCAAAAATAGTATTTTTTTTCTTGACAAACATGGCTTCTAAAATGTACACGGCAGTTTCATAATTCTCACATTCGGATAAATTTCTATAAATAGCAGTAGAGACATGTAAAAGAAGGGTATATTACTCAGTACCTGGTATAGCCATGTTTTAAGATAACTGTAGAGCTGTAAGGAATCCTTCGAACATTTTTCTCCAGTGCCGCCATTTGTCAGTAGATTCCGAGTCGGCCGTATCAAGGTCTAGACGATCGGGTTTCAAGTAACGTTCTGTAATGAATAGTTAAATAAATTGTAATAAAAACAGGAAGCTGAACATAAATTAAGGATAAGTTTTAGTTTACTATTCGTTGCTTACCGAGAATATTTATTTGAAAAATTCAAAATGTGGCACGAGGCCAAAAGGGGGATGGGGAAAATGTGGACTATACTAACATTATTAACTTAACTAGTCACAATCACCAAAACAAATTTACTCCATGATTTACCTACTTAAAACCCAAAAATGACAATATATACATGAAATGGGAAGTGGGGGAATAAAATGATATATAATACAATGACAAAATAAATAAAATTAAGTGTTAGTATAAGAACCTCCCACTAAAGAAATGTGACCGATAAGTAGTTTTGCCAGTCGAAAAAAGGCGATGCAGGTCATGAAAAGCTGACACCTCTTTCAAAATTACGAAAGCAGACCTGCATCTCTGACAAAACAACAAATCAGTCACTTAATTGGGGTCAGGAATGGGAATTATAAAATTAAAGTTGGGAAAAAAAACGGGGGTGGGAGAGGATCAAAAGAAGGGACCTATGACAACTTACATACATCTAGCTAAGTTAAAAATGGGGAAGAAAACAAAACCTAATCTAGCCTAACCGGGTCAAATAAAAGGGTCAGTGTTCGGTTCGACTACCTAATATTCCGTCTAAGGCACGTCCAAGTACCACTCAAGATTAGCTCCATTCACTCGACACAAACACGCAACTTTCACCCACCTTTCGTTGAAATTTGCTGGAGGGAGTTTCACCTTCTCCAGCTTGATACACATTTTTAGGCGAGATTGGAAAATGAGGACAAGCTGGGGAGCAGTGAAGGTCTCTTCCCTGTAAACTTCCTTCTGTCGTGTCGACCAAATCACTCCTCTCATAACAGCTAGTAAGCAAAGAAACACATAACGTTCCTCCCACTTCATGATTGGTGCCCAATTGGCGCATGTCGAAAAAGACTCCAGAACGAAGAACTGTCCATTCAACATGCGAACCGTGTAACCTTCAACTTACTCACACAGCGGGCGAATGATGGGACAATAAAAGAAAACATGACTGGTCTTTTCTTCCCAATCACCACATCGGACACAACTCGGAGTCTCTCTTAAGCCCGCTGTGTAAAGCTTTTCTCCGACCCAGAGTGCATTTCTTATCAGCCAGGTGAGTGATGCCTCGTAATTATCGAAACATTTCAACCCTAGCGCCCAAGGCCAGATCAAGCGAAGTTCTTCCTTCGTAAGACCGAACTCATCAGTAACACTGTCTTGAACAGATCCCCTCACCATTACCGATATAGTGCTTTACTAGACAACACTCGGGTGTCAGAGAGGCTTTCTGACACCCTTAGTAGGTACTTCAAGGACTGTCGACACTCGCGATAAAAGGAGCACTCGCGTCGAGGTAAACGAAATGCCTCACCCCCATGCAAGTGCACACTTTTCAAAGCCGGAAAGGCTTTCTTGGTGTTTTCCTTCCAGAATTCACTGTTTCCCTCACAAGGTGTACACATTCGGTCTAGGTAGTGTAAGCGAAGCGTATATTGACGAATCAATTTGATGATACCCCTGGTAAAGTACTGGGGGATAGACCCGTTCCTAAACCAGCCAGCAGGGGGACAAAAATGGGTGACAACCTCAAATACAGTTTGTAAGGCAGACCATCGATACCCAGAGACTAATCAAGCCCGACCTGTTTTAGGGCCTCCAAGACTTCATCCTCTTTTATACACCCTTCACACTGAACCGCTTCGGTCGCCTCAAGACGAGAAAAGTCAGCTAAATAGGCATCGAACTGAGCCATTGTCAGACCGTGCTCCCTGGTAAAAAGATCCTGAAAAAGAGAGCGAAAACCCTCCAAAATCCCGTCGTTTGTAGTCACGAGACGCACATCCAATAATTTGACACTGTCGATGTGTCGATCAGTAGACCGTCAACGCTCCTCTGCATGCAGTGACGCGGCCAAGTTTGTCGCCTCGTGTGGCACTCTTTTTAACCTAGATCTAACTAACACTCCCTCATCTGCCTTGTTATCCAAGGAGTTTAGTTCCGCCTTAGCTACAGTAAAGGTAATGCTATCCCCCGCCTCCACTGCCCGACCCAATCTAGCTTCTAGTGCCACTTTCGTTGCTCTAGATCTAAGGTTGAGTCTACGACTATAATCAGCAACGAAGGACCTAATAACATTCTTAAGATGGCCCCACGACTTATTCCCAATGATAGCACCTGTAAATTCCCTCTGTACTGTTAGTAAAAGCTGTTCCTGGAAGTCCTTCAAATCGAACAACGATGTGTTGAACTTCCAGTACCCAGCCATTCTAGGCTTAGGACTATCTAAGTTTACCCGAACCCGGACAAGCCTATGATCCGAGTAAACTATGTTATGAAAATTTGGACAATCTAAAAGCCCTAGATCGACTCTCCTAATTAAGAACCGATCTAGGTAACTCGAAAGTTGCCCTAAATCGGAGCCACGACTAGAAGTCCAAGTCCATACTACTTCACGGGGTTTCTCATTTCGAAATTTATCGACAAGATCGAACTTATCGATAAAATCACAAAATGCTTTAACATCCCTGTTTGTGTTAGTTCCCCTAGGATTTCCCAAGCAGTCTAAATTGGGATCTAGGACCGCGTTCCACTATCCCGCTAGAATTATCTGATGAGGCGTATCCATAAAGGGCTCGATCCGCCGAAAAAAAGGAACATGCTCAGAATAGGCGTTGGGCGCATAAACCCCAATAAGCCGAAAACCCACATCCTTTACGGTAACATCAAGAATGCACAGTTTTCCCTCAGGATCCGCATAGATTGGGTCACACGACACATTCAGTGTGTGCTAAACTAGCCAGGAAACCCCTCTTGAGCGAGAATCAAAGTATGCTGAATAGAGCTGAAAGTCTCTAGCCAGTACACCCTGATAATCACTGGGAATAAAGTGGGTCTCCTGCAAACAACATACATCCACACCAAGCCGTTGAAGGTCACGTACAACTCGAAGTTTACGAGCGGTGTCCCTCAACCCTCGGCCATTTAAGCTTGCTAATCTGAGTGGCATTATAGTGCTTTAGAGTTGGGCACCCGAAACGAACATTGACGATTTCAAGACACCCACAGATGTCCCCAGAGAACCATGTCCCATTTCAGTTGTGATGAGACCGTCCAGGGACAAACCGCCGATGTCTAAGGGGAAAGTTAATTTTATAGCCCTGTAGAGTGTTGTATGTATACGTACCAACACAAAACTTTTGAAGTTGTCTTAGTTCATCATCATTAAAGAAAGCGAGAGGAGGCGAAATCTTAAAGGAGTTATTTGCCTCCTCCACCATGCTCCATGCACCTTTCGCCTCCCTTCTGGATCTAACTACAGTTAAATATCTGTTTGCATCTAAAAAAAGTTACGGATTGGTAATGTCTTTTTTATGAACCGTTTTCAGAGCAACCAGATGCCGTTAACCCTTTTTATGGTGATTCTTCATCAGGTTTTCCGCCTCTGGAGTTTACTTTGCAAACATCCTTACCAGTGTAAAAAAGAGGTTTCTTTTTTCGAGTCTCTAGTGAGGGACTTCGTTGACGTTTCTGGGATGTGGAGGGAGTGATGGGTGAGGGAGGAGGCGGCATATCAGTCTTCATTGGAGAGGGGGGCGATGTATTTTTAGAGGTGTTGCAGGGGGTGCAGAATGGAGATGGTCTGGGGGAAAGGGACTTTTCTTTTGTTAAAGGGGTCATGTTAGATTTCCTCATTGGTAGGGACGACCTTACTGGGGAAGGTACAACTTTAACTGGGGAGCGAAGTAGTTTTAACTGACTTTACTTGAGTCTCGGGGAATTGTTTTTTTTTCTTTTTTTCCTCCACTTTACGTTCCTCGTCAAGTGTGTTTTTGAGGTTTAGAATTTTTTTAAATTGTTCACCTCCTGGGTCATTGCTAGTTTCAATTTCTAGACGTTCTTCTTCAGCCATGACTTGTGCATATGGTTTTGGTGATTTTTTTCCTGTGACAATATTCCAAATATTCTTTTCTGGGGATTTATCAGAAGTATTGCATAATACTTCGAATTCGTCAGGAGTAATAGTCGTAACTGTAGGATTTGGGGTGGGAAGTGTCTTATCCGATGAAACTTTAGGGGTCAAGTATTCCAGGACCCTGTTTTTGGGGTTAGGCTGGGCCGGTCTCATCCTGGTGGGGCAAGTAAATGTGAGGTGCCCCACCTCGTTACAAATCCAGCAGGCTGGACAACTTCCAGCCACCACAACGGGCAACTTCTCCCCGTTCGCCTCGATATAGTAGGGTACTTTCTTAAAAGCCGATTCATTGAGCCAAACGTCAAAAGACCAAGTTCCATTAAACTTATCAACTGTAATGGCAGTTATCTCACCATACTTTAGAAAAAAGGCACCTAGGTATTCACCTGGTACAACTGCTGGTACTTCAAAAACGGAAATAGTTGTCCGTCTTCTTCCCATATACTCCATACGAAGTATATAGTCTTTTGTAATAATTTCTTTTTTGGAGAGTTAAATGCATTCTTCTTCGGTCTTAAAAAGACTATTCCATGTATTATAGCCTTTGCACTTCACTATTCTCTTGGCTCGCAATCCAGTCGTTGCCATTAGTTTTGCAACTGTTTCCTTAGTCGATCTAATTAACTTCTTTGATTTTCGGTCTACCACAAACATTAGAATGTTTTTTTTTGCAAACTCCTCCAATCTTGGTAATTGAATGATAATGCCAGTCTCTGTTACAAATTCTGCACACTCTTTCGCTTTAACGACAAATTCCCCAATGTTGATATGGAGAGCAGCTGGCCTACTCCATTCAGTCTTTTCCGAAGGCTGAGATGGCTTCTCAACCATTGTTGCTGGGGTCTCTGCAGGCACACAGCTGGCAGTCGCCATGGCCGGAGAAAAAAGAACAAACTCCAAATAACAAAAATAAGGAGTAACAATAATAGAAAAAGCAACAAGTTTAACAAATAACAAATATATAACGATAAATAACAATGGACTTACAATAGAGAATAAACGAACGTAATAGGAGGCATGTTTTCTCGTTGCTTACCGAGACAAATAGTATTCACTATTCACTCTTAATATACACACGAATGTAGAATATTTCATCATTAATCAATTACCTTTGATATTACACTGGTTAATACTTAAATTACTTAAATCATAATCTTCAAGGCATGACTATTTATTTCTTAACTTTTTCCTTTGAAAGTAAATTACAATCTTCAAGGAATAAATTAAATTATTTTATTTCAATGTTCCTTTGGAAGTTTTAACGTTATTTTAATAACATATTTTATTTATTTTTGCTTATATTGTTACGTTTTCGTTGTCCTATGAAAGTTTTCTAGTTATTTTAAGAAATTTTTTTTTGTTGCTTATATCGTATCATTAAGGGCCAATTGCTTCATAAAAGGCCAAATCCACAAAATTTTGCCCGTTTCTGATAGCGATTTGACCTTTTTTTATATAACACTGGGCTGAATAACGTCCCTTATTTTTCAAAATGGTTTGCTAACCAGCGAGCATGAAAAAACTGACAAAATTTGATTATCTGTGATAAAAAAACTACTTGACCAATTTACGTAATTTTTGGTGTACAATATCTTTGTTCCGTCACGTTTATATACATGATACCAGTACGTTTTTATTTTTATATTTTATCGGTTTTCCGTATTGAGGCTTTTCCGAAGTTGCACCAAGAATTCAACTTAATTCAGTTTAAGAAGATGGCCTGAACATTTATTAATTAACAATAAATTACCTTCATGTTGAAGGGAAAAAAACAACGTTCGTTGATGAATAGTTAGAAATATTGTTTATATTTAACAAATATTATTTGTGTTTTTCTAAATCTTTTAAATGTTTGAACCGAACATATTCTTAAAAAGGGAGATCCGCCCAAACAGGCATAACAAATAATCCCTTTGTCTTTGTTCATTTACCTGCAATGTTCAAATGTTAGAGTCGGTTTAACGGTTATTTATGTACGAACTTTCATGGAAGCAAAACTATTGTTCAAACACAAATTTGTATGGTGTCTCAAAAGGGACATAATAATTAGATATTATTTTACTATGATTTATGGTGAGGGCAGGAGGGGACAATGTTAAAATTCAGCAATTATGAATTTTTAATCGATTATCAGTTTTCTTTATATAGAAATAAGGGAATCACTGTAGGTTAAACAAAAGAACAATTCTTTTATAGTGGGTGATCAGTTTCGCATATAAATTTAAAGTAAAATCTTGTCATACTATTTTGGTGTTTGAAGATATTTATTTTGGTCATGGAAGATAAATCTTGTGTGTTTTTTTTTGGTGTTGGGTGGAGGAAGATGCTTTCACTTCTTTAGATGAATCAACCTTCTATTACTTTTAATTAGTGGGAAAAAAATCGGTTTACTACAAAAAGTATAAATGGCCTCGACATGAGAGATTGTTATAGTGTAACTTAATATACAAAATTTATCTCCCATCTAAATTCTAAAATCGGCAGCACCATAAATTTGCTAACTGCAATCCCCCAGCAGTAAAATCGGTTAATTACCGAATATAACTTGTGAAAATCACCCCCTTTTTTCATGTATTTTGCTTTCATTTCTGATAAACACATGGTACAAATAATATATATATATATATATATATTTATTGCAAGTATGAAAGGAAGATGAATTCTATCGTTCATCATTAAAAGTTAATAAAGAAAAGAAAAATGACCAGTTTTGCCCTCTCTTAAAAAAGGCTGTATCGAGGGATTTAAAAAAAAACGAGGGATTTAAAACAGAAGGGGGGGGGAAAGAGAGAGTACAGAAAAGTAAATAGTGTTATATGTACAATGGAGGATGAATCTTAGAGACTGATCACATCTAGTCCCAATAGACATTTCCTTCCGAGTTAGCCAGTCAGATCAGTCCCTCGGGCTCTATCCGCCCACATTTGTATGGATTACCCAAAAATCACAAAGCGGATATCCCAATTAGACCCGTTCCTTCTATGGTAGGGTCATCACAACAGAAGGTTGCAAAATAGATCTTCAATATTTTACAGCCAGTATTGAAGTACTATAGTAAATACTGTTGTAAAGATTCATTTCATTTTGCAAAGTACATTCAAGATTCTAAGGTTGCGAATAAATGTAAGTGTTCTTACGATATTAACAACCTATTTACCTGTGTCCCTATTTTGGAAACAATCGATATCTGTGCCGATTTTTTATATCTTAACCATTTATCGTCTCCTTCAATTCCTGAAAGCATATTCGTGCAGTTGATGAAATTTGCCACTACATCTGTTGAATTCAGTTGTAACGATGTTATGTATTGGCAAATAGACGGTGTATCTATGGGATCATCCTAATACCGATATGCCGAATATTTTTGTGGGGTTTTTGAGAAGGCTTTATTATCTGGACTCTCTAAACCTTTAGTCTATTTCCGATATGTAGACAATACATTTTGCCTTTTAACTAATAATAACACAGAAGCAAATACATTCTTCTCTTTACTCAATTAAATGCATCCCGCATTAAAATATACCTATGAAGGAGAGTGTAATTCCACTTTAGCTTTCCTGGTAACAAAAACCCCATCAAGTAACCTTACATTAATCTATCGTAAACCTACATTTACAGGATTATATACTCACTGGGATTCATTTCGTCCTAACAAACGATTTGGACATTAACAAACAGAGCCCCTATGATTTGTTCAAAATCAAAATTGGACGAAGAAATTAAAACTATAACTAATACTTTATCCAATAACGGCTATCCTCTTGATGTGATTAGGGCAGTCACCCAAAGGAAAATAAATACTTTTTTCCAAAATAAAACCAAATACGGTGACTAAATGTCTGATTTACATTCGTTTACCTAGTTTAGATACAGTGAGAAATTCGCCAAGCAAATAAGCTCAGCAGTTGTAAATTTTTATTTTTCTTCGGATGTGCATGTTGTGTTTCCTACAAAACCTTTATTGGCGTCCTCTCGTAAAGACGTTTTACCCCCACCATAAAAATAATGTAATTTATCATTTTGAATGTAGTTGCAGTGATGACTACGTGGGTAGGACGATGTTAACATTGGTTAGTAGAGTCCAACAGCACATTCTGAGTAAGATCAGGAATGGAACCTTCTGGTCAATGGACGTTCAAAATAACACATACATTTCTTCCATTACAGACCATTTACTTAAAAACCCGTCGTGTGCTAGGAATTTTAGCATGGACTCCGTCACCATTCTCAGTCATTCTCACTTCTAAAATCTTGGAGACGATCCCTGTTCGTTTTAAACGTCCCTCCCTGATCGTTACTTTTTTTTGTTTTGGTAATACAAAAAACAACAAAAAAGTAATATGTAAATTAGTTGGCAAATGTTTCCATTTAATTTTAATTGAATGAAAAACAGCTTACAAATTTCAAATGAATTGCAAAATTGGGACGTAAACATCCTAAATTTTGTTGGGTTGTTTTTCACTTGAAATGGATCACAAAAGTCAAGATAAACGTCCTACTTATAGTTGAATGTGTCTTCCAAATGTTTGTAAAAGTTCAGGAAAATTGATAAAGATTTGCTACTTTCATATTGCAAGAGAAATGAAGGTGTAAAAATAAGTTTGGATAAAAAAATCATATTTCACAGTTTCGGCTGTTCGAAATAACATACGTTTAAAAATAATGCAATGGATGAAATAAGATACAAATTATATATTTTGAAAGATTATTTTCTTTTTTTACACGATAAACATGGTTTTAAGATTTTACTAGAAATATGTGAGAAAGAAGTTTAAATAGGTTTATTTGTAAATGCCGAAAGTGTAGGCATGGCTTTAGCATAAGTTTAATTAAATATTATCAGAACAGAATAGTTCTAACTAAACATAGTTTATATTCAAATTTCTATTTTTTTAGATTCGTTCTGAAATGCAAATAAACAAAATCGCATCTTGTTTACAGCTGCATGACTATTGTTGCTGCTACTACAACAGTTCTAAAAGTTAATAAATGGAACCCATTTTTTCGGATAGGCTAATAAAAAACAGCTACAACTAAAAGAGAAAACAATTTTAATGAGTAAAAAGAGTAAAACGATTGATTTACTTAGTGTTTGAGTACGATAGGGACGTCCAAAGCACACCATAAAAAGTATGTTATCAATAATGTTTAATTTGTATGGATAGGCAAAAGGGAAACAAATTACTTAAATTGAATACTGCACTTATAATAACTTAAAGAATATAACTGAAGTGAACACTTTTAAGGGAAAAAGTGTGAATGTCATCAAAATAAATATAAAAATTGTTTAAAAAGACCAATAGATGCAACGATTTTTGCTATCATTTTGTTAGTGTTTAGCTTGACTTTTTTATATAATAAAAATCAAATTAAAAATAAATATTTTAAAAGTATTGTGGTTTGTTAATATATTTGTCAATAAAAAAAATGAGACCATTTCAAAGTGAAAATAAGTTTTAAGTCATGTCACATTTACACACAAAAAAATTTAAATTCGAAAAAAAATTGAATGGATAAGCCTTTAAATTAAAAAAAAAAGAAAAAATGATAAAAAGTATATAATACTTACTTTTGTCATTAAGACAAAGTTTCTTTTTCAGCTTAATGAATGTAAGCAACAAAAAAACTCATAAAGAGAATAAGATTATTAACACATGTTTGTTAAAACGATAATATTCTCTTAAAGAGTTGACACTAATAAAGTCTATTATGATCTATATTTTTACAATGTTAGGAATTCAAAAACCTCTTGCTCACCTCGATCAAATAAACATTCTATAAGAAATCACAAATTAATCAGTCAAAGTAGAATTCAGTCTTTTATGATTAATAATAGGTTTATATTATATTCAAATATCGATGAAAAATATTTTCGAAGTAGATGTTTAAACTTTAAAATGTCTAAATGATTTAATTTAATGAATTAAAATCTCTGAGAAATTAATTATTCTTGCTTTCTTTGTTATTCACAAGGTCAGAGTGTATATTAACGAGAAAATAATGTAAAAAATCAAAACATAAAAATATCATATTTATTTGTACTTTTTATTGATGAATTCATGGATACTTTACCCAAAAGTGTTTACCAATAAAAACAAAAAGGTCAATGTGATATGCTTGTTAAGAATCTTTCGCTTTACATAACATTAAAATTTCGATCGATCAGAATATATTTTTTCAGATTTCATAAATTAAATGAGGAAGGGGTGAATCATGTTGAAAGAATATTTTTCCTCATATATTGTACAAAAACATTTCATAGATAAACTAGTTTAATAATGAATAAGTATTGAACATTCCGTGAAAATCTGACTGTTACTTGATTTTTGCTAGATTCACTAAACACCTGCGTGTTAGCGCATGAAAAGTGGACACTACATAGGAACGTTGTTTTAAGCATAAATAAAAGAAAACACGTTTTTATTTTCTCATTGTCATTATTTTTATGTTGAATTTTTTTTTGATTTTCAGCAGTTTATATTATGTTTTTTCTTTTGCATGGTAGAAAAGTTATAATGATAATATAAACCTACATGAAAGTAAAATCATGTTACATATAGGGGTAAATTCTATAGTGAGCTTTTGAGGTTCCTAGAGTATGAAAAAGTTTTTTAATGTTCGATACTCGTCATGTTCAAGTTTTATTTTAAGCACAATAAACTAAGAATATACTATTTAATTTCTTCTCGCTCAAAAAAAGATCAAACGCTATGTCTCCACTGATTAGTTTCATAATTTCATGACAAAATTCCTCATATAGGATTGGTAAAACCTTTTAAAACAACTGTGTGGTTCTTTAAAAAGTTACGAAAATGGCCGTTTATTGGTAGTTACATTTTAACACTTATTTTCTTAAACCTCTTCAAATATATAATTTAGATTATGATTTAATTCATGTGGAATTATCTTTATTTCCAAACAAAATACTGGTATTTTTAGGACTTAAACTGCTTTTGGTTTCAGATTATGACTACTTTAGTAGAACCAATCGTCTTTAAATCTGTGATTACCTAAAACGTTTTATTGTCGGTGTTTTTCGCTATAAATAATTAGCCAATTGAAATATAATGAAATAAATATTACCTTGGCTTTATATATGAGAGAATATAAGCCACTGATGGTTATTGATCTAAGCATATATTGAATGTACGACTTTTGGCAGTATCATAAACTAGCCATGATATTTAAAAAAAACTAGTTTTCTTTGCTAAAATAACATTAAATAATAAAAGTTAATTCTAATTAAAAATACAAAAATAAATTGCTTACTAGCCAATCTGAATTATACATTTTCTCATAAATTATTAAAAAATAATAATTGTACAGCCATATAGTATGGTAATATCATTTAACATTCTTTTTTTCAATTGTGCATAAATAATTAGAATAATATGTTTTACTTCTAAATAATCGTTAGGATATAATCTTACAAATAGAATGACATTTTAAATTTAATTAATATAATGTATAACAATGTGTTGGTCTTGATATGTGATGTGTGATCTTAAGTATAGATGGTACTTCTGTGTTAGTGTGATGTTATCTTTGGCCATCAACTGCTCGCCATTCCAGTATCAGCTGTGGCTGGAATGTGATAAACTAACATTAATTTTGAGCTGACATGGATGGCATGCGTTATTTGAAATTCAATGTAATAATTAATATGTGTCCTTAACAACAAATTTGTGTTCAAAAAGTTGGTTGTCAGTGCAGGTAATATAGGTCGCTAGGTAGCTTTTGCTGAGGGAGAAAGTGTGGCTGTCCTAGTGACAAAGTCATGGTGTTACTGTTTTCTGCTGCTTGACCCAGCTACTTAAAACAGTGTGCAGATGTACACCGCTATGAGTATGTTCAATTATTCTGGTGTGATCATGGTGATCAAAGAAATCTCAGTGTATCGAATTGCACTTTTATGCAGTTCAGAATTGCAGAAATAACACACATTTGGACAGCAAATTCTATAATACAAGAATGAAGAATGCATGTCAGGCATTACTTAACAAAATTAGATCTAAAATCTTTAACATTGTTTAGAAAGAGGCATATACTCTTAAATCGATAATTGTTACTAGTTTACCACTGAAAAGCTTAGAATTATTAAATTATCAAATGACAACAGCTGCTACTGATTTTAACACCAGAATATAAGCATGTAAATATTGTATAATGGTTTGACATTGGGTATGCAGTGACACTAATTTCTGTAAAGATACCTTATATATTGGGTTTCACTTACTGCTATCTGCTTATGTGACCAAAAATCTATTCAACACAACTCTATTTTTTATGTTTACTGTTTTACCTTTTTGATCTTGAAATAAATCTTGAATTTTGCTTTAATTGATTCGAATCATTTGTTACCTGTTTTTCATGCATAACAGTTAAAAGATTAGATATATAAGTGAGAGAAAATAAATCATTTGGTTCCAGAAGTGTTTAGTTTATGATGAGAATCGTCACTAAACAACTGTCCATGGGATACATTGCTGACGGCCAGATGTTTTTAGTTGTTAGAGTATAAACAAATGAAAAGAGGGCACAGTGAAAGCCAATATCATGTATTGAACATTAATATAATATCATTTCTTGTAATGTATCTTTAAAATTTTATTTTATATTTGCAGATTCATAAGCAAAAAACATACAAACTGACATCACTTATTGGCTTTCAATAGATCTCTATTACCTGGATGTCTTGCAATATGCAAATGATTACCAGAAATGTTGAAAATTTTCTAGATGTGAATTATCTGCAAATAGAAAAATCATATTCTTGTGAAAGTGAATTATCTATATCATTTGTAAAATGTGGTAAAACATCTTCTGGATAAATATTTTTTTCTACAAAGGAAGCAAAACATTTTCTGCATTCAGTCAAAAAACGTGTAAAAATCTAAAATGTGTAAAAATTAAAACGTGTTAATTCTGTTTTTTTATAACAGGTTAGAAGATCAGATATATAAGTGTAAGAAAATAAATGATTTGGTTCCGAAAGTGTTCACTTTATGATGAAAATCGTTAGTAAACAACTGTCCGTGGGTCACATTTCTGATGTACAGATGCTTTTACTGGTTAGAGCATAAACAAATTAAAAGAGGGCACTGTGAAAGCCAATATCATGCATGAAAAATTAATGTAATAACATTTCCTGTAATGTATCTTTCAAAATTTTATTTTATATTTGCAGATTCACCATTGACGAGCAAATGAACAAATAAAAACTGCAATGACTTATTGGTGTCCAATAGATTTTCATTACCAAATGTCTTGTAACATGTAATTGATTAAAACAAATGTTGAGAATTTTCAAGATGTGAATTATCTGAACATAGAAAAATCATATTCTTGTGAGAGTGAACTTACCACATTTTACTCATGAAAAAGGTAAAAACATTTTCTTGATAAATATTTTCTACAAAGAAAACGGAACATTTTCTGCATTCAGTCAGAAAAAGTGTAAAAATCTAAACTAATTCTTATACTGGAATTAAGCCATCATTAACGCATTTTAAAATGGAGAGACCTTATTCTTGTGAAGTATGTGAATCTTCTTTTTCACAAAAGTCAAATTTGTCAAATCACATGCGGATTCACACTGGAGAGAAGCTATATTTTTGTGAAGTATGTGAAGCCTCTTTTTCAGATAAATCAACTTTGTCAGTTCACATGCAGATTCACACTGGAGAGAAGCTATATTATTGTGAAGTATGTGAATCTTCTTTTTCACAAAAGTCACATTTGTCAGTTCACATGCGGATTCACACTGGAGAGAAGCCATATTTTTGTGAAGTATGTGAATCTTCTTTTTCACAAAAGTCAAATTTGTCAGTTCACAGACGGATTCACACTGGAGAGAAGCCATATTATTGTGAAGTATGTGAATCTTCTTTTTCAAGAAAGTCAAATTTGACAAGGCACCTGCGGATTCACACTGGAGAGAAGCCATATTTTTGTGAAGTATGTGAATCTTCTTTTTCAGTAAAGTCACATTTGTCAGTTCACATGCGGATTCACACTGGAGAGAAGCCATATTTTTGTGAAGTATGTGAATCTTCTTTTTCACATAAATCACATTTGTCAGATCACATGCGGATTCACACTGGAGAGAAGCCATATTATTGTGAAGTATGTGAATCTTCTTTTTCACAAAAGTCATATTTGTCAGTTCACATGCGGATTCACACTGGAGAGAAGCCATATTTTTGTGAAGTATGTGAATCTTCTTTTTCAAGAAAATCAAATTTGTCAGATCACATGCGAATTCACACTGGAGAGAAGCCATATTATTGTGAAGTATGTGAATCTTCTTTTTCACGAAAGTCATATTTGTCAGATCACAGGCGGATTCACACTGGAGAGAAGCCATATTATTGTGAAGTATGTGAATCTTCTTTTTCACGAAAGTCATATTTGTCAGATCACAGGCGGATTCACACTGGAGAGAAGCCATATTATTGTGAAGTATGTGAATCTTCTTTTTCAAGAAAATCAAATTTGTCAGTTCACATGCGAATTCACACTGGAGAGAAGCCATATTATTGTGAAGTATGTGAATCTTCTTTTTCACAAAAGTCATATTTGTCAGTTCACAGGCGGATTCACACTGGAGAGAAGCCATATTATTGTGAAGTATGTGAATCTTCTTTTTCACGAAAGTCATATTTGTCAGTTCACATGCGGATTCACATGACGAAATAAACATCATACCAATTGTAGTGGAGGCAACTGGTCTAGTGAAGAAAATACTTAGACACAATCCCTTGAAGACCAAACTGTATGGAAGTACAAATAGCAGCCTTAAAAGGAACAACATCTATTCTAAAGAGAGTCCTCGGATATGAATTTTACTCATAGGGAAATCAAGTGTTAGCCTCAAGAGTTGGCCCCTTGATCTCTTTAGATAAACTGAATTGAAATGATAAACAAAGAGAGAAGGTATATTTTTTCTTCAGAAAAATCAAATTTATCGAATCACATTCGAACACAACATGATAACATAACATCAGGAGTTCAGGATTGGCTTAGAAAACATGGTATTTGAAACAAATAAACATACAAGTGGTAGTAGAGGCAACTGGGCTTATGAGTAAAAGCTAGACACAATACCTGGAATATCAAGCTATTGCAAAGTACAGATAGAAGCCCTAAATATGAAACTCTATCCTTTACAGAACTTTTAGATATAAATTTATCTAAAACAAAATCAAGTTGTAGATCCAGGACAGAGCCCCTTCATATTTTCGAAATAACTGAAGTAAGAAAAATAGAAATCGTATTCTTATGAAGCATGTGGCTCTTCTTATAGTTGAAACGTACATTTGTTTAACTCTTGCAGATGCACACTGTAGGAATTTGAATTACCTACTAGGCACCATCTTCGAATCTCTAAGGTCTATCTATGCAAGGTTTTGTCACGACAATCTGACATGAGGATACTACACCCTATAAGTAATTCCTGAACAAATATACAAAATAAAATAGTATTTGAAGCACAAATAATATCTTCTCGACACAGCTATACACTGGCTCATACCAGGAATAGTTCATCTTCTAGTGATGTTACTTCAAGTAAAAGCACTAAGTTGGATAATCCACCAAACTAGATGAATTCTTATCATGGAATTCTGTAAGACCAAGAGACAACCATAAAGACATAGTGAACTGGTCCATTGCAAAGGGGAAAATTATTATTCTTAACTTCTTTACTAACTCAACGTTTTACACGAAAAAGAGACATTTTTTTAATAGTCGAATATCTATGTATATCATATATGGTAGGCGCTTCTTGATTGCTGAGAACTTTGACTGAAGTAAAATGAAACAAAAACTGATACTTTTACCTACTAAACAGGATAGATTACATTACCTTCTAGGCATCATCTTATAGTGTCATGTGTTTCTGTCTATGTGTTTGGCAGGGCAATCTGACATAAGTATGCTATCCTCGACATCTAAACCCTGACCAAATATTCAAAATAACATTGTATTCGAAGTCCAATTATAATCTCCTTTACACGGCTATACACTGACTCAAACATGGAATTGTGCACCTTTTCCTAGTTATGTTAATTCAAGTAACAGTGCTTAGCCACCATATATTCCACCAGACTAGATGAATTTCTATCTTGGAATCCGGTAAGGCCAAGAATGCTATACTTTAACATAGTTAACTGCTCACTTGCGAGAAGAAAATTTATATTCTTAACTTATATATAAACTACATTTAATAGGTAAAAAAGAATTTTAATTGAACTTACAAATATATATGTCTCTCATATAGAAATGAAATGTTTTCTTTGGGAAGTAGTTCCTTGATTTCTGAAAATATCCTCTTGAATAAAATGAAAAAAGAGGGTATCTTTTGCACTGAGGCAGCAAGCATTTCAGACAATTCGGCCGCAACAAGACATACATTTATATTTACCAAATGTGAAGCAAAGAGAAGGTATGCAGGGATAACCTAAGAACAAATTCAGTCACAGAACCTAGGTACTTACGATTTCTGGAAAGTTTTTAATTGTGTGGTAAACAGTAGACAATAAACAATTCCCCCGCTATCAAACCACAATGATGTCGCTTGCACGGCAATTGATAAGACTGAACTACTTGCCCAGCGTTTTGCTTTAAACTCTACTTTG
Organism: Sepiola atlantica; assembly: GCA_963556195.1. Lineage (NCBI taxonomy): Eukaryota > Metazoa > Mollusca > Cephalopoda > Sepiida > Sepiolidae > Sepiola > Sepiola atlantica. The sequence continues at coordinate 110,961,227 of OY744525.1, forward strand.
GACTCTGGAAATTACGCCCTCACTAAAATTCTATTACGGACGAAAGCCACACTTCAAAACCTGTTCATCACCCTTTCTCAGGTAAGGATCAGCATAAAAACCTTGACACCTGCAAACTCTGTGAGCCTGATCTTATACCAGTAATAGTAATAAAGAAATGATCTGCTAAACTGGCCCCTGGCCTCTTTTAACTATACAGCAAATGCCTGATGAATCTTCCTTCAATGACACCTGGAAAATTATCTTTGTGTGGTACCAGTCTTCCACAATTCTCGAGATAGAAATGATCTTCAGAATTATCGCCCCATCAGTCTACTCTCGGTCCCTGCTAACATTTTTGAATCTAGCGATAGTTCTGCACCTTGTTAATGCTAAACTTCTTTCTAACTGTCAGTATGGATTAAGGCAAGCACATTCTTCTGCTGATATCATAACGGTTATCTTTTAATGCACATATCATACACTGGACAAGGCAGGTGAAGCTAGAGTGGTAGCACTTGATATATCCAAAGCCTTTGAAAAACTCAGGCATACAAGTTTTCTCATAAAACCTTACTCATATGGTATTACTGGACGAATATTTAATATAATGAGATCCTTCGTAACCAAATAAAAGATCCAGGTTGTCCTCGATTGTCTTTTACTAAGCAACATGACATAAATGCTGGTGTTGTCCAGGGATCTATCCTTACACCGTAACTTCCTGATTTTTAAAAATGACCTCCCTGATGACATTGAGTCTGATATATGTATATTTGCTGACAGGACAACACTCTACTCTCAATATGTTGGCAAAACTGGTGCGCACATATCCGAGGCAATGTATGAATCATTAGAAAGTGACCCCCAGACTGTAGTGGAATGAGGTTATAAATGGATGGTAACATTTAATACTGCAAAGACAACCATCGATTGCCATGGCAAATAACACCCTACCTGAGAGTCCAATGTTCTAACCAATCAGCCTATCATTCACAAGTAACATGAATATGAACACATTGTCAAGGCTGCTGAAAAGAAGGTCTGCTCCCACTACCATGCTTGTAAAGTTCTCACACCTGACAATATCATATATATCTACAAAGCCACCATCATAGAGTAGTGTTGCCACATCTCGGATGTTACATCATCCACTAGTCTTTCCCTCTTAGACAAAGTCCAAAAAAGAGTCTCTAACTTAATAGGTCTCATATTATCCACCAAGTGCAGCCAATGTTGCATCCTTGTGCATGTTTTAAAAGTACTTCAATGGATTGTGCTCTGATGAACTTGTAATTCTAGTGGCCATTCGACATAAATACATTAAACTATCTTGACGATTAGCTAAGTCCCATCCATTCACTGTGGAGGTCCATAGATGTCGAACAGCCTTTTACTTCAATAGCTTCTTTCCTTGTGTGGCCAGCCTCATGAACTCACTCTCTGCTCCCTGTTTCCCTAACTAGCGATGCAAAATTAAAAAAAAATCTAAACAAATAGCTCACTGCACAGATCCAAACTTATAATGACCCTCCAAACTTAACCCTTAATTCTCAGTAGACCTGTACGTCTACAGTGGAAGCCTGTCTTGTTTGGGGTGAACTATGATAAAAAAGACTATTTTGTGGTGGAATGTGATTCTTTTACAAAGAAATCCTATTTGTTGATAACCATGCGCATACACACTGTAATATGTCACAACAAAGTAAATACCACAAGTTAATAAAATAGTTATGTGGTCTATTGGGATGAAGAAAGTCACTATAGTCACTGCTATACTATGGAATATCTATTTAACCCATGAAGAAATCAACTGTTACCTCCAGGTAGTTGTTCTCTAATCTCTGACAGCATAACTAAGCTAAACAGAAAATAAAGAGAGAAACAATATTATTGTAATGTCATCCTTTTATTCAGAAATCGCATTTGTTGAGGCACTGTAAGACAGAATTTGAATGCTTACTAGTGAGATTTTGAATGTCTACTAGGCACTGTCCCTGAGTGTTTAAGGTCTATCTGTACTTTTTTTTTCTAGGATAACCTTACATGTTGATACTTCCTACTACCCGAGTGTTTACCGTCTCTCTGTACATGTTTTCTTTTCTGGACAACCTGACATGTTGATACTTCCACCTACAAGTAAACCCTGACCAAATATAAAATAAACATTACACAAATAAGATTTCCTGTCTAGCTACCCCACACTGGCTTATATAAGGAATGCTTTACCTCTAAAATTGATGTTGCCTTTAATAACAGTACTATGCTTGATACCTTATCAGACTAAATAAATTATTGTCCTGGACTCTGAGAAGACCAAGAGACCCCAAGAAAGATATAATATAACATAGTTAACTGGTTAATTGAACAAAGAAAATTAATTGTTTTTAATATTATGTTTAAGAGGTAAAGGAGAGGTTTAATGAAACAATCAGATATTAAAGTATGTTATATATAGAACAAGTCTTCACAGAACTTAAACTCAAGTAAAATGGAGAAAAAATAGAGAAACCGTTATATTATGAAGAATGTATTGTAGCATTTTAGGCAAAATAACAATTGTGAAGGCTCTTGGAGACGCAAGTTATTTTCTGGTGAAGAATACTACTCATCTTTTTTTAAAATTTATTAAAGTAGATGAACAAATGATGAGTAAGAACAGGGCAATATTTTATGAGCTGCCAGAACCCAAAACCTTTTACTGGTATATGGACTTCAAGGAACAACAGCCACTAGAACAACCTTCATTACAAACCTGGCAAAATATTTTGGACAAGACTGTCTTACAAATGAGATAGAAACACCAAATAAGCCTGTCATAGAGCTGTCAGAAATGTTTCAAGACCTTCCATTGCTGAAAACTAGAAAAATCGGCCAACCAAAAACGTGCCAAATATACTTTGTAAGAACTATTCCAGCAATATACAGGTAAGGAAAGCTCTGTAGACTGGCTGATAAAACGACCACTCCACTATGATGAGGAGAGGAAGATAATGGATGTCTTATATCAATGTTCAATACCAATGCTTAAAAGATCAGTGGTTTCAACAAGAGCAGGGTTTAGCACACATGAGTAGAGAGTGTAAGCCACCTTACATCCAGTTTTAAATTTCTGCGGCTGGTAAGTGACGACTACAAAATGTAACAATGAAGCATGTAAATATCTCCATTTGACCATCTGTAAAAAAATACTATCCAGTAAAGCAGCAAATCCTTGAAACATATACCAAAAAGAACTGTTGGAAATAAGTCACACCATCCACTGTAACTATCCAATCCCTACAGAAAACTGAAGCTACTAAACCTACACATAGTCATATTGTGTACCTGATTATTCTGGCTTAAACAGATGAAAGCAAGAAAATAATAAAATACATATGTTTTATGTACAACATGTAAATAAATTTGAATCTTAGGAAGATCTCCATCATTCCAGTAATAAAAAGAGCTATCAGGCTCATGAAAAGTTTTTCAAAACCTACATGGCAAATATACCCGGTTAACCAAGTGCAAGAGAGATACAAAGAATTACGCTTAAAGGTACAATAATAATATATAATAGAACTATCCAGTGAAGTCCTTGAAATAGCAGTTAACCAGAGTATCAGGCAGAACACCTGTTCCCCAGAAAACAAAACAATAAGGATTTTAAAAAACTTGTTATATATTTTTTCAAACAAAAATTAAATTTAATTAAGCACTTAAAAACACACAAGAACCGAATTTTTTGGCAAGATATGCAACTACTCACTGTATTTAAAACTTATTGCTATAAAGTATAACACTTTACTTTGGTAAATTCCTTACTGTAAACATGAATTCACACAGGATAAAACAGTATTCTTGGGAAAAAAGTTTTAAAAAGTTAAAATATACTTTGACATCTTTCATTTCTTAATTGTTCATACATTTCAACTTTTACATGATTAAAACTGAAGAAAAATACGTTTTCATTCATTCAATGAAGATAAAAGCCAACATAAAGTGAAAAATATTTCTTGAAAAGCAAATAATTTGTGACATTTCTTTTTGAGAATAACATCAGAGTTTCTGTCATAAAAAACGTGAAATACAATTTTTTTTTCATATAAAAAACAAATTTTGTTTATTTAATAGTTAAGAGGAAGTAACTGGTTTGGAATATGGCCAGTGAGAGTGAAACCTGTGCATTACATAGGAATGATATGATTGATGTGTAAAACAAGTATTACAGACAGGCTCGGATCTTATAATTTAAGAGGAAAATTAAATCTGGACAGTATAAGCAGATGCGTGCAGAACACATGATGCCTATAATAGAAGTAGAAGGGTCAATCAACAGTGGAAGACAAAGGAAAATATAGAAAGTGATAGAATCAACTTTAAAGAGAGATATGTAAATACCTGGCAGAAATAGGTTACTTTAGAAATCAATTTCTGAAAACTGTCAAACACATGCCAAAATTAAAAATAGACGTTAAACCGAATATGATGATGATTATGAAATAGGAAGTAACTTGTTTGGGAGATGGTTCACATATAAACGCAGAATAAACAATGGGGAACTATTGTGGTTATATTTGTTTTAATTCAGCAAAGTTATGACAATAAAACATAACATTTTCTATTTTTCAGTTTCTTGTATATCTCTAATTAAAATAACTCTAATAGCTTATAACTAAAACTTATTTTATATGTTATATGACTCTTACTCGACTGTCAATGCCATCTGATACGTTCCAGGGAAATACAGTGCTACAACGTTTACATTGGTCATTTAAAAACAATGACGTGGGATTTTTTTAAAACTTTACAAGGTGAGAAAGTTATAAAGCCTGCAAAGAATACATAAAAACTGAGAAACAACTATTTTTTGTTGCACACGATATATATTGTCCAGGTAAGAATACATTTAGTTGATCTATAGGTATTAGTTATTCTCTAATGCCTGTCTCCTTATCTTCTGCCTTAAAACACTGATCCCTTATCTGGAACTTGCCCTAACTCTAAGACAGTTAACTAGATATAATTTTAATCTCAGTAAATTTGGACCATATATAGTAACGGTACCTAAGAACGCTTTAGATAGTCCTCAGTTTGAAACATTTGAGAAATAAAACAGTTCCAATAAAATTTGCCCTGCCACCGTTTTATGGAAACAAAAGAATTTCGTTGATGTGTTTGTCTTTGTTTTCTTTTCATCAAAAGATAAAGCTTTTAAAGTTGTACACCATCTGTCAGCTTACCTGCCCATTGCTCCATCATTTGCATCTACAGGTCATGTCGCTGGATTCACACATTCGCATTCATTCAGTAATTAACCCCTACGTAGCCAGGGGGGTAAGGCCCCCCCCCCTGCAATTACATTTGCACCCCCTGAAATTTGTGATCCAAAAAATATTGTAAATATAAATACTCTTATATTTCCTAGTCAACTATACTTCTTCATTATGAACCAGTATTTACTTTTGTGTAATATATTTTACAGCAGGGCCGGATTAAGGGGCTGGGGCCCTGGGCCACCCACCAAGAGAGGACCTCCCACCAATTTTTAATATAATTTCCGATTTCAAAAACGCTTCTTTGGATTTTATTTTGTTTAAAACTTAATTTTCCATTCCTGGTACTAATGATACCATAATAAATATTTACGGATTTTAAACTACCAGTTAAAATAAATCTATTGACCATAATAACTTCTAAATATGATTTAAATTTATGTTACCTTGTAAAAAGAAAAGAAATTAAAATGTACGTGTTCTCAAACTCAAACATAACTTCGCTAGTTTCAGATCAAGTGGTGAGGGAAACAAAGCCTCGATGCTTTTCACCTGTTTTCTGCTTGGTGAAAGAGATTGTCAGTGTATCTGTCTTTTTTGTCAACTTACCAAATATATTTTTTTTAATATTGTTAATTCACACTATTTAATATTATAAATTATCAATTAAATAATTATAATCCAAATGATGTAATATAAACACAAAATTAATTCACGTTGTTGTTCTGCCAGCTTCTTTTAAAGATATTTTTTTAATTTATAAAAGAAAGTGTTGTCTTCATTCAAAAGATAGAAATGAATACTAGCAACCTAAATTATTTTCAAATGAAAGTGGGAATTAGTTTAAAAAATTATTTTTGTATTTTATCACGAATCTCAAATACGTTTTTTTCTTTTTGTTGTCAGTTGCAACTATTAATTTAAAAAATTGTGAATGTTACATTCAACATTTTTTAAATTAACATAGAAAAAAATCCCAGATTTCACCCGAGATGAAGTTGAAAGAAAAACAGCATTGGTAGGGTATAAACCCCACGTACAAATAGAAGATTATAATAGAATTCTGTAGAGCTAGCAAGTAGCTACCTTATTTTACGAACTTTATGTTATTATTACTGTGTTTACTATGCTTTATGTGCTTTACTATGCTGATGTTGTTATTTACATGTACCTACCGAAATACACAATATATTTAGATTATATAAAAGAAATTGAAATTTTGTATCTACTTATTTATATTTATATATCAGTACACACACACACACTGAACCAAAACGTTACCCATATTAGAATATCAATATTAGTTTTGCCCCCCCCCCCCTAAAAATGCCTTGCCCCCCCTAAAAATGTCTCCCCCCTCTAAGTTAGAAGTCTGGCTACGTGCCTGTAATTAACACGTGTATGATAGACTGTATCTTTGTTTTACAGAGAAGTAGCACAGTAAATTTTGTTTTGAGAAAACAACCCCATGAAGAAAAAATCACATTAAAAAATAGTTTCGTATTCCTTAGATGAGTTTCAACTTTTTTAATGAATTTTCTGTAAATATAAAGTCGGATGACTCACGTTATATTTTTAGTTGGCCTTTTTGTTGGTAAATATTACATGGACCAAGTTTATTCCGTTATTTGTTTCGCTAATTTCTGATCTCTTCTGCATTATCTCGTCTTATACCAGTCAATATGTAAACAACATGTCCCCTATCATTCTTGCCTATAATTCTGTGAACTAAGCCTTTTATAACCACCTACACTGGTCTCCCTTCTCCTACTGGTAAACATCACATGCTGTTAACAGTCACAATTACAGAATGCGCTTCTCATATGGTGCTTCGTTGAACCACAAACACCTGAGTCATTCATGATACAACTGCTACTTGCTGCTCCTCTATTTCTCTCTCTCCCCATTTAAAACTTATCCAATCCACTTAAATCATTTTTAATCACTGTGACTTGTAAATCAGCATCCTTGTTGTTAACTGCTGGTTTTCGTCTGTCATTCTGATGATATCAATCTCCTATCCACTTTCCTTTCAGAACACAGTCTCCTCATCCGAGATTTCAGTTTTTAATCCTTGCTCATAAAACACTGAATCAACTTGTCTCATGACACCAAACGACAAGTGCTCGTTATATTCGCCTCTTTCACTTTTACAGATTAGATGAGGGCACATGCGAAATGATCTTTTCTGGCCTTGTCTAAGTGACAGACCATCGGGTGGGATGGCGGTCGCCAAATTGCCCTCCGGTGGTGACCAAACTCAAAATCACGCAAATAGTTTAAAATAACATTTTAAGTGAGCGCCACCCTGATTAATATGACATTTCATGAATCTTAAGTTAATTAAATGTTTACAATTGAAAATTCAATTTCTATTGTCCCTCGAGAAGAAGTAAACCATTTTGTATCCAACTCCTGTCCTGTATCACTTTCACAGTCGTTTTAGGTAAAATGGAACTTTCAATTATTGATTAAAGAATCGCTACCGTTCTATTTTCAACAGAGTACGGAGAGCATTAATTAGTTCGTTAATTCCGTTAAAGTAAAAAAAATTTTTTACTTGCCTTACTTAAAAAGTATTCCAGAATGGATAAATGTATCAATTACTGATTGCAAAACAAACATTTTTTTCAAAAGTTGTGCGACAATTATAGTGAACTAATGTAAGAAACTAATGACAATTTCGGTGAATAACTAGGAAATAGTACTGTACATCGTATATCTTTGCCAGAATTACTGATAATTTCTGCCGTAATCTTTTTTCCTCAATTTTCTGTAAACAATTATAGATTCACTCATGTGGTTAAATTATCACTAGCAATCCTACAAAGCCACCATAGCCCCTGCATGGAGTATCGTTGCCACATTTGGACTGATGCATCATCCACTAGTCTCTCCCTATTAGACAAGGTTAAAAAAAGAGTCGCTAACTTAATAGGTCTTCCACTATCCACCATCGCCACAATGCTGCATACTTGTGACTGCTTTACAAGTACTTCAATGGATTGTGTGTTGATGAACTTGAAGTTTGTGATCAACTATGATTTAAAAACTCTGTTTTTTGTGGTGGAATGTGATTCATTTAATAAGAAATCGTATTTGTTGATAACCATGTGCATTTACATTGAAATCTGTCAAGTAAATATCACAAGTCAATAAACAATCACATAATTATGTGGTTTATTGGGATGAAGAAAATTACTATTGTAACGATGTTATCGTTTCGTTTTGTGACCAACTCTAGTTTTGTAACAACCGCGCATGCGCACTTCAATAAAGTTTTCCATGTATATTTTTAAAACCAACAACACGCGTCTCTCGTTTGTCTCTACTAATAAACCACTCAATACGAGCAAACACAGCGTGACATGGTGGCAGCGGTGAGATATAAAGAAAAATAAGAGAAAACAACGATAAAAGTAAGACATTATATTTTTTCTTTTCGAACCAAAACTTCGTAAAACTTCACACCCACGCTCGTCGAAGCTCGGAACAGAACTCTCGCACACACATAACAACACTACTACTACTATGACTAATATATCTATACCAGTTCCCATTCTTGACTGGGACTCTTCGCCTAACATTGCAGAGTCATTCAAGATATTCCAACAACGTTTGGAACTTTATTTCACAGCGAAGGGAACTAAAGAAGAAGAGAAAGTGCCTATCGTTCTACTCGCAACTGGCGAGGAAGGAGTTCGTAGATACAACAGTTGGTCTATGTCAAGCGAAGACCGGAGAGACGCCGACAAAATTTTCAACGCATTTATGGAGCAGCTGGAACCGGCAACCAACCACCGTATATGTAGGCTCGAACTCGGTAGATACCAACAAAAGCCTACCGAGACGACCGACATATTTCTAAACAGGTGTAGCTTACAGGCAAAGAAATGCGACTTCACAACCCATGAAATGAACGAACGTTTAGTAGAAATACTGATAGCCAACACGCCCATACCGGACTTACAAAAAGAACTGTTAAACAAACCGAAGGGCTACACAATAGAAGAGGCTGTGAAATTAGAACGCACATATGAGGCTTCAGCCGTGTATATAAACAAAATACACCAACTACATGGCCTGTCACAGATAGACACCATGAATCGCGGTGGTCGCGAACGCCAGGAAGGCAACAGAAATACCAGCAACTTATGTAAAAATTGTGGACGGGACCATCGTTTTGGCAAGGAGCATTGTCCTGCCAAGAACGACATATGCAGTTCCTGCGGAAAAATGGGCCATTGAGCCAAATTGTTCTTCTCAGTGAGACTCAGACCCAGGAAACAAGGAAAATCCTGGCACAAAAGCCGTAGCCAGTTAAGGCACAGACAACATGAAACAGGCCGAAAAGTCGACAGCGTTGCTGAACATGACGACCGAGCCACAACAAACCTACATGCGGCGATGGAGCACCTCACATTCAGCACTATTAACAGTGAACATCCACTGCATAAACAAAAAACAACACAAAATGAAGCATTTGTCAATATCAACGTTATATTGACAGACCACCCAGGTACGCACAGCCTCAAACTGAAGGTAGACACAGGTGCACAAGCAAACACACTACCTTTACGCATATTCCGCAGTGTGTGCCCCTCCGCCATAAACGAAGACGGAAACCCAATACCTGGATCACTAAACCCAACGAAATGCGTACTGACAGCATACAACAACACTGAAATAAAATGCCATGGCACCACAAACATCAGGTGCAAATACAAGGATCCTCATGGCTCAACACTAAATTTTATGTGGTCAACACTCCAGGACCAGCTATACTGGGTCTGCCAACATCTCTAGCATTTAACGTTTAACAATGAACTGTGCCATATCCGTTCAGCAACAACCTATCAACAGCATAGATGATCTGATGCGTTTACACCCCGACAGATTCGACCGCATTGGCGAGTTAAAGAAAACACACAAGCTCACTGTCAACCCTAACATCCCATGCCACATAGACGCACCGAGAAGAACGCCAATAGCCATGCATGAAAAGATCAAGGCGGAACTAGACAAGATAGAGTCACAGAATGTCATTCGTCGTATTGAGGAGCCAACAGACTGGGTAAGCTCCCTTACATATGTAACCAAACGCGACAACACAATAACGGTCTGCTTAGACCCAATGGCAGTAAACAAAGCCCTAATGCGGCCATATCATCAAATTCCAACAGTTGAGGAACTCAATCACCGGTTTGCAGGTGCAAAATACTTCTCAAAACTGGATGCTACGGCAGGATACTGGTCTATAAAGCTTGACCAGGAAAGCCAGATCCTGACCACTTTTCAAACACCATTTGGAAGGTACTGCTTCCAAAGACTTCCATTTGGTTTAAACGTGAGCCAAGACATCTACCAGCTTGAGATGGACAGAATACTTGAGAAGTGCACAGGAGCATGCGGTATAGCGGATGATATTGTTGTATATGGCTCAACAGAACGCGAACATGACAACAACCTAAGGCACCTCATGGAAGTCGCCACACAAGAGGGCCTCACAATGAATTCCAAGAAATGCGAGATAAAACGTCAGGAAATCTCCTTCGGAAATATACACACCCATACTGGGATGAAACCTGACCCAGCAAAGGTACGAGACCTACAGGAAATGCCAGAACCACGCAATAAAACAGAACTGCAACAGTTCTTAGGTGTAATGACATACCTATCCCGTTTTGTTAAGGATTTCAGCTCAAAAACCACTGTATTACGCGACTTACTTCACAAAGAGTCAGAATTCCAATGGGAGCCACACCACCAGACGGTTTTCAAAAACCTGAAGAGTGAAGTATCTGAAACATCCTTACTTCACTACTTTGACCCCAATCGCCCAATCTACATGCACTGTGACGCAAGTCTTCATGGAATAGGCGCAGCGCTTCTACAACCAGACGCAGCTGGCAATTTAATGCCTGTCTCATACGCAAGCAAGAGTCTGACACAAACAGAACAAAGATACGCATGTATCGAGCGGGAACTACTGGCAATCGTGTTTGGCACACATAGATTCCACACATATTTATACGGTCATGGTTTCCAAATTATCACTGACCATAAACCTCTTGTCATGATCATTGACAAACCTCTCAGCTCCAGCTCGCCTACAACGAATGCTTATCCAGCTACAGGGATATAATTTCAGATTATCCTACAACAACGGATCCGAAAACATATTGGCTGATGGGTTATCACGCCTGCCATCCCCTGGTAATTCGGACCCTATCGATCTGGATGTTCGAGTTGACACCATTCGTTTCTCTGCTGACCGCATTGAAAAACTGAGAGACTGCACAACAGCCGACCCTCTGCTTAACTAGCTAAGAGACACCATTGTCACGGGATGGCCGGAGACAATCAAGCAACTTCCTACCGATATCAGAGAATTCTGGAGCCTAAGAGATCAGCTATCAATTGATGACGGCCTTATCCTTAAAGGACAACAACTTGTCATTCCTCAGACCCTCCAAGAAGATATCCTAAAGCAACTCCACACTGCTCACTTAGGACAGAAGAAAACCAAACTCCTAGCCAAAGACACTGTCTATTGGAAAAATATAAACAGAGACATCGAGCAATTCACAAGCTCATGTAGCATCTGTCAACAACATCAGCCATCGCAAATGTCAGAGCCTCTTCTGCAGCACGAAATTCCAACAAAGCCATGGGACGTAGTTGGAACAGACTTGTTCGAGCTCCATGGACATCAATGGCTGATCATAGCAGACTACCACTCCAAGTACCCTGTCATCAAACAGTTACCTGCCCAATCACCAAGCAGTGTTATCGTAAAAATAACGCAACAAACCTTCGCGGAGTTTGGCATACCGTCAAAATTGATTAGTGACAACGGGCCGCACTTCTCAAGCGCCCTTTACCACGAATTTACCACAGAATGGGGTTTCAACCATCAGACCACCTCACCTCAAAGACCACAGGGAAATGGTTTCATAGAGCGCCAGATAAGGACCATCAAGACCACCCTCAAAAAGGCCAAGCAATCTGGGGCAACACCCGAAATTGCATTGTTGCACTGGCGCTGCACACCTATCTCAAACGCCATATCCAGCCCCGCACAGCTACTCATGGGTAGACGAATCCAATCCCCAATTGCAACAAAAATAGAAAACAACCACCAAGATCAGGATCAAATATATGATGCTTTTAAACAAAGGCAACATAAGCAAAAGAAATATTTTGACCAGCATGCACTCAAGGAAGACCTATTACATTTATATCCTGGCCAGAGGGTGTAATGTCCTTAACAAATAAAGGGAGATTACCGCAGGTGTCACAGGAGTTACGGCCCCTGGCGACATCCGGGTTTTCTCAGTCGGATATTCACCGAGCGCCATCTTTGTTCGTTCGTTTCTCTCTCTCTAGTTAATCCCCATCCATCTTGCAACCCTGCCATAGTAATTACCTATATCTAGCAAGTATCGGTTACTTACTACTTGGACCATCACATTGGCGACGAGGACAGAGCTATTTACAAAAAATAGAGACAAGAAAACACAAGTGAAAAAAAAAAACAACAACAAACAGTCCCACGTGTTGCAAAACAAACATGGCCGCTTTACCTCACTACCCGGAATTCGACTGTGAGTCAGAAGCCAAAGCAGCAAGATGGACGAAATACATTAGCAGATTGAGAAACTATGTTATCGCCCACGACATAGAGAGTGATAAAAGACAAAAAGCAATTTTGCTAACGTTTGTTGGTGAGGCGATGAACGACCTCATTGACGAATTGCCAGCCGAACAGACCACACCAGTAGAAAACGAAACTCACTTCGACAAACTCGCCTCGGCCGTACAGACTCATTTCAACCCCCAAAATAACACGGAATACAACCGGTTTGCATTCCGTAACATCAAACAAACCACGCCGAATGTAGAGGATTTCTACCGAAAATTGAAAGAAGCAGCAGCTACGTGCCACTTTGCAGACGCAAACGCTGAGATAAAGTCTCAACTAATAACAGGCTGTTCATCAGATAAGGTCCGGCAAAAGGGCTTAATAAACTCTAACATGCCACTACACGACCTGATAAATTATGCCAGGACGACGGAAACAATAACAGCACACCTACAACAAATGCGTTTAGAGGACGCGACAATACGGACGACTACTGCAGTAGTAAACAAAGTCACGTACGAGCGACAGACACGTGACAGCCCCCGGCAAATTCAGTGCAGGAATTGCAACGGAAAATACCCACATGAACGAGGACCAACGTCTTGCCCAGCATTCCAGAGCCAATGCACTTATTGCCGGAGATGGGGGCACTTCACCTCTGTCTGTTTTAGTAAAATGAACAACGAGAACAGACAACGTGGAGCAAATCGCCCTCCACGCCCAGAAGCCCAAACCAGTCACCGACCGGTGAACTGCATCGAAGACTCAACCAGCGGCAGTGACACAGAATATGTGTTTCATACAGGTAAGATGAAAAACCTTCCCTGTTTTGATGTATCTTTTGGCAGTAGCCACCAAATATTCAATGTGTTAGCTGACTCAGGAGCCACTATTAACATTTTGTCTGAGGCAGATTTCAAGTGTTTAAAACCGACACCCTGTCTCCGACCGACAAAAACTGTGATATCTGGATTTGGTGTCAAGCAAACTACTCCAGCTCTAGGTCAATTTAGGACTCTCCTAGAGTTTGGGGGCACCTCCTGCCAAGCTGATATACATGTAATAAAAAGCCCAGAAAAACCTATCATCGGCTGGGAAACATGTGAAAAGCTTAAACTTTTATCAGCAAAAAAGCTCCCAGTTAACCACATCAGCAACTCTGACACACAAATCCCGCAGACAACTCTTAAGCTTCTGGAGGACTATGCAGACCTATTCAATGGCTTAGGTAAACTTAAAGAAAAAAAGTCCATTTGCACATAAATGAAAATATACCACCCATCGCTCAGAGATACCGCAGAGCCCCCTTTCATGTAAGGAAGGACATAGAAGAGCTAATACAGAAAGACGAGGAACTGGGGGTGATTGAAAAAGCAGAAGGACCGACCCCGTGGGTATCGCCTATTGTGGTGGTACCTAAGAAAGACCAAAGCAAAATCAGAGTTTGCATTGATATGAGAGCGGCAAACAAAGCCATCGAAAGGGAACGTCACCCTACCCCCACACTTGATGAGCTGAAAGCCATTCTATCGGGAGCCAGTGTCTTTAGCAAGTTAGACCTCAATCAGGGCTACAACCAGTTGGAACTAGCTGAAGAGTCCCGATACATTACCACGTTCGCAACACACCTGGGCCTATATAGATACAAAAGACTATTCTTCGGTGTCAACTCCGCCAGTGAAATATTTCAGGAAGAGATTAGCCAAGCACTCGCAGGGATTGAGGGGGCCATCAACATCAGTGATGATATTCTTTGCTTTGGATCGGACCAGCAAGACCATGACCAAAACCTCCAGAAAGTATTTCAACGACTACGCGGAAAAGGCCTAACACTGAATAGCAGCAAATGTCAATACAACAAGAGGTCATTGGAATTCCTCGGACACACATTCGGTAATGAGGGCATCAGCCCAAGTAACTCTAAAATAAAAACAATCTTCGAATTACCAGACCCCAAAAACGCATCAGAAGTCAGAAGTTTGTTGGTGATGACTAACTTTTGCGGTGCACAATTCATTCCAGACTACGCAACCCTGACTTATGAACTACGTCAGTTAACAAAAAAAAACACGCAGTGGTCCTGGACTGAGCGCCACACTGAATGTTTAAAAAACCTCAAGGAGGCCTTGAGCAAAGCATGCTCACTTGCCTACTTCGATCCTAACAAACACACTGAAATATATACCGATGCCAGTCCTGTAGGCATATCTGCTGTATTATCACAAGACGGGCGGGTAGTACAATTTGCAAGCCGAGCACTATCCACAGTTGAACAAAGATACTCTCAAACAGAGCGGGAGGCACTCGCCATCACGTGGGCATGTGAACACTTTCATATATATATCTTTGGGGCCCCATTTACTGTTCATACAGATCATAAACCCTTAACATCAATCTTCAATAACACTCGCTCCCAACTATCAGCGTGCATCGAACGTTGGGTTTTGAGAACACAACCATACAATATGACTGTCACATACCGACCAGGTCATGACAACCCAGCTGACTACCTCAGCCGCCATCCAATACATCTACCTCCAAGCAACAGGGAGCAGAAAATAGCGGAGGAGTATATAAACTATATTCTCTCAACGTCAACTCCCAAAGCAATGACAATTGATGAAGTTGCAACGGAAACTGCAAAAGACAAGACACTCACTACAGTCATTCAAGCTATTCTCACCAACAAATGGCAAGGTGCCAATGATGGCATAAACAAAGCCACATTTCTCACCCTGCATGACAACCGTGATGAACTATCACTAGCACATGAGGACAGCATCATTCTGAAAGGGCGCCGGATAGTGCTACCTGAGACGCTACAAAACAGAGCTGCCAAAATAGCCCATGCCGGTCATCAAGGTGTCGTGAAATCCATGGCCCTCCTTCGGGAAAAAGTCTGGTTTAAAAACATGCAGCCTTTGGTAGAAGAAAATATCAGGAACTGTCATACCTGTCAGATCAGCACTCACAAAACGGCAAGGGAGCCACAGAAAATGTCCCCGCTACCAGCAGCCCCGTGGACAGAGGTTAGCGCTGACTTTGGACATCTCCAGAATGGGAAATACCTTCTGGTTGTCACAGATGAATACTCACGCTACGTTGTTGTCGATATCCTGGACTCTATCTCAACAAACTCAGTCATACCCCGTTTAGACAAAATATTCGCCGAATTCGGAGTACCAGTATCCCTCAAAACAGACAATGGCCCACCATTCAACAGCTATGATTTCAAAGACTACGCCTCCATCACCGGGTTCAGACACAGGAAGATAACACCTTTATGGCCCCAGGCCAATGCTGAAACAGAACGCTTCATGCGCACTGTAAAAAAATCCATCA
The DNA here is from genome assembly GCA_963556195.1 of Sepiola atlantica. Classification (NCBI taxonomy): domain Eukaryota; kingdom Metazoa; phylum Mollusca; class Cephalopoda; order Sepiida; family Sepiolidae; genus Sepiola; species Sepiola atlantica. The sequence goes on from OY744525.1 coordinate 110,977,451, forward strand.
AGGCCGCCCTAATCAAAGGTCAAAGCTGGAAGCAGGAGCTATTCAAATTCCTGTTAGATTACCGAACGACACCACACTGCACCACCGGTGTTTCTCCAGCCTCAATCCTATTTGGCCGGACCATAAAAAACCGCCTGCCACACCTAGTTACACCTATAGCTGGAGACCATAGCATTAGGGTACGTGACACCCAAGCCAAGGAAACAATAAAGAAATATGCTGACAGAAAAGCATACGTAAAACCCAATAATCTGAGTGTGGGTGACACCGTCATTGTAAAAAGCGACCACACTTCAAAGGCACACACCCCCTATCAACCTAATCCATTAACCATAACAAAGAAAAAGGGATCCATGATTACTGCATCACACAAGGGCAACCAAACTACAAGAAATGCCAGCTTCTTCAAAAAAATCCCTAAGCCACTAAGAAACTTCACGCACGACGTACCTGAATACTCCTCATCTGAAGATGAGGGACACACGCATGTGACAGCATCACCAAAATCTAAAAAACACCAGGGACAACACCCTTCAAACCTCAGACGCTCAGGCCGCACAAGACGGCCACCCAAAAGATTTGATTACTAAATGCTACAAATACCCCTGTACATAATAATGCATAATTATCATTCTCTTTCACTTAGGTTGACAGATGTTTCCCTCGGACTCAGCAACGCAAACACTCCAGTCACATCACGCATGAACAAACTCTTCGATGAATAAAAAAATAAAAAAAAGCAAAAAAAAAAGCATTGTAATGTCCTTAACCAATAAAGGGAGATTACCGCAGGTGTCACAGGAGTTACGGCCCCTGGCGACATCCGGGTTTTCTCAGTCGGATATTCACCGAGCGCCATCTTTGTTCGTTCGTTTCTCTCTCTCTAGTTAATCCCCATCCATCTTGCAACCCTGCCATAGTAATAACCGATATCTAGCAAGTATCGGTTACTTACTACTTGGACCATCACAGAGGGTAAGAGCACAAAACCCTACACACGGAAACTGGGACCTAGCAACCGTAGTATCTCAAGCAGATGGTCCCCGATCATATCTCATAAAAACTGCAAACAGATATGTACTACGGAGAAACCGGCAGCATATTAGGAGTGCTCCAATAAGGCCAACCCCACCACAAACGCCAAAGCATGTAACATTTGCAGAACCACCTGTATGTACAACTCAGTCTTCACAAAGAGACTCCCAACAATACACTCGCAGTGGCAGGATGGTACGACCACCATCAAAAATGAACTTGTGAACATTTTCTAGAGAATTATAGCAAGCAATTCATGGGGCAGAATAATCCCCTGCTTCGCTGTAGCTATTCAGGCAGTCTACCCTGAATTAGCCCTTACCTTTTTATTATATATTGAATATGCTCAATATCATAATCTTCATATTGGTAAAGGGGGGATGTAACGATGTTATCGTTTCGTTTTGTGACCAACTCTAGTTTTCTAACAACCGCGCATGCGCACTTCAATAAAGTTTTCCATGTATATTTTTAAAACCAACAACACGCGTCTCTCGTTTGTCTCTACTAATAAACCACTCAATACGAGCAAACACAGTGTGACAACTATATTCACTTATTTACGAACTCAAAGTTATAGAAATAGGGAAATAACCGGAATATCTATTTAACCAATGAATAAATAAAGTGTTTTATTGGTATTTCACATGCGCCGCTCAGTTTTTGTTTTGTGTTTCTTTAGTCGGTTTTATCCGGACAAAGATAAACTTCCGATAAAGCCAATAAGATTGGGATTTATTGGAATAGTTGTTTTAATAAATACATATCTCAAATTAAAACGAAATTCATTAGCTGATGTAGTTTTGACTTCCCCATAACAGTGATGTGTTCCTCATCTGCGATGCATATCCAGAAGTGCATGTGCGTGCTGCATATGGACTTACAATGCATGTGCGTGCTGCATATGTGGTGCTAGGATGCCAGTATTCCCTGATTTATTGAAAAGCTAAAATGACAATTAAAAGTAAAGAATCTCCCCACCGCAGAAATTTTGGTACTTTACATGGCTCTGAAATGCTCGCACATTCTCTTAAATGGGTTGCCGAGAGTTATCACCAACCACGACAAAATAACCACTGATTTTCATAGATTCTTTCTAGATCCATCATTAGTAAAAATGTTTGTCAGAAACAGACTGAGAAATGCCTTGAAGATGTACACTGAGTTGCCATCCTTGTTGCGTCCAAGCCTCTTATTCAAGTATGTATCGACCTTAGATAACACTGCTTACTAAATTACTAGGGGTGACATTGGAAAAGTTTATGGCTTGCATTCGATTCTGGAGCAATATTCCTATCTGGTTGAGTTATGGAGTCACTCCATGGGCTGCTCAGTAGTTGCCATGTCCGAACGAGCGTAGCCAGTGGATAGCTCGTTTTTCAGTAGATTATCTAATTATCCAGGAAGAATTCTTAACGGTCTTGCCCCTGAAGAGATTTTAATCTTTTTTCGATGCCTATGAGAGTAACTTCATTGGCCCTCAAGTTAATCAATAAGTAACGACGTTTGGATGTGGACAATGAGAACGTGGTGGACATTCTTTTCATGAAGAGTATGAAGCAACTGACATATTCTAAAGAATTGGAGTTTTGTCAGATCCTTCTGTATGTGAGATCTAGATTTATTCATTCACTGCTATTTACAGTGACAATGAAAATATTTTTCTGGTTGGTGGTAGGAAGTTCTCAGGACCGGCGGGACAGTTATAAAAGTGTGTGGGGGTCTCCTAAAAAGTGTGTGGGGGGGCGGTTAAACAAATGCATATATAACTTCATTATTGATGACCGTAAAGTGGGGGGGGGGTTGAGCCCCCCTGCCCTCCCGGTGCCACCGTCCATGGTTCTAAAGGCCAATATTGTTCCATGATTTCCAGCAAAAGTTTGGTGCTTGTCAAATCACATTCTGCCCAATTCCACTATTTTCCCCCTGAGTAGGAGTTGTCTAGGAAATAAATATCCAGAAAATCAAAACCTGCTTCAATAATGTGACTGATCGGGGTTAAGTAAACTACTTCTTCCTACTTATCCTTATATTGGACATTCAGAGAGCTGTCAAAAACCGCCCTCTCAGAGAGAGAAATGAATGGAGTAATGTCAAGCATGTTTTTGCGGGCTACTGGCAACCCGGGGCTGCTGTTGAACCTGGACGAGGAGGATTTCACTTCTTTCATGCCCCCCACTAGGGAGAGACTCACCAGAACGATGCAGGTGATCAACCAGTGTCTGGAGAGATGTAAAGCCCAGTGGTATGATGAATACTTGTTGAGCCTGGTTTAGCCTCAAGCAGAGGCCCTAAGGTCGTTCTAGAATGATATTCCAGAACCGACTAAGCATTGGTGGTATGGTCTTAGTAAAGAGTCCACTACGCCCAGACCTTTTGTAGTTCTTAGAATTGTTTTGGAGTTGCTTAGTGGATGGGTGGGGTTTCAGGTCAGCTTGTAATTGAAGGGGGGTGTTGGTCCTTTCCTTACATTTATCGCACTGAATGAATTGAACGAACAACAACCGAGTAACAGGCAACAAAAAAGGGTTTATTTAACAGAGGGTTGGAACTGTGTCCCAGTGAAGAAAAGAGGCTGCCGGGTCGTCAGCAAATATATTCAAAGTGGAGATGGTTGCTGCTGGAACGATGCAGGAGAAAGGTAGGAGAGAGATGTTTCTTCGTTGCTGGCCGATTTCTCTCTGCTGAATTCTTCAACTGACCAGGTGGTAGAAAATAGTCCATGAGGGGACAGTTGATATCAATATGCCCTGCAAGCCGATTGGTCAGCGTATGCAAAACCGTATGCAACACCTTAGGAACTGTGTTCTGTACTTATGGGTCACCAGAGAAAATCTCTTCAGACAGAGGACTACCATTTGAGTCACAGGAGTATGAGTCCTTTTTGAGGAACTAAGGTATACGTAAACGTACCTCATCAGCATACTACGCATAAAGCAACAGCTATGAAGACTTAGCAGTTAAGACAACAAAACTAATACTAGCTGACCATATGGACAGCTACGGACGCCTATGCCATGATCTGGCTGCTTGAGTGTTACTAACCAATTGCAATGCTCCTGTCCAAGATATAAACATATCCCCAGCCATAATGCTATATGGTTGAATCATAAAAGACCACCTAGTTCTACAGGATAAATATACGACTCGGAAACAATGGAAAGAAATAGGCGAACAAAGAGGAATATGTGAAATAAGCAGTTCTATAATCAATATTGTCGGCCACTCCGGAAACTCCAAGTTTGATCATTTGTCCAGATTACGATCAAGGAGTGTAATTACCATCGTCGATGGACAAAGACAAGGTTGATCATGAAGAGATATGATAACAAACAGTACCGAGTGCAGGTAGATTTGAGCAATGAGATAATGCTGCACGACCGTCAGTTTCTTTGTAAAATCAAGCCAATTGTTTATGGCCCACATTATGCAACTCCAAGGACCCCCAAATCTGTCCACAAATCCTAAACCCCAACAGGAACGACCCACTGAAGAAGCAATGGATGGCGAACAAAACATCAATGTCAGACCCTGAGGAAGAAGTGAAAATTAATGATACTACAGGAGTGTTAGAGAGAAACACAGGAGGATATACACACCCGGTCAGTCCCCCACCATTCAGACAATTTTCATCTTGCAGAACAAGAGCGCACAGAAACTTGTCTCCACAAATGCATGCTCAATCGCACGGGTTCTCTGGTGCATACAAAGATAAACACAACCACGAAAGTTGATCCCATAATCACAGGGGGATAGACATGTATTTGTAAAGGAGTTATCTGCCCATGGTAAGGAAGTAACATGAGTTATCTGCCCCTTATTACTATATAAGAAACTGGGGGAAGCCATTTGCAATTCAGTAGTGAACAGTGACGGACATTGAAGGGGACTTTTATATACTTTAAAACTTCAAATTCTCCAAAAGGTTTTTTTAGTATTTTTTTATGTAGAAATGTCATAACATTAATTAAAAAAATCAGACTTTGAAACATTTCTACGCAATTTGGAAAAAAAATGTTTGTAAAATAATATCGTTCATTAGCGAATATAACTTAATACATTCCCCCTTGTTTTCATGTACGTTTTTTTTTCGTTTCTGATAATAATTTCGTGTAAATCCCCTTTTTCATGTATGATATTTTCGTTTCTGATACACATGTACAAACAATATATATATATATATATATATATATATATATATATATATATATGAGCGTTACTTTTGTTGTTTATGATAACATCAATAAATAATAATAGGTAAATGAGTTGGCAAATGTTTATATTTAGTTTTAATTAAATGAAAAACAGCTTCAAAATTTCAAATAAATTACAAAATTTGGTAGTAAACACCCTTCATTTTGTTGAGTTGTATTTCACTTTAAATGGATAAGAAAAGTCCAAATAAACGTCCTAATTATAGTTGAATGTGTCTTCCAAATGTTTATGAAAGTTCAGGAAACTTGATAAAGATTTGCTACTTTTATATTGCAAGAGAAATGAATATGTAAAAATAATGCAATGGATGAAATCAGATAAAAATGATATATTTAAAAGATTATTTTCTTGTTTTTATACACCATATAACTGTTTTTGAGATGTGACTAGAAATATGTGAAAAAAAGTTTAAACAGGTTTATTTGTAAATGTCTCATCATTATGTTGAAAGTGTTGGCAGTACCTTAGTTTCAGTTTAATTAAATATTATAACAGAATAGATCTAAGTAAGCATTTTTATATTAATATTTTCAATTTTTTAAAATTCGTTCTGAAATGCAAATAAAGAAAATTGCATTTTGTTTACAGCTGCATGACTATTGTTGCTGCTACTACAACAGTTTTCAAAGTTAATAAATGGAACCCATTTTTTTTCAGATAGGCTAATTAAAAACTGCATCTCTCACGCCCCGAAAAAGAATTTTAAAATATCAAGCAGAACTTTAATTAGAACGATTTTTCCATTTCGATGTTCAACCTGTATTTGTGACCGAGCCGACATTTTGGGCTTTGAGCGGTCGGTAGAATAGACAAGGGCATTAACTCCGTTTTTATTGTTAGGATTATAAAAAGAAAGAAACACATAAGCAATGTAGCAGTTACCTCCTCCTTTCAAAACGTAACTACACCGGTTTGCCGGTAGGTGTCGCTTTTTCACCGACAGGTGGCGCTGTAAAGCGACACCAGAGTTATCTGCCCTTCGGACTATAAAAGCCGGGGCAATACGGAAATTCTCTCTCCTTCACAGACCAGCATCGCAAAACAACGTTGGCACCAGCGCTCCGTTTCACTTGCCTTTTGGCCTCGACAGGACGACGCTGACACTAGCGTTCCGTTTCACTTTTTTCTTCTGGTCAATTGGCCTTGGCAGAACGACGCTAATACACTAGCGTTTCGTCTCACGCTTTTCTCTTCAACTACTCTCGGTAAAACAACAACCAACACACTTTTCTTCCGTCAACACGTGGGCAAATAACGGTAAGAGTTCTCAACTCGTTTTCTTTGTGTTACGGATTTCAAAGACTTTTCCTCTCGCCGGATTCATTCATTTCTTCTTATACCTTTTTCAAGAACTGTTTTTCCATCGACACACATGCATACATCACACACTTCGTCATTCCACGTACACACACGTTCAATAAACGTTATTTGAACTACTTCATTTTTGTTTATTAATTATTACTCCGTCTTTGCATGCAACATTGCTTGATTCAACTGAACACGTATAATCGGGGGAACACGACCCTCGATCCGAACATTGGTGACCCGACGTGCAAGCTTTGTTTTATCTGACGAAGTAATTAATTTCGTACTAGAACAAAAAAAAAAACAACATTTCTCGTTTTTTCTTCCGTGGTGAAACGAATTACGCACCCATCTTTTTCCTTTTTTTTTCTACCCACGTGGTAGAAATATACAAACAAACAAAAGAAAAGCAGCCGCCATTATTTTTTTTCCTGGCAACGTGGAAATACCCAAACAAAACAAAAACATTTCTCGGCTTTCCCCGAGTATAAAACAAATTACAATTTCATTTTTTCTTCTTCTCTTTCTCCACGCACGTGTCGGAAAAATATATACAAAGAAAAAGACAAACTTTTTTTTCTTCTTTTTCGACGAACAAAAGGACCTTACAAGACGCCACTTCCTTTGTTTTGAACACGTGGAGATAAAAAGAAAACTAAAGAAAACAAACGCTCACGCTGCCCATCTTTTTCGTGACCGCGTGTTAAAAAAAAAATTTAAAAAATTCAAAAGATGCCGCCACCCCTTGCCATGACCACGTGTTGATAAAAAAATTCAAAAAAAAAAAAACGTCATTTTTATCTCTCGGACCACGTGGAAATTAAAATTCAAACAACAAAAGAAAAAGAAAATACGAACCTTTTTTTTCTTTCTTTTCGACAACAAAGGAAGCCGCCATTTTTTTTTTTTCCACGACCACGTGTTGATAAAAAAACAAAAAAACAAAAACAAAACAAAAGCAACTTCTTCCACCTTCAATCGTCACTATGGCTACCGCGGATACTAACGACGTTCTGGAAGTTTCTGCGAATTACCGTCTGCCCCCTTTTAACTCCAGTAACGTAAAGAACTGGTTCACCCAACTACAGGCATTATTCTCTGTGAGAAGAATAACCTCACAGAGAAGCAAATTTGCCAGCGTGGTGGAAGCCTTGCCCCCAGAGGTGGTAGACGAAGTAACCGACCTGTTGGACGACGCCCCATCAGTCAACCCATATGATGCCCTAAAAGACGCCATAATCAAAAGAATGGGTCGCTCCGAAGAAGCCATGCTACGGGACTTATTCAACAACATCAGACTCGACGACAGGACACCGTCACAACTACTGCGACACATGAAGTCACAGCTCGGAAGAAATACCATGTCCGAGAATATACTGCGACGATTGTGGCTGGACAAACTTCCCTCGAGTGCGACACTAATTCTGGCACCGATGATAGACACCACTCACATCGACATGCTAGCAAACTCGGCTGATCGAATTCTCGAGTCCAACAGTGGCCCACAAACGGTCAACGCACTCGCCACTCCTAGCAGTCAACACAGCGAGCTGCAGCAGTTAAAAGCTGAGATGGTTGAACTGAAGGCTATGCTAAAGGCCTTCCAAACCCAAAGCAGACAAAGGGGTCGTTCACAGTCCCGAGGCAGGTACCGTGGGAGCCGTAGCAGAGAGAGGTCCCCTTACAACCAACCCCAGGGTGGTATGTGCTGGTACCACTACACATTTGGCAACAAGGCCAGAAAATGCAACAGCCCCTGTAACTACAAGCCACAGGGAAACGCCAATCCCAGCCAGTAATAGCGACAACTGCAGCTGGAGGGAGAAGAAGAGGTCGCTTGTTTTATGTAAAGGACAGCAACAGCGGTCATTCCTTCCTGGTGGATACCGGTGCTGAGATAAGTGTTATCCCACCACAACCCGGACAAAAACCAACTCCTTCGACATTCAAGCTACAGGCAGCAAACGGTTCACAAATCCAGACATACGGCACTAAGGAACTCACCCTACACTTAGGACTCCGCCGTAACTTCGTCTGGAAATTCGTGCAAGCCAACGTCAGGATGGCCATCATAGGAGCTGATTTCCTTTCACACTACGGTCTGTCTGTCCACATGTACAACCAAACACTCTCGGACGATATGACAGACATTAGGGTGAAGGGAACATTAACACAGTTTGGTCCAACAGGAATTTGCTCAGCAACCCACCACACCAAAGAATATGTCAACGTCTTGGATCAGTACCCTGACATTACCAAGCAATTCAACATCGACGATAAAATTAAACACTCTACACAACATCACATAAAGACAACCGGACCTCCAGTCTATTCGAAACCTCGACGTCTGTTGCCTGAAAAGTATAAATACGCTAAGCAGGAATTTCAACAGATGATCGAGGATGGAATTATTGAACCCTCTGAAAGCCCATATGCTTCACCTCTCCACCTTGTTCCTAAACCAGACCAGAACACCCATCGTGTATGTGTCGATTATCGGCGACTCAATGCACAAACTGTCCCAGACCGCTATCCCGTACCGCACATACACGATTTCACATTAGGACTCCAGGGTGCAACAATCTTTTCCAAACTGGATCTGACTAAAGCCTTCTACCAGATCCCAGTAGCAGACGAAGATATCCCGAAAACGGCTGTGACCACACCTTTTGGACTCTTCCAGTTCAAACGCATGCCTTTTGGACTGAGAAACGCTGCCCAAACCTTCCAACGCCTCATTGATAACGTCCTAAGAGGACTAACCTGTGTATACGCCTACATAGATGACGTCCTCATAGCAAGCCCGGATGAAGCAACACATGAGCACCATTTACACCAAGTTCTGCAGAGACTATCACAAAATGGTCTGAAGATCAATGTAGACAAGTGTATATTCGGCGCCAAGCAACTTCAGTTTTTGGGACACCAGATTGATGAGGGCGGAATCACACCCCTTCCTGAAAAGGTAGAAGCGGTACAGCAATTTCAACCTCCAACCTCACTCCGTCAGCTGCGACGATTCATAGGAATCGTTAATTATTATCGTCGGTTTATCCCAGACTGTTCTAAGATCCTGTCTCCCTTAACAAATATCTTGCAGAACAAAGGGAGAAGACAGAAACAAGCCCTTACACTCACTGCAGAAGCACTTCATGCATTCAACGCAGCCAAATCCGCATTGACCAACTGCACCAAACTCACCTACCTCACTGACAATGTTCAGGCTACCTTAACTCTAACAACAGATGCAAGCTCATCAGCCGTAGGCGCGGTACTACATCAGGAGATTGATAACACCAAGGTACCCATATCTTTCTTCTCCTCCAAGCTCAGCCAAACACAGTCCAGATACGGCGCATTTTCTAGGGAACTCCTAGCAATCTACCTCGCAATTAAACATTATAAACATGTGCTAGAAGGTAGACAATTCATTATTTACACAGACCACAAGCCATTAACATATGCATTATCCTCACGTCCGGACAAATACTCACCCAGAGAATCTCGTCACCTGGACTATATATCACAGTTTTCCACTGAAATTAAATATATTAAAGGTGACCAGAACATTGTGGCTGATGCACTTTCTCGGCCAGACACAAACTCCATCACCCAGGATTTTCTTAGCCACGATTTGCTGGCACAGGAACAAGCATCAGACACCACCTTTCAACAAACTCTGCAAAACACTTCCTTGAAACTCACTCCTGTACCAACCCCTTTTAGCGACAAAGAGGTTTATTGCGACACAACAACACCTACACCCAGACCTTACGTCCCACCTTCACTGCGACGACGCATATTTGATCATTTTCATTCACTCTCTCACCCCAGCAAAAGAGCCACCCTGAAAATGATCAGTGACAGATTTGTATGGCCTGGGATGAACAAAGATGTCAGACTTTGGGCTGGCAACTGCATAAACTGCCAGCGTTGCAAGGTCTACCGACACACCAAGTCCCCAATAGGAACATTCAGCAATCCTGATGCCAGGTTCTCTCATCTGCATATAGACATCGTTGGACCCCTGCCACTTTGCCAGAACTACTGCTATCTACTAACGATTATTGATCGATTTTCCCGTTGGCCCACTGCAATCCCATTAAAGGACATCTCAGCAGATACAGTGGCCAAAGCAATCTTGAAGGAACGGATAGCCACATACGGTGTACCCGCAGTCATTACAACTGACAGAGGCACACAGTTCCAGTCGAAACTTTTCGCCGAGTTCAACCTACTCCTGGGCACCAAGCATATACGGACGACGGCATATCATCCCTGTTCCAACGGCCTTGTCGAGCGATTCCACAGGCACCTAAAAGCATCTCTTGCAATGAGGCCAAACACAACCAACTGGGTTGATAACTTGCCTCTGGTCCTATTGTCAATTAGGAACGTTGTAAAGCAGGACTTGGGTTGCACACCGGCTGAAATAGTTTTTGGTACTACATTATCTTTGCCCGGACAATACTTTCATAACAAAGATAATGTACACCCTACAACTACATTTGTACAGGACATAAAGGCAAGGATGTCGAAACTACACTTCACCCCTACACGAGAAGTATCGAGACAAATCCACATACCCAAGACGCTATTTGACAGCGAATACGTATTCGTCCGCGACGATGCGGTGAAAAAGCCTTTATCACCACGCTACCAAGGTCCTTACAAAGTAGTTAAACGGGCAGAAAAAATTTTCACCATTACCAAAAACGGCAAGAATGACACTGTTTCCATTGACAGATTAAAACCTGCTCTAGTGGAAGAATCACAGTCAAGCCAACAGACACACAACTCTCACACAGATTCCGACACCACAGAGGAATCGAATGCTCCATGTGACTATGCCCCACCAGAACAAAAGACAAGATCTGGTCGGACAGTAACATTCCCACACAACTTCAAAACTTACATATACTATTAGTAACATACAAACAGTTTCAAAACTTTCTCACAAATACACTCGAACACAATCAAAATAACCTCCGAACTTCTATTCGTTCAACAACAACAGTAATGAGAACATTAACACTGCACAGATTCACTTGTGCTCGCTCATCAACACTGCACATATTCACTTGTGTTCGCTCATCAACACCACACAAACCCACTTGTGCTCACTCATCAACAACCGCGCAGACCCAAGCACCAAACATTCACTGACAATTCAACGTTCGTTCATCAGCTCCGCATCACGCAGACTAATCAACATGAACAACGCCACCAACAAGTGCAAATTCACTTGCACTCAACATTTTTCGACCGCAAACTAACTTGCGCTCAAACTTGATGCAGACCCAAACAACACGCAGATCCACATGCGTTACAACACTCAATTCCGCAGACGCACTTGCGATCAATCATTCAATACAGATGCAGAAACAGAAATAAGTAGCGTGCACACTACTTTTTTCTAATCTTCAACAGCAAAACAGACATACCCACAAAGAATGCTTCTCATCTACAACTGTCCATATTGAATAATATTTTCAATATTTTTCAATCTGGGGGGGAGTCCTTGTAGCAGTTACCTCCTCCTTTCAAGACGTAACTACACCGGTTTGCCGGTAGGTGTCGCTTTTTCACCGACAGGTGGCGCTGTAAAGCGACACCAGAGTTATCTGCCCTTCGGACTATAAAAGCCGGGGCAATACGGAAATTCTCTCTCCTTCACAGACCAGCATCGCAAAACAACGTTGGCACCAGCGCTCCGTTTCACTTGCCTTTTGGCCTCGACAGGACGACACTGACACTAGCGTTCCGTTTCACTTTTTTCTTCTGGTCAATTGGCCTTGGCAGAACGACGCTAATACACTAGCGTTTCGTCTCACGCTTTTCTCTTCAACTAGTCTCGGTAAAACAACAACCAACACACTTTTCTTCCGTCAACACGTGGGCAAATAACGGTAAGAGTTCTCAACTCGTTTTCTTTGTGTTACGAATTTCAAAGACTTTTCCTCTCGCCGGATTCATTCATTTCTTCTTATACCTTTTTCAAGAACTGTTTTTCCATCGACACACATGCATACATCACACACTTCATCATTCCACGTACACACACGTTCAATAAACGTTATTTGAACTACTTCATTTTTGTTTATTAATTATTACTCCGTCTTTGCATGCAACATTGCTTGATTCAACTGAACACGTATAATCGGGGGAACACGACCCTCGATCCGAACAGCAATAATAATAAAATATATATTTATTAAATTAAAAAATAGAAAATTAAATAATTATTTTTACTTTGTTCACCGGGATACTTTCCACGATATAATTTTCTTGGGTTTTTTTCTTTTTTCATATTTACATGGTAACTTTTCGCGACACTTATCTGTCCTTAGTAAGCTAACCGGCCACTAACCGGCCACTCCGAAAATCGCAGACTCGCCATTTCATATAACCCTTATGGAAATGGAAAAATCGTTCTAATTAAAGTTCTGCTTGATATTTTAAAATTCTTTTTCGGGGCGTGAGAGATAAAATATGACTGAGTAAGTACAAAATAATGCTTTTACATGAACACAATTAACTTGATCGGCCTATAAGTAAAATAGCACCAAAACTGCTACGACAAAAAGAGAAAACATAATTTTAATGAGTAAAAAGAGTAAAAATATTGATTTGCTAATTGTCTGAGTATGATAGGGACCTCGTAAGCACACCATAAAATGACGTCATCATTGATGTTAAATGTGTATGGTTAGGCAAAAGAGAAACAAATTACTTAAATTGAGTACTGTACTTATAATACCTAAAAGAATACAACTGAAATGAACACTTTTAAGGAAAAAAGTTTAAATTTCATCAAAATAAACATAAACAAATAGTTTTACAAAACTAATGAAAATAAAGATGTTTACTATTATTTTGTTTTGTTAATGCTTGCCTTGAATTTTATATATAATAAAAATCAAATTAAAAATAAAAATGTAAAAAGTATTTGTGTTTGTTAATGACTTAATATTATTTTTCAATTAAAAATAAATGAGGCCATTTCAAAGAGAAAATAAGTTTTAAGTCACGTCACATTTACACCAAATAAAATTTAAATTCAAATGTAAATTTTGAATGAATGAGCCTTTAAATTAAAAAAAAAAAACGATAAAAAGTATATAATACTTACTTTTGGTGTAAAAACTTGTAAAGCGAATAACATTATTAAAACATGTTCGTTAAAACGATAACATTCTCTTTAGGAGTTGGCACTAATAAAGTCTATTATGATCTTCCATAGTTTGACAATGTTAGGAATTCAAAAGACTTTTGCTCACCTCAATCAAATAAACATTCTTTAAGAAAGCAGAAATTAATCAGCCGAAGTAGAATTCAGTCTTTTATGATTAATAATAGGTTTATATTATATTCAATTATTGTGAAATATTGAGAAAAACATTTTCAAAGTAGATGTTTAAACTTTAAAATGTCTAAATGATGTAATTTAATGAATTAAAATCTCTGAGAAATTCATTATTCTTTAGAACATTTTTTTCTTTGTTATTCACAAGGTCAGAGTGTATATTAACGAGAAAATAAAGTATAAAAACATAAAAATATCATTTATTTAAACTTTTTATTGATGAATTCACGGATAATTTACCCAAAAGTGTTTACCAATAAAAAAAAAGGTCAATCTGATATATGTGTTAAGAATCTTTCGCTTTACATAACATAAAAATTTCGATCGATCAGAATATATTTTTTCAGATTTAATAAAATGAAATAAGGAAGGGGTGAATCACGTTGCAAAAAAAGATTTTTCCTGATATATTGTACAAATAACATTTTATAGATAAATTAGTTGAATAATGAATAAGTATTGAAACTTCTGTGAACATCTGACTATTACTTGATTTTTGCTAGATTTATTAAACACGTGTGTTAGCGCCTGAAAAGTGGACACTATATAGGAACGATGTTTTGAAGCGTAAATAAAGAACACACGTTTTTATTTTCTCATTTTCATTATTTTTGTATGAAAGTTGTTTTTTTAAATTTTCAGCAATTTATATAATGTTTCTTCTTTTGAATGGTAAAAAAGTTATAATGATAATATAAACTTATATGAAAGTTAAATCGTGTTACATATAGGAGGTAAATTATATAGTGAGCTTTAGAGGTCTCTAGAATATGAAAAAGTTTTTTTTTTAAATGATCGATACTCGTCACATTCAAGTTTTATTTTAAACACAGTAAACTAGGAATCTGCTATTTTATTTCGTCTCCCTCAAAAAAAGATCAAGGGCTATGTCTCCACTGATTGGTTTCCAAATTTCATGACAAAATTTTTCATAAGATTGGTAAAAACCTTTTAAAAGAACGGTGTGGTTTTTAAAGAAGTTAAAAAAAATGGCCATTTATTGGCAGTTACATTTTAACATTTATTTTCTTAAAACTCTTCAAATATATAATTTTGATTATGTTAAATTATCTTCGTTTACAAACAAAATGCTGGTATTTTGAGGACTTAAACTGCTTTCGTTTTTAGATTATGACTACTTGAAATCTGTGATTACCTAAAGTATTTTATGGTCGGTAGGTATTGCAATACATAATTAGCTAATTGAAATATAATTAAATGACTATTACCATGGCTTTACATATAAGGAAATATAAGCAATTGATAGTTATTGAGCTAAGCAGATATTGAATGTACGACTTTTGGCAGTATCATAAACTAGTCATGATATTTAAAAAATAGTATTTTTCTTTGATAAAATAATGTATATGACATGAAATAAATAAAACTTAAATTTCAATTAAAAGTACAAAAATAAATTGCTTAGGTGCAAAACTGAATTGTTCTTTCCCTCGTAATTTATAAAAAAGAAATTATGTGTACATACATATAGTATGGTAAGGTTATTTAAAATTCTTTTTTCAATTGTGCATAAATAATAAGAATAATATGTTTTGTTCTAAATAATTTCTAAATTATTATCTTACAAATAGAATGACGTTTTAAATTTAATGTAAAATGATCACCCCATGTCTTAAGCAAACAGTATGAAATAGATTAAGAATCTATTACTGCAGGCCACCTATAAAAGTTTAAATTCCAGTGAAACCCACTTATCACCCACATGTTAGTGTAGAGGTAGATTATATTGGATGTTATAAGTGTATGGTAGCAAGGAAAACAAACAGAAATTTCGATTTCAACAATGTTCATTGAGTGTTAATTAATATAATCTATAATAATGTGTGGGTCTTGATCTGTGCATTGTGTTCGTCCAGATAGATGGTACTTCTGTGTCGGTGTGATGTTATCTTTGAGCATGAACTGCTCGTCGTTCCAGTATCAGGTGTGGCTGAAATGTGATGAACTAATATTAATTGTGAGCTGACATGAATGGAACGAGTTATTTGAAATTTATGGTAATAATTAGTCTGTGCCCAAGAAAGAACAAGTTTGTTGTTCGAAAAGTTGGTTATCAGTGCAGGAAGAATAGGTCGCTAGCTAGCTTTTACTGAGGGAGACATAGTGTGGCTGTCTCCAGTGACAAAGTTTTGGTGTGACTGTTGTCTGCTGCTGAACTCAGCTACTTAAAAGCAATGTGCAGATGTAGATGTAGACATCTATGAGTATGTTTCCTTATTCTGGTGCGATCATGGTGATTACAGAAATCTCAGTGTATCGAATTCCATTTTTATGCAGTTCGGAATTGCAGAAATAATGCGCAGTTGGACAGGAGAGTATATAATCAAAGCAGGGAGAAAGCATGTCAGGCATTACTTTAGAAAATTAGATCTAAAATCTGTAACATCGTTTACAAAGAGGCATATACGCTTAAATCGATAATTGTTACTCGTTTACTGCTGAAAAGCTTAGAATTATGAAGGCCATAACGTCGTCGTCAGCCACTGTGGTGTTTGGTAATAAACAGCAGTCAATTGTGGTGGTTGTAAACATATCTTTATTTAACAAGGGTTATAACAACATGTAATGATACAAGAAGAATGAATAAGAATGCCTTTCGTAAAGGTTTTATCAGCTTAAAATATATACACGTGTTTGGCAAAGTCAATATGGCGGAATCCTTAGTTCCGGCCAAAGGGGAATAACCATGACTCATTTCCTGAAGAGTTACAGTAATTTATTATAACATTTTCCCCTTCAACAATAATCAAATATGGAATTACAGAAGTTAAATTTAGTCTGTTCTGTACTAGGTTAAAAAGTCCTTATATTTACTTGGAAATCGCCGCATTCTGGACGATCTCCGCACTGACTCACAGGGATTTTTGTTCTCAGCATCCACATCGTGGCTAGTATGGATATGTTCAGGATCAGGTAAGGGATTCTTCTCCTCCACGTCGATATTGTTTTCGTCAGGTGGCGGTTCTTTATGGGCTTCAGGGCTTGCAGTATTGTTTTCATCGTGTTCGTCTTCTTGGTTTGAGGAGTTAGGGGCCAGGTCTCGCACATTGACAGTAGTTTCCGCACCAGAGGGTAGTCGTACATGAGCATAGTAGGGGTTGATGTCTAATAAGGTAGCAGGGGTTACTGGAGGGTCGAGCTTACTAGACTTAGTATGGTTTCTGACATATACTGGGCCTGGTTTCGCCCAAGTGGGAACAGAAGTTCCGGAGGAAGATCTACGACTATATTTGAACATTCTCTCATGAGGAGTCATATTGGTGGCAGTGCACAGTAACGACCTGATTGAATGGAGAGCGTTTGGTAGTATCTCTTCCCAATGAGGCAGTTTCATGTTGCTAGAGTGTAAGGTCGTTTGGATGGCCTTCCATAAAGTTCCATTGAGCTTCTCAACTTGCCCGTTACCCTCAGGGTGATACCTACTTGTTTTAGAGGTGGCGATACCTTTGCCACGTAAGTAATCTTTGATTTCTCCTGCAAGGAAGTCAGCAGCTCGGTCAGTGTGTATCATATCGGGCATGCCAAAAATAGCAAATAGTTGGTTTAGGCAATGGATCACGGTTTTGCTAGTCATATCCTTACAGGGGAAGGCAAAGGGAAAGCGAGTATATTCATCAATTATGGTGAGTAAGTATTTGTTACCACGTACAGAGGTAGGTAAAGGGCCTTTAAAGTCGATGTTTAGTCGCTGGAAAGGTAATATAGCCTGTATGAGTGTTCCTTTGTTACAACTGGCAAATTTAGGTTTCAAATACTGACAGGAGGGGCACGAGTCTGTTATGTTTTTAATTTGTTCTAAAGAAAAAGGAAGGTTTCTTGTCCGGATGAAGTGGCTGAGTCGCGTGACTCCAGGATGGCATAGTGTAGCATGCAAGTCGCGGAGGTCTTGCAAAGTGTGCGTTAATGCAGAGATGCGAGAAAACGTATCAGCAGCTGTATTTTCCGTTCCTGGGCGGTAAGTAATGCTGAATTTGAATTGTGACAGTTCGATCCGCCAACGACATATCTTATCATTTTTAATTTTTGATTTTCTCTTATTATCGAACATAAAACTGACGCTCTTTTGATCTGTAATAACTTTGAAATGTCTCCCGAGTAAGAAGTGTCGCCACTTTCGAAGAGCTTCGACAATCGCAGCAGCTTCTTTTTCGACCGCGTGATGTCTAATCTCGTTCGGACTTAGTGTCCGAGAAAAGAATGCAACGGGTCTACCCTGTTGGTTCAGGGTAGCAGCAATGCAGTATTTACTGGCATCAGTTTCCACTACAAATTCTTTGTCCGGGTCAACAGTTATAAGGGTGGCATTACTTAAGTCGGTCTTCAGCGTCTGAAAAGAATTTAGAATAGACGGGGGTAGTGGAAACTCCCTGTTATGGTTCAGCGGCAGTATCTTATCAGAAAAATTTCGAATGAATTTACTATAGTAAGAGAACATACCAATTATTCGTTTTTGCGACTGTAGATTTAGAGGCGGTGGAATTTCAAGGAGTGGTTTTAGCCTCAGGTAATCAGGAGTAATTTGGTTGTTCTGGATTGTGTACACAAGAAGTGTGATAGAAGTAGTAGAAATGATGCTCTTACTTTGGTTGAGTGTGATGTTGCATTTTTTTGCTACATTATAAAACCTTTGAAGGTTGTAATCGTGTTCTTGTTGATCCTTTCCGCATATCGTGACATTGTCTACATACACAAAAGTATCTGTTAATTTTTCTCTTTCTACAATGTCATCGATGCATCTTTGAAAGGCACTCACTCCGTTAGTGACTCCAAAAGGGATACGAGTAAATTGGTAAAGTTTTCCATTTACTTCGAATGCTGTGTATTTCCGATCGGCGTGACTAATTGGGATTTGATGGTAAGCAGACTTCAGGTCAAGTGTTGTAAAAACGTTGTATCGAGCTATGTCATCAATCATTTTAGTAATGTTAGGCATGGGATAGGCATCCAGTTCTGTAAATCTATTTATTGTGTCGCTGTAGTCGACCACCATTCTTTTTTTTTGATTCTCGTTAGAGGTCACTAAAACTTGGGCTCGCCAAGGAGATATAGAGGGCTCTATTATGCCTTCCCTCAGCATTCTGGCAGTTTCCTCTTTAATAAAAATGTTGTCAGTGAATGAGTGACGACGAGATTTGGTGGCAATAGGGGTCGTCCGAGTAGAAAGATGAGAGAAGAGGGGAGGAGGAGAAATTTTGATACATGGAAAACTGTTACTCTTACCCATCGCTCCAATAACAAGTTCTTCCCTGGGACCGTCGAATTTCAACGTCACAGTTTTATATTGTTTTAGAAGGTCTTTTCCGACAATCATATCCGTGAACAGGTCCTTAATTACTTCCACCGTCATGGCGTGGTGGTTTTTACCGTTTAGAGAGATGTCAACAACAGTTTCGCCGATGATTTTAGCATGATGATTCGGGTCCGCCAATGCTACGGTTTTCAGTTTGGGGATAACAAAAAGTTTCAGCTTTCTTGCTGTATTTTTGCTAATGAACGTCCTCACGCTGCCGGAGTCTACCATAGCATTCACTACCTGCCCATTTATTTCGCATTTGGTTTTGGTGATGTCTTTGGCACCCGTTCCTAGTCAGGAGAGATTGGGTGGGGGGGGGGAGTCCGGGTCGTACAACACAGCAGCAGGAGAGGAGGATGATCCACATACCTTAGCCCAATGGCCATTTTTTTTTACATTTTCTACACTCGGCATTACGTGCAGGACACATCGCCCGTGCATGCCGTGTGTTCCCACAGAAGAAACAAATTCCTTTTTGTAATGTATTTCCTTTTACAGCGGCTAAGGGAGTTTCTTCTGGTTGACCTACGGTAGCTGTTACGCTCGGGTGGTAATCGAAGCTGGCCGTATGCTTCTCCGCTTGTTCTAGGGATCTAGCCACTGTAAATGTCTCTTGTAGTGTCGAGAAAGGTTTTTCAAGTAGGCGCTGACGGATAGACGAAGACGAGATGCCGCTAATGAACGCGTCCCGTATATATTGTTTTTTGTTTTCCTCGGCACTTACCGCTTGAAATTCGCAAGATTTAGCGAATACTTCCAACTGTTGCATGAACTCGTCGATGGTTTGTGTCGGTTTCTGTTTACTTGTCAGGAGTTGATGTCTGTTAAATACAATGTTTGTTGGTTTCATATAAATAGCGTCTAGCGTTTCTATGGCGCCGTTGTAATCCGTGGCGTCGCTTATGATTTCGAAAATTGTCGCCGAGACAGAATTGATCAATGCGAAAAGATTTTGCGCATTGTTTTCGATTTGGTCGTTATTTAACGTGCGTAGGTAATATTCAAATGTTAGTTTCCAATGTTTGTATATTTTTTCCGAATTCGGAGCAGTTGGTTCTGTGTTAAATCTTTCTGGTCGCAGTAATTTGTCCATTTTTTTTTTTTTTTCTTACCTTAAGCTGATAAAATTGTAATGATAAAAGAAGAATGAATAAGAATGCCTTCCGTAAAGGTTTTATCAGCTTAAAATATATACACGTGTTTGGCAAAGTCAATATGGCGGATTCCTTAGTTCCGGCCAAAGGGGAATAACCATGACTCATTTCCTGAAGAGTTACAGTAATTTATTATAACACAACATGTGTGTATCAACGGTCGTAATCTCTCTATCTATGTCCCTAGCTATGTCGCTGCTGCTGCTGCTTCCTGCTCTCGTACCGATCACGTTGGTACGTGATCTTCGACACTACATCTTCCCTCTTTTTTTTCATAAATTTATGTCACTATAAAGTCTTCTTGCCACACTGGGGTGGATCTTACTCTAGGTGTTCTGATTGAACCACTAGGGGCAGTTAGGGCCGGTGTTAGGGGTTCTTGAGCAGTTTCCTTAGGGTCTGGACTGGAGATGGGAAGTGCATCGATTGGGTTGAGGTGTGTGTCTTCGATATCTGTTGTAGAAGTAGGGGGCCAGTGGGTTGTATCAGGGGGAGAGTAAACTGCTTTAGGGACGTCGGTGTAGTCAGGACTATACTGCATGTCGCCGGGTACCTTTTTTACATGAGCAGCGTTTCTCATTCTCACTTGGCCTTGGGGTTGTTGTATTAGAACAGAATTTCCCTTCTTTTCCACAACTTGATAGGGCTGAGACTCGAACCGAGCGTCCAGCTTGTTTGTTCTGTGTAAATTTTTACACAATACTGTGTCCCCTCTCTGGATCTGTTGGTCTCTGGCTCCTCTTCTCTGGTCAGCAGCTATGTTGCGTTTTAGTTTGTGTAGAGCATCCTTATCATGTACGTCACTAAAATCAGTGGACGCTCCTACAATACTTGGCAGCTTACCTCGGAGTTCGCGGTTCATTAGTAACTTCGCTGGGGATAATCCGGTTACTGTGTGAGGGGTGGTTCGGTATTGGAACAGAAAATTCCTTAGTTCAGTCCTCCAGTCTTTCCCTTCGACTTTGGCGATCTTAATTGCCTTTAGGATTGTTCTGTTGAACCGTTCCATTTCGCCGTTGGACTGTGGCCAATACGGGATCCCTCTCACCTGGGTGATGCCGTGAGTATTCATATACTCATTGAATTCTCTTGATGAGAATGGCTGTCCGTTGTCACTCCTCAGATAGTTGGGATATCCATGATGATTGAACATCATTTCTAGTGCACCCGTTACATTTTTGGCATTTGCTATTTTCATATGCGCAACTTCTGGCCATCTTGAGTAGTAGTCGACAACAGCCAGCAGGTAGTTCCCTTCGGAGACACTCAGTAGGTCAACAGCTACATAGGTCCAGGGTTGGTCAGGCAGCGGTGTACTCTCTAGTTCTTCTGGAGGGGCATTTTTGCCAACCACTTGACATGGGTAACACGCTTTTACTCGCTTTTCTGCCATTCTATCCATCTCTGGCCACCAAACTTTGGACCGTAGGCGATTTTTGGTTCGCACAATCCCTTGGTGTCCTTCATGAGCCAGTACAACTACCCGCCCCTGAAGTGCCTCAGGGATTATGATCCTGCGTCCTCGGATGACCATCTGTCCTGCTATCCAGAGTTCATCTTTGATTGCATGAAATGCAGTACCTTTGAAATGGGTCCAGTCATTTTCGGATATAGCTTGCCGAAGTTTGGAGATCGTAGCATCATCCTTTGAAGCTTTTTCCACTTCACAGGGAGTCAGTGCCTGAGGTACAGTATCTTTAATGAAACTGTAGATGTAGTCCATTGTTTCCTTTTCCTCAGTTTTGTCTGGGTTTTCAACGGGCTGTCGACTCAGCAGGTCCGCCTTATTGGTTCGGCCAGGAATGTGGATGACTTTGTAGGTGAACTGTTGTAGAAACAACAGCCATCTCTCCACTCTTGCTGAAGGGGGCTTCGAGGAAGGTGATAGTACCTTTACCAGCGCTTTGTGATCAGTCAGGATCTGAAAGTCACATCCAATGAGGTACAGACTGAACTTTTTGCATGCCCAGAATACTCCCAGTGCTTCTCTTTCAAATTGAGAATATCGGGACTCCGTTGGTGTGAGCTTCCTACTGGCATAGTATACTGGTTTCCAGTATCCGTTTAGCTGCTGTTGTTCAATGATTGCACCCACGCCAACGGGAGAAGCATCAGTTGTGATTCTAGTTGGCAACTTAACACTGTAGTATGCCATGACTGGACCTTCAATTAACCCTTTCTTTAGTTTGTTAAAGGAATATTGTTCCTCTTCTTCCCATTTCCAATCAGAATCTAGTCTTGTAAGATCCCAAAGTGGTGCAGTTACACTAGCAAAATGGGGCACAAACTTAGCACAGAATTGGGCCAGTCCCAAGAAACTCCTCATCTGTGATGCATCTTTTGGCGGAGGAGCATCAACTACAGCCTTCACCTTTTCGTCCGAGACCTTCAAGCCGTCTTGTGTCAGAATGTGGCCCATGTATCTTATAGATGTCATTTTAATCTGGCACTTCTTTCCATTGACGGTCAGTCCTTGTTCGGCTAGGTGTTGGAAAACTTTGGCGAGTCTAGTGTCGTGCTCACTTTCTGTTTTCCCGACTACTATGATGTCATCTGACATGTTGTATGCTCCTGGGCAGCCAGCTATAACCTGACTTATGATTTGCTGAAATTTTTCTGAGGCCATGTTTACCCCAAACATAAGTCTTTTATACCGGTATAGCCCATCAGGTGCAGCAAATGTTGTGATTTCTCTGGAGTCTGGATGCAACTCTATTTGATGGTAGGCCATATTCAAATCTACTTTTGAGAAATATTTGCCTCCAGCCATTTCTTGTATAGTTTCCTCAATCGTGGGCACTGGATGACGTTCTCGAACGATAGCTTCGTTTGCTCTACGCATGTCGATACATATCCTCACATCGCTTTTTCCATTGTCCTCGGGCCTTTTTTCCACTGTCACTAAAGGATTCACCCATTGAGAAGGTTCCCTGACCCTATCAATTACATCCAGATCAACCAGTTCTTGCAATTTGTTTAGGACACATTGCCGCCGCTTGAATGGTATCCGACGTACTGGCTGAGTGACAGGTATAATTTCTGGATTTATTTTGAATTTTAATTGGTAGTTTTTCAGTTTTCCCAATCCACTGAAAACCTTTGGAAATTCTTTTAGTATTCTTGTCCATATATCCAGTTCCGAGCAGTTCAAGATGTTGGCGTTAACGCCCACACTTAAAAGTCCTAGTCTTTTACTAGTTCTACCACTTAAAAGTGACGCTTGGGCCTGTGGTATGACAAAAAATGGAACTGTTATGTAGCGATTTGTGCTAGGAACTTCAACCTTCAATATGCACTTTCCTAGAAGGGGAAGTGGTTTTTCACTAGCATAGCGGTATAGTTTAGTAGAATCTGGCTGGAGCTTAATTTTGGGTCCTTCTTTTTCTATTTTCTTGAAGTCCTCTACAGATAATGTATTATGCTGTGCTCCTGAGTCTATCACTAAAGGGATGGTGGTGTTTCTGACTTTGAGGTTTATTACATTTTCACTCATTGATATTTTGAATAAATTAAACCCATTAGCGCCACCAGTTTTGTTATCTTCCCTTTCCCCTACACTCTGTTGAATTCCTTTGTTATGATAATGCTTTCGTCCACCACGACTGTATTTTGGGGCTCTGTCATGTTCGTTTCTATTCTGCGTTTTTGTTTGTTTGTTTTTGTAGAAACAACAGACTTCAAAATGTCCCTTTTTCCCACAGATTCCACACTTGTGATGCTTGCTTCTAACACAATCTCTTGCAAAATGTCCATTCCCCCCACACTTATAACATGCAGATGACACATTGTGGCTTGGTTTAGGTTTTTGTCTGTCGCTTAATCTATTTATATCAGACGTACAAGTAGATCCTAAAATTAGGGCCTCTTTGTGGTGGTACGTCCCAATAATTTGGATGAGACGATCCAACGTCAAGTTGCTTTCACCATATAATTTGGCTTTTAGTTCCGCGTCCTTTATGTGAAGACGGATCTTGTCTCTGACGAATTCGTTCGGTTCTGGAGTGAAACCGCACACCTTCGCCAAACTCTTTAAGCGAGTGATATAATTATTCACGGTTTCTCCCGTGTTTGGTTCAGACTCCCAAAATCTTGAACGCGCTTTAGGGATATTTTCCTTTAGAGCGAAAGTTTTGTCAAACAGTTCTATAGCTGTTCGGAATACATCGACTCTTTCTTTATTAGCCTCGTGTCCGGCTTTTTGTTCGTCCGTGAAATTCGTCCAAATTTCACGCAGACCCTCGCCTCCTGTTAACAAAAGGATAGCTCTTTTTTGCTCAGAATTTATGACACCTGAAGCTAGTATGAAAATTTCCAGATCGGTTTTCCAATTTACCCATCTTTTATGTAAAGACTCTGGATCTCCGATCGTATCTAACGCACGTGGAGGGCTTAGCCCCCCCAATGTGACGAATTTTGCCATATTGTTGTTTAAAAGGACAATACGATGTGAATAACAAAAGGATTGTTATTTAAAGACAATAAATGTGATAACAAACGAATTACTTATCTCTCGTTTTTTTTCTGTACTTTTCCTTTGGAAGAAAAAAGGTATATTTTTCTTTCTCTCTTGTAGCACGTGTGACCTCTTTTTTCGTGTTTTTTTTTTCGTAGAAAAGTTCGTTGTTTGCACTTTTTTTTTTGTAGATGTCTTTCTTTGCTTTTTTTTTTTTGTAGAATTTCATCTCATCGTCGTCGCCAGTTTGTGGTGTTTGGTAATAAACAACAGTCAATTGTGGTGGTTGTAAACATATCTTTATTTAACAAGGGTTATAACAACATGTGTGTATCAACGGTCGTAATCTCTCTATCTATGTCCCTAGCTATGTCGCTGCTGCTGCTGCTTCCTGCTCTCGTACCGATCACGTTGGTACGTGATCTTCGACACTACAAATGGTTATATCGAATTTTTCTTGTGTTATGAATTACCAATATGTTTTTTTTATAGAAATCGCTCCAGACAAGATATGAAGCCACTTGATATAAGGAGCTAACAAGAAAAAATATTGTTATCGCAAAGACAGGATGTGCCTATGGCCATAGTCTTGTAAAGACCAAGGTTATAAGTAGGAGGAAAACAGTCAGCAGGAAGAGAGTCCCACAAGCCTGCGGTTTAATTGTAGATAATGATTCTTCCAAACATAATCTACAATATTTAATTAAAGCTTTGCTTTTTTAAACTATGAGTCATTTAATGTCATATGGAATATTTTTAATTTAAGATTTTGAAATAATTAAAAAATATTTCTATTGCAATTTGCAGCTATTGATGTGGTGTAAGAATCATTGCTGAATAGAATAGTAATTAAGGTATCAAGTTTTTACCCTGTGAAAAATTGACAATAAATTTAATTTTCTGAAATGCTTATACATTTGGATAATATTGGTAAGCGTTGAAATTATGAAGCATGAGTATACCAAATATGTTTATGACGTATTAAATTTTGTTTTCTACTGAATGAAGAAGATATATATGTATATATAATAGTCAATCCCAGTGGCTGTCTATCTATTAACAACTTTCTTATAATGATAAGGTGTAGCAATGTGACATTGTGTATGAATGATCTTTTTCTCATGATGATTTTCGTGATTCTGTATTCATATCTATCATATATTCTAGTAATATATTGGGGATCCTCTATGAGGATAAACATCCACCCCATGATATATTCTTACATCGGATTTTAATGCAATTCATCAATTGTTAAGTTACACAAAATTATACGTTTACTAAAAATGGGAGATGTTTTGATCCTTTATAGATTTGTTAATGGAATCTGAACTCAAAAACGTTAATGCAATTCCCTAAGCTGATAACTTAAACGATTTTAGCTGGATTTTCAAAATGTTTTTACAATTCACACTTTTTTATATTCTGATGAAATTAATATTTTATAATTAAATATTAAAAAATGTTTCATTGTTAATTTCAAGTAAATAATTATTATTTGATGATGAATTAAACATGTTCTAATGAAACAAGGCAGTGGCGACATGAGGCAAGATACCGCCTGGGCCCCATTCACAAGATTTGCACTTTTTCTACTGGAAGACAAAAACATATTAAAGATTTGATATTGATGTTGATTGAAAACAAATCAAAACAAGGAAAGACAATGAATTTGAAAACGAACAAAAATTGTTTTACAATTAGTTGATCAACAGATTTATTGAATTTTGATTTGCGAGTTTTGTAGAAGTAAAGTCACTTATTGATATAGTGTGATAGTGATCTACCCTATTTCGTGACTATATGGATTCTTCTAGACACTGTGTATGGAAGAGCTTACAACCAAATTTCGAAGCAGTTCCAGCGCAGTTTTTCTGTTACATACTATCCTGTATTTCTGTAAATACACTCTTATAAATATACCACCGTGTTGTCTTATTTATTATCTGCTCTTCGAGGTCATAACACTGACGAAGAGAACGCCGACGTATTCGGGTACATAATAATACGGACTTCTGTTGCACATAACTCTGACACGAAAAATTGGACCTCTGTAAGAAAAACATAAACATTGCTACAACTGGAACATTGGATTTTCGAAAAAAGAAAAGACTTAGGTGATACGCTCTGAAAATTACAACAGTAGCAGCGAGAAGTTAACATCCGTACTGGATTTTTAACACACAAAGTGTGCAGAATCTGCGAAAGTAAAAAAAACTCCAACGACAGAAAATAGAATTGAAAAATGGCTTCGTTATTGAGTTGAACGAAAATGATTGCAATGTCGAGGTGTTTCAATTAAAATCGTTCGACAACGGAAGATAAGTTAAGAAAAGCTAACAAAATGATATGTCGTTTTTTTGTATAGTTTTAATTGTTTTATCCAGAACACGAAAATAAGTTTGATCGAGCTTAGTTTTTGCTCTAGCTAAGAATTTATCTCTCATGTTTTTGTTTCGGGTAATTGCATTCGTACAAATAATGTAAATATAAAAATAAATTTCCAAATGCTTTATTAAAATTGCTAAAATCGACGAAGATGAAAATATAAGGAACTTTGTGGAGGCAATCGTATTGAATGTAAATATTAAATTACAACTGAACTCTTCCTACGGTTTGTCAGTAATAAAACTTCAAGACTAGAAAAAATTAGAAAATCGACTTAGATGAGAACTAAAGAGATATGCAACAATGTCACTAGAGAACAAATAAAATTTAGGGCGAGGTAATAATTGACGTTAAAATAAAAGGAAAACTTACAAATTCAAAATGATTCTGATCTTCTTCTTTCGTTTGCTTCACATCATCTCGTTGTTAGATTACCAACTCGGTTGAGAAAAGCCATGCTAATGTTTTGTTGTCTAGCACAGATATGCCGGCTTCACCGTTGGGTAGTCGATGTTTAAGGCATGACTT
Source organism: Sepiola atlantica (assembly GCA_963556195.1). NCBI lineage: Eukaryota > Metazoa > Mollusca > Cephalopoda > Sepiida > Sepiolidae > Sepiola > Sepiola atlantica. The sequence goes on from OY744525.1 coordinate 111,005,206, forward strand.
GATGATGTGGTCTAATGTCTGTTCAGAGTGACCACAGTTCATCCATCACCAGGGTAGCAAAGCCACAGAGTGACTTCGATCTTTTAGCTCCCTCTGCTTCCGCACGTCCAAGCTCCCGAAGATATGGCGACGAGCCAAGGTCATCGCTCTCCTGGAGCCCAACAAGCTGCTGGATGACCTAAAGGGATATTGCCCCCATCGCCCTCGTCTACGTGCCATACAAGATCATGGAGCGTCTCCTCCATGCGCGCCTCGATCCAGTAATCGACGCAATACTGAAAAAAGAGCCACGGAAGGTCCACTGTGGACCAGGTAACCCTCCTCATCCAAGATATCGAGGATCTCGTCCAACGAGGTAAGAAGACAGGCGTCGTTCTCCTCGATCTCACAGCAGTGTACGATACTATCTGGTTCCATGGACTCCACCTAAAGCTCTTACAGACAATCCCCGACCGACATATGGCGGACTTCGCCATGGAAATGCTGACCAACAGTAGCTCTACCCCTCACACTAGCAACGGCCAACACAGCAGGCACACACAAGGCTTTGTACTTGCCGCAATGATGTTTAACATTTACATCTACGACCTCCCAGACACGCTTTCCAAGAAATATGGATACACTGACGACCTAGCCATCATTCTGTCCAAGAGCTGTCAAGCTACCTAACAAACTTAACCTCTCCGTGGCCAAGACCACGTCCACCGTATACCATCTAAACAACCGGGAGTCAAACCACGAACTTAACATCATAGTTGACAACAAAAAACTGCAATGATTCTGATGGACAACTCAAACAACTTATTCAGGACGGACTTGATAGTGGAATTTCAATTATGGAATATGCTCACAATCTCCTTTTGTCAAACTGGTGAAACTTTAAATATCGAAGCATATAGAAGAAATCATAAGAAAGCATTTTAAAGTTGTTTTTTGTGGACTGGGAACATGTAAAAAAATAGTGCTGACTTCCATTAAAACCATATATTCAACAAATTTTCTAGAATAAATACATTTTCCATTAAGGTCAGTAAATCAAATTGAGAAGGAAATAAATAGAATCAAAAAAAATTAGTAGAATAAAGCGAGTGGGTTTCGCCTACAATCTACGTAAATTTAAAGGAGTCCATGTTTGTTCAGATTTATCGACAGGATTTGACTATGCATTAAAGGATTACCACTACCTTCTCCCTCGTCCATAAGAAATATTCGCTAAACTCGAAAAAAAAAATAATAACAGTTCATTTAAGCGATGCTTACGTAAAAATATTTCAACATTTTCGACAGCCTACATAGATAATATTCTATAGATGATTAACGGAACCAGACAACATATATTTGATTCCAAACGGAACATGGTTAAAATAGGGAGGGGCTTATGTGATGATGGTGATCTACCGTATTTCGTTACTATATGGATTCTTGTAGACACTATGTATAAAGAATCTTACGATGAAGTTTCGAAGCAGTCTTGTAGTTTTCTGTAACATACTATTCTGTACTTTTATAAATACACATTTTTGTAAATATACCACCAGATTGTCTCATTTATAATCGACCCTTAATTGTTACAACACTGATTATTCTGTCAAAGTCAATCAGCTCCACAGTATCATGCTTAAGTGATATGAGCGACACATTCTAAACTCGATCTTGCGACATGCTCGATATTAAATAAGTTTCAATAAGCTTTAGTTTTTAGAAGCTTCTCTTTACGGTGGACATAGAAAATGTAAGAATCAAAATCAGTCGAAGAGCAATAACAATATTTGGCGCTGTTTCCTGCACTTTCCACCGATGGTTCCACCTCAGTCATTAAATAGCCAATTACTTGATCATCACTTGTACAACTCTTCAACTCGGAAGTCGGTTTTAAAAAGTCAGGGTAACGAACAACTCCTGAAGGATTTTTTATAGGGATTCCACCTGTGTATTCTACGATTGTGGGTGACGATAATCCAGCGAACACGATTAGCAGATGAAACATGGAGTAAAGTCTCCCTTTCAGTTAAGTAACAATCCGATCATGACATTCGTATAAATAACTTAACTTCTTGCTCAAGCCTTTGATTAATATCATCTTCAGTTTCTCCAGGTAGCTTTATCTTTCTTCTAATACGCGTTTCAACTTGAATTTATTTTCTTTGCACTGGGTTTCACTTAGATTAATCAATACATATCAATACGTACATCAAAGTGTCTCTGCTTCAGTTAAAGAAATTATGGCTGCTTTGTGTTTTGTTACTTCTTCCATGTAGGTTACGCAGTCATCACAACAAATACCCGGTTCTTGGACAAACTTTTGGATCAGATTAATATCTAGAATAATTGAATCTTGTTAAAAAATAATCTAAAAAAATACACGTTAAAAAAACGGCTCATATGTCGAGATTATTTCCTTGATCTCAAGATTACTTATCAAGTCTCGAGATCTCGAAGTCGACATTTGCAAAACTGGCTATCATTGATCGATTAAAAATGTTATTTCCTTTAAGAGCTTATGCATTCAATCTTTACTTTATGGAATATGTGTTCGATATTACTGAATACATGTACATCTGTGTTATTTATTTTATAACTAGCGGTGTTGTCCGGGAAAGTAGATTTAATCAAAAAATTTCAGGCCCCACTACGGGAGTGAAACAAAGTACGGGTATTGTTAATATTCATATATTTATTTATTATATAATACTTCATCTGTTAGCAAGAAAATGTTGAGTTAAAGTTCTATGAAAAACGTATCCCTCATTGTCACTTCTAGAATAAATGTATTCGTTTTTTTTTTCGCCCGGTTTGACTGAAGTCTAGAATTATTGTGTGTTATAAGAAAAAAACAACCCCGGGGTTTTGTTGACGATGTAGAATAGTCACCTATTTGTTTTTTGTTTAATCAATAATTTAACCACGGGAGTGAATCTATAATTGTTTACAGAAAAAAGACCACGACAGAAATTATCAGAAATTCTGGCTAAGATATACCATACAGAGTGCTATTTCCTAGTTATTCTCCGAAATTATCATTAGTGACTTTCATTTTGCTATTATTGTCGCACAATTTCTTTAAAATGTCTTTTTTTCAATAAGTAATTGATACATTTATCTATTCTAGAAAACTTTTTTAAGTAAGGCAAGTAAAAATTTTGTTTTTACTCAAACGACATTAACGAACTAATTAATGCTTTCTTTACTCTGTTGAAAATAGAACAGTAGACCTTCTTTAATGAATAATTGAAAGTTCCATTTGACCTAAAACGACTGTGAAATGATCAAAGACAGGAGTTGGATACAAGATGTTTTACTTCTTGACGGACATTAGAAATTGAATTTTCAATTGTAAACATTTAACTTAAGAATTGTGAAATGTCATATTAATCAGTGTGGCACACACTTAATATGTTATTTAAAACTATTTGCGTGCTTTTGAGTTTGGTCACAAACAGAGGGTACTTTGGCGACCCCCACCCCACTCGTTGGTCCACCACTTAGACAAGACCAGAAGAGATCATTTCACATGTGCACTCATCTAATCTGTAAAAGTGAAAGAGGCGAATATGACGTGCACTTGTCGTTTGGTGTCATGAGACAAGTGGATTCAGTGTTTTATGAGCAAAGATTAACATGAATATCGTTTTGAAAGGAAAGTTGACAGCAGAATGATATCATCAGAATGGCAGACAACAACCAGCAGTTAACAACACGGGTGTAGATTTACAAGTAACAGAGATTGAAGATGACATAAGGTGATTGGATCAGTTTCAAAGGAGGATAGAGAGAAAAGAGAAGTGGCAGCAAGTAGCAGGGGTATCTGGAATAATTCAGGTGTTTGCCATTCAACGAAACACTATATGAGACGCACATTCTGTAATTGCGACTGTTAACAGCATGTGATGTTTATCAGTAGAAGGGAGACCAACGTAGGTGGTTATAAAAAGTGCGGTTCACACAATTATTAGCAAACATGATAGTGAACATTGTTTACATATTAAATGGTACAAGGCGAGATAATGCAGTCGAGAACGTCATAAATTAGGGAAACGGATAACAGAATAAACATGGTCCACATAAAATTTACCAACAAAAAAGGTAAAAGAAAAATATAACGTCAGTCACCCGACTTTATTTTTATAGAAAATTCATTAAAAATGTTTAAACTTATCTAAGGAACACGAAACTATTTTTTTAAATCTGTGATTTTTTTTCTTTATGGGGTTGTTTTCTCAAAAAAACATTTTCTGTGCTACTTATCTGTAAAACGGACAAAAATATAGTCTATCATACATGTGTTAATTTCTGAATGAATGAGAATGTGTGTGGAATCAGCTAAGTGACATGTAGGTGAAAATGATGCTGTGTTGTTCAGATAAGCTGACAAATGGTGTACAACTTCAAAAGCTTTATCTTTTGATGAAAAGAAAACGAAGACTAACACTTGAACAAAATCAATTTATTTCCATAAAACGGGCACACATTTATGAGATCTTTTATTTTTGTTTCAGACTGTAGAGAATCTAGTGTTCTTAGTTATCATTACTATATATGGTCCACATTTTTTAGATTAAAATTATCTCTAGTTTACTCTCTTAGAGTTAGACAAGGTATCAGTGTTTTAAGGCATAAGACAAGTAGGCAGGCATGAGAGATTAACTAATAGCTATATATCAACCAAATGTATGTTATTTGGACAATATAAAGTGTGTTCAATAAAATATAGTTGTTCCTCACTGTTTATATGTATTCCTTGTAGTATTTGTAACCTTATTACCTTGTTAAATGTATAAAAAAATGATTTATAAAGTTTCCTATCTCTGTTAGGTGTTTACATATCTCTCTTTCAAGTTGATCCCATCACTTTCTCCCATATTTTCCTTGGACTTCTCCTGTTGGTTAACTCTTCTACTTCTATTTTCGGCATCATAAGATGCGCCACAATTTTTTTTTTTGCTTTTCAAGTAATATCTTTCACTTTATGTTGGCTTTTATCTAAATTGACTGAACGGAAACATTTTTTCTTCAATTTGAATTATGTAAAGATGAAATGTATTAAAAAAATAATAAAAGATTTCAAAGTAAATTCAACATTTTTGACCTTTTCCCAAGAATGTTTCCATCCCATGTGAATTCACATTTACAGCAATGAATTTACCAAAGTAAAATGTTATACTTCATAGAAATAAGTTTTAAATAAAGTAAGTTGGGGCATATGTTGCAAAAAGAGTCGGTTCTTGTGTTTTTATGTGCTTAATAAAATTTAATTTTTGTACGAAAGAATATTATGACAAACAAGTCTTTTTATTTGTTGGTTTTTTTTCTGGGGAATGAGTATTCTGTCTGATACAAGACATTTACCTGCCTGCAATTTCAGGGACTTAAACGAAGAGTTCTATTAAAGATTCTTATTGTACCTTTAAGCATTATTGTTTGTATCTCTTTTGCACTTGGTTCACTGGGTATATTCGCTAGGTAGTTATTTAAAATGCTTCACAAAAGAGTAACGTACCCACACTGAAACGCACAAGGTTGGTTTTCGACACAATTATAACATTGGTGTCAGAAGTAACGGTCTCTTCACAAAAGACCAACATACCCGCGCAGGAACGCGCGAAAATAAGTTTAATACATGTAACCTTGGTGTCATACTGATGGTTTCCGAGAGTAAACAAAAATATTTTTTTTAAAAACAGTGTGGGGTAGCTATAGAGAAGGGATCTTATTTGTGTAATGTTTATTTTATATTCGGTCAGGGTTTACTTGTAGGTGGAAGTATCAACATTCCAGGTTGTCCTGAAAAAAAAACATGTACAGAGAGACCATAAACACTCAGGGATAGTGCCTAGTAGGCATTCAAATTCTCACTAGTAAGCATTGTAATTCTGTCTTTATCAGTGACTAAGCAAATGTAATTTCTGAATAAAAAACGACATTTTTTACAATAATATGGTTTCTCTTTATTTTCTTTTTAGCTCAGTTATCCTGGTGTTGAGATTAGGGAACCCCTTCCTGGAAGGTAACACTTGATTTCTTCATGGGTTAAACAGATATTCCACTCATTTCTCTAACCTTTAGTTAGTATAGTAGTGAATATAGTAATTTTCTTCATTCCAATAGACCACATAACTATGTGATAGCTTATTAACTTGTGGTATTTGCTTTGTTGTGACATATTCCAGTGTGTATGTGCATGGTTATCAACAAATATTATTTATTTGTAAAAGAATCACATTTAACCACAAAATAGTCTTTTTTATCATTATTCATCCCAAACAAGACAGGCTGCCACTGTAGGCGTACATGGCTACTGAGCATTAGGGTGTAAGTTTTGGTGGTCATCCTAAGTTGGGATCTGTGAAGTAAGCTGTTTGTTTACATTATTTTTACATTTTTGCATTGGTAGTCAGGGAAACAGGAAGCAGAGAGTGAGTTCAAGAGGCAGATAACAGAAGGAAAGAAGCTATTACGTCGAATAGGAACTAGAATTACACGTTCATCAGAGAACAATCCATTGAAGTACTTTAAAAACAGGCACAAAGATGCAACATTGTGGCGATAGGACAGGGTCAGGTGTAAGAAGTTTACTAGCATGGTAGAGGGAGCAACCTTCTTTGTAGCAACCTTGACAATGTCTTCAATTTATTTGTTCTAATTCATGTTACTTGCGAATGTTACACTGAGTAGTTAGAACATTGGACTCTCATGTAGGGTGTTATTTGCCATGACAATCGGCGGTTGTCTTTGCAGCATTTAATGTTAACATCCATTTATGACCTCATTTCAGTACAGTCTGGGGGTCACTTTCTAAGGAATCAATACCTTGTCTCGGATATGTTTTCACCCATTTTGTTCACATATTGACAGTAGAGTGTGGCCATGTCAGCAAATATATCTATATCAGACCGAATGTCATCAGATAGGTCATTTATAAAAATCAGGAAGAATTAAGGTTTAAGGATAGATCCCTGAGGTACACCAGCGTTTATGTCATGTTGCTTAGATGAACGGTAATCCAGGACAATATGGATCTTTCTTTTGGTTAAGAATGATCTAATTGTATTAAATATTTGTCCAGTAATACCATATGAGTGAGTTTTTATGAGAACACTTTCATTCTCGAGTTTGTCAAAGGTTTTGGATATATCAAGTGCTACCACCTTAGCTTCACTTGTCTTGTCTAGTGTATGATATGTGCATTAACAGATGACCGTTATGATATCAGCAGAAGATTGTGCTTGCCTTAATCCATACTGACGGTTAGAAACTAGGTTAGCCTTAACGAGGTGCAGGACTATCACCAGATTGATTAAGGATTCAAAGATTTTAGCGAAGAGCGAGAGTAGCCTGATGGGGCGATAATTCTGAGGATCGTTTATATCTCCAGAATTGTGGAAGACTGGTACCACACAAAGGTAATTTTCCAGGTGTCATTGAAGGAATATTCATTAGGCATTTGCTGTAGAGTTTGAAGAGGCAAGGGGCCAGTTTAGCAGAGCATTTCTTTATTACTATTACTGGTATAAGATCAGGCTCACAGACTTTGGAGGTGTCAATGTTTTTTTATGCTGTCCCCGACCTGAGATGGGGTGATGAACAGGTTTACAAGTGTGGCTTTCGTCTGGAATGGGAATTTAGAGAGGGGGCGGTTTACTGAGTCCAAGTAGAGTTTAAGGAAAAACGCTGGGCAAGTAGTTCAGCCTTATCAATTTCCGTGCAAGCAACATTATTGTGGTTTGATAGTGGGGAAATTGTTTATTGTCCATTGTTTACCACACAATTATGAACTTTCCAGAAATTGTGAGTAGCTAGTTTCTGTGATTAAATGCGTTTTTTAGTTATCCTTGTATACCTTCTCTTTGCTTCACCTATCGCTGCTTTACAAGTTTTTCCTGAATATAAATGTATGTCTTATTGCGGACGAATTGTCCGAAATGCTTGCTGCCTCAGTGCAATAAGTTCCCTCTTTTTTTTCATTTTATTAAAGTTGATCTTTTCAGAAATCAAGGAGCCACTTCCTGGAGCTAACATTTAATCTCTATATGAGAGACATAGAATATCTGTGTTCCATTAAAGTTCTCCTTTACCTACCAAATGTAGAGTTTATATATAAGTTATGAAATATAATAATAACAAAGATATTTTTTTTATAAAATATTTAGAAAACCCTGCACAACGCAGATTATTTGTTTTTAAAAAAAAAATATTTATTCATCTTAAAAACATTTTTTTTATATAAACTTGAGTACTTTCGGTAAATCTACCATCTTCAGAAGAATATTTCTTCTTTTTCTTTTTTCCTCTTGGTTGAGACATTCTCGTGGCCAAGTTTAAAATCCGTCTAGGTGTTTTGACAAAGAAAGAAAAGTGTTGATATGGCTGTGTGTCACGTGGTCGGCGTGGAAGGATACTTTGAAAAGTCACACAATGTCAAGCATTGGGTTAGTGGCAATAATAACGAAGATATTGTTTTATAAAATATTTAGAAAACCTTGCACAACGCAGATTATTTGTTTTTAAAAATAAATTATTTATTCATCTTAAAAACATTTTTTTTTATAAACTTGAGTACTTTCGGTAAATCTACCATCTTCAGAAGAACATTTCTTTTTTTTCTTTTTTTCATTTTTCCTCTTGGTTGAGACATTCTCGTGGCCAAGTTTAAAATCCGTCTAGGTGTTTTGACGAAGAAAGAAAAGTGTTGATATGGCTGTGTGTCACGTGGTCGGCGTGGAAGGATACTTTGAAAAGTCACAAAATTAGAAGTGTTGGGTGGGTGACAATAATAACGAAGATATTGTTTTATAAAATATTTAGAAAACCTTGCACAACGCAGATTATTTGTTTTTAAAAATAAATTATTTATTCATCTTAAAAACATTTTTTTTTATAAACTTGAGTACTTTCGGTAAATCTACCATCTTCAGAATAATATTTCTTCTTTCTTCGTTATTATTGCCACCCACCCAACGCTTCAAATTGTGTGACGCCGACCATGTGACACAGCCATATCAACACCTAGACGGATTTTCAACTTGGCCACGAGAATGTCTCAACCAAGAGGAAAAAAGAAAGAAAAAAAAGAAATATTCTTCTGAAGATGGTAGATTTACCGAAAGTACACAAGTTTATAAAAAAAAAGTTTTTAAGATGAATAAATAATTAATTTTTAAAAACAAATAATCTGCGTTGTGCAATGTTTTCTGAATATTTCATAAAAGAAAATATCTTTGTTATTATTGCCACCCACCCAACGCTTCAAATTATGTGACTTTTCAAAGTATGAAATATAAATTTTCTTCTCCCCAAGTGACCAGTTAACTATATTAAAGTATAGCTTTTTCGGTTTTACTGGATTTCAAGATAGAAATCATCTAGTCTGGTGGAGTATCTTGCTAAGCACTGTTACTTGAGTTAACATAACTAGGAGAAGGTGCAGAATTCCTCGTTTGAGTCAGTGTATAGCCTTGTAAAGGAGATCATATTTTGACTTCGAATACAAAGTTATTTTGAATATTTGGTCAGGGTTTAGATGTAGAGGATAGTATACTCATGTCAGATTGCCCTGCCAAACACATAGACAAAAGACACTCAAAAATGATTTCTAGTATGTAGTTTAATCTCTCCTGTCTAGTAAGTAAAACTATCACTCTTTTTGTTCCATTTTACTTTGTTCAAAGTTCTCAGCAATCAATAGCCCACTACCTGGGGCAAACACTTGATTCATGTATGATATACATAGATATTCGAATATTCCAAAAAATGTCACATTTTCGTGTAAAACATTGAGTTATTAAAGAAGTTAAACACAATGTTATTCTTCGTAATGGACCAGTTCATTATGTTATAGTATATCTTTCTGGTTGTCTCTTGGTCTTATCGGATTCCAGGATAAGAATACATCTAGTCTGGTGGAGTATTCAGCTCAGTGCTTTTACTTGAGGTAACATCATCAAAAGAGGAAACATTCCTGGTATGAGCCAGTGCATAGATGTGTTGAGGAGATCTTATTTGTGCTTCAAATACTATGTTATTTTGTATATTTGGTCAGGATTTACTTGTAGGGTGTAGTATCCTCATGTCAGATTGTCCTGACAAACCCATGTACAGATATACCTTAGACACTAGATGATGGTGTCTAGTAGGTAATTCAAATACCTACAGTGGGCATCTGCAACTGTTAAACAAATGTGCTTTTTAAATATGAGAAGAGCCACATGCATCATAAGAATACAATTTCTATTTTTCTTACTTTAGTTATTTGAAAAGATTAAGGGGCTCCCTCCTTGATCTAACACTTGATTTCCTTACGAGATAAATTTATATCCAAAAGTTCTGTAAAGGATCGACGTTAACTTTTAGTGCTTCTATGTGTACTTTACAATAGCTTGATATTAAAGTTATTGTGTCTAGGTAATAGTGAATCCTTTTTTATAAGCCAAGTTTCCTCTACTTCCACCTGTTTGTTTATTTCTTTCAAAGACCATGTTTTTAAAGACATTCCTGAACTCCTGATGTTATCGTACTGTGCTCGTATGTGCTTCGATAAATTTGATTTTTCTGCAGAATATTAACATACCTTATCAAAAATAAGCCTTCTCTCTCTTTTAATCATTTTAATTGTTTATCTAAAGAGATCAAGAGACCCCCTCTTTAGGCTAATACTTGATTTTCCTATCAGTAGAATTTATATCCTAATGCTCTCTTTAGGATAGATATTGTTCCTTTTAAAGCTATCTGTACTTCCCTACAGTTTGTTCTTCAAGTGATTGTGTATAAGTATTTTCTTGGTTATTTGTAACTAGACCAGTTTCCCCCACGACAACTGGTATGTTTATTTCGTCATGTGAATCCGCATGTGATTTGACAAACGTGATTTACGTGAAAAAGAAGATTCACATACTTCACAAAAATATGGCTTCTCTCCAGTGTGAATGCGCATGTGGATTGATAAATCTGATTTTTGTGAAAAAGAAGCTTCACATACTTCACACAAATATGGCTTCTCTCCAGTGTGAGTGCGCATGTGAACTGACAAATTTGATTTTTGTGAAAAAGACGATTCACATACTTCACAAAAATATGGCTTCTCTCCAGTGTGAATTCGCCTGTGCCTTGACAAATGTGATTTATGTGAAAAAGAAGATTCACATACTTCACAAATATATGGCTTCTCTCCAGTGTGAACCCGCATGTGAGCTGACAAATTTGATTTTTGTGAAAAAGACGATTCACATACTTCACAAAAATATGGCTTTTCTCTTATTTTATTTTTCTTTTCATTCATTTGCTGGGGACGGGGCATTCTTCCAAATGCCATACGATCACCCGCTATTTACAGACTCCAACCGAGAGCTCTTTTCAGGATTCTGGCCGTTCCCTTGAGTGCAGTTGTCTGGATTTCTCTTGCACTTGGTTCACCAGGTATACTTGCTAAATACTTTTTCAAGTTCTTCTTCATGAGTCCAGTGGCTCCTATGATAACTGGAATGATAGAGATCTCTTTGAGGTTCCAGTTTCTTTTCATATCATACATTAGACCCTGATATTTTGTTATTTTCTCCCTTTCAGCTCTATTTAGGCCCCCATCATTAGGGACACTGACCTCAACCAAAGTTGCCACTCTCTCTCTCTTGTTCCATATTACAATGTCCGGTTTGACAGCTGCGTTTTCCAGATAGGTAGCTGTGGGGATTTCATGGTCATAATGGATGGTGTATGTCTCATTCCCCACAGTTCTCTCAGGTAGATGTTCCCAGTGCCTGCTGCTACATCTGATATTCAGTTTCTTACAGATGGTCCAGTGGAGGTACCTGCACACTCCATTATGTCGTGTTGTATAGGAGCCATCTGCCAACATGATTTTGCAACTCGATATCAGGTGGCTCACACTCTCCACTTCAGTGTGGCAAAACCTGCACTTGTTGTCCTGACTGAGACCAGCCATCTTTTTAAACGCATTTGTCATCAGGCCCTGGTCTTGTGCGGCCATTATAAGCCTCTCCTGGTCGTAGTGGAGGGCTCCCCTTCTTAGCCAGTCCAAGGACCCTTCCTTATCAATATAGTCCTTGGATAGTTCATCGAGGAAGTATGTGGCACGTTTCTGTCCTGACCACTCATCAATGCACCTGTTCTTAAAAGTCTGGGTGTATCTCTTGCGGCTCTTTTGGGCTATCTCTGTGGCAGGATTTTCTCCAGTGTGAATTCGCATGTGCCTTGACAAATATGATTTTTGTGAAAAAGAAGATTCACATACTTCACAAAAATACGGCTTTTCTCCAGTGTGAATCTGCATGTGGCTTGACCAATGTGATTTTCTAGCAAAAAATCCACATACTTCACAAAAATATTGCTTATCTCCAGTGTGAATCTGCATGTGAACTGACAAATGTGACTTACTTGAGAAAGAAGATTCACATACTTTACAAGAATAAGGTCTCTCCATTTTAAAATATTCTAATGATGGCTTAATTCAAGTATAAGAATTCCTTTAGATTTTTACACGATTTTTGACTGAATGCAGAAAATGTTTTACTTCCTTTGTAGAAAAAGTATTTATCCAGAAATTCTTTTCAGCACATTTTACTTATGAAAAAATAAATTCACTTTCACAAGAATATGATTTTTCTATTTTCAGATAATTCAAAGCTACACAATTCTCAACATTATTTTTAATTATTGCATATTACAAGACATCCAGGTAATGGAGATCTATTGAAAGCCAATAAGTGATTTCAGTTTGTATTTGTTCTTTTGCTGGTGAATCTGCAAATATAAAATAAAATTTTAAAGATACATTACAAGAAATGATATATTAATGTTTAATACATGATATTAACTTTCACTGTGTCCTCTTTTCAAACAATAACTATCAGTGGCTTATATTTCCGCATATGTAAAGCCAAGATAATATTCATTGAATTGTATTTCAATGCGGTAATTATTTATTGCAATACCTACTCACCATAAAACGTTTTTGGTAATCACATATTTCAAGGGGGTTCTACTAAAGTTGTCATAACCTGAAAACGAAAGCAGTTTAAGTCCTCAAAATACCAGTATTTTGTTTGGAAATGAAGAGAATTTCACATGAATTAATAAATCATAATCTAAATTATATATTTGAAGCTTTTTAAGAAAATAAATGTAAAAATGTAATTCCAATAAACGGCGATTTTTGTAACTTTTTTAAAAACAAACCCGTTCTTTTAAAATGTTTTTACCACTTCTATATGAGGAATTTTGTCATGAAATTTGGAAATAAAAGTGGAGACATAGACCATGATCCTCTTTCCATTTGTTTATACTCAAACAACTAAAAGCCTCTGGCCGTCAGCTATGTGACCCATGGCCAGTTGTTTACTGACGATTCTCATCATAAACTAAACACTTTTGGAATCAACTGATTTATTTTTCTACTTTATATATCAAATCTTTTTAGCTTTTATGCATGAAAAACCGGAAACAAATTATTTAGGCCACATTCTAAAGATGTAATGATTTACATTTTGGTAAAACAGTAAACATAAAAATAAAGTTGTGTTGAATACATTCTTGGTCACATAATCAGATATCAGTCAGTGACCCCCAATATATCAGATATCTTTATAGAAACTAGTGTCAGTGTATAGCCAATGTCAAACCATTATACAATATTTACATGCTTCAATGCTGGTGTTAAAATCGGTACCAACTTTTGTCATTTGTTGTCCAGTTTGCAAATTAGTCTTCCTTTTTTCATGATTTATGTTAAGGCAAGTGGCTGGCGACATTGTTATGGCTTTAATAATTCTAAGATTTGCAGCGGTAAACAAGTAACAATTATCGATTTAAGAGTATATGCCTCTTGCTAAAACATGTTATGGAGTTTAGATCTAATTTTGTTTGGTAATGCCTGACATGCCTTCTCCCTGCTTTTATTAGAGTATCTGCTGTCCAAGTGTGCATTATTTCTGCAATTCTGAACTGCATAAAAGTGCAATTCAGTACACTGTGATTTCTTTGATTACTGTGATAGCACCAGAATAAGGGAACATACTCATAGATGTCTACATCTACATCTACATAATGCTTTTAAGTTGCTGGGTTAAGCAGCAGACAACAGTCACACCAAAACTTTGTCGCTGGAGACAGCCACACTTTCTCCCTCAGTAAAAGCTAGCTAGCGACTTATCCTTCCTGCACTGATTACCAACTTTTCGATCAACAAACTTGTTCTTTATTGAGCACATACTAATTATAACCATACATTTAAAATAACTCGTGCGATTCACGTCAGCTCAAAATTAATGTTAGTTTATCACATTTGAGCAACACTTGATACTGGAACGACGAGCAGTTGATGGTCAAAGATAACATCACACTGACACAGAAGTATCATCTATCTGGACAAACACGCAACACTGAAGTACCATCTATCTGGACGAACACACATCACAGATCAAGACCCACACATTCTTATACATTATATTAATTCACAATCAATGAACATTGTTTTAATCGAAATTTCTGTTTGTTTTCCTTGCTACCATACAGTTATAACATCCAATATAATCTACCTCTAGACTAACATGTGGGTGATAAGTAGGTTTCAATTTCACTGGAATTTGGAAATTTTCCAATGTATTTATGTAATAATTTTATAAAAATGCTGACTCACTAAACATGCTCCATAATCCCTTGCCGGATGTACCCGTCTTGCCCTAAATTGTGTTTGGTTGTATCAGGTCATCCCATAACTTCTGTCCGGATGCATCAATAACAACATAGATAGGCAACCGGTAAGAGTGATGTCAGTAGTTCTCAGGAGGCCTACTTGATTTGCAAAGTAATGTAGGTGCTTCTGAAGTATAACGGTTCTTAGAAATATTGGTGCTTCTAAAGTATAACAGTCTCACAGGAATGTTGCTTCTAAAGTATAATGGTCCCCAGGAATGTTGATGCTTCTAAAGTATTACGGTCAACAGGAATGTTGGTGCTTCTAAAATATAACGGTCCCTAGAAATATAAGTGCTTCTCCAGTATAGGGACCAGGGGTGTTTCTACAATATTGGACCCAGTACCGTGGGTGCTTCTACAATATAGGACCCGTAGGCCTATGAAGAATAGGGACTATGGGTGCTCTGCAGTATAGCGGCTAGGGGTTCTTCTACAGTATAGGACCCAGCACCAGGGGTGCTTCTACAATATAGGACCCGGAGGCTTCTGCAGTATGGTTCTTTGATATGACCGAGGCACCTCGGAATTTTTTTTTTCTTTCTTTAACTGAAAATATTTCTATGTATGTGGAAGGGTAAAAAAAAATTTTTTTTTCGAGGGGGGGTTAAATTTTTTTTTCTTTTAAATTAAAAATATTTCTAAGTATGTGGGAGGATGAAAAAAAAAGTTTTCTTGGGTGGTGCCAAAAAAATATAGTATGCACACTAGGGCGGCGATAGGTACGAATATAGTATGTGCACCAGGCCGGCGATAGGTATATACATAGTATGTGCACTGCAGTGGTAATAGATACGTATATAGTAGTGCATAGGGGTGCCGATAGGTACGTATTTAGCATTCACACCGGGGTGGCGATAAGTACGTATTTAGCATTCACACCGGAGCGGCGATATGTACATATTTAGTATTCACACTGAGGCAGCGATATGTACATATGTAGTATGCACACTGGGTCGTCGATAGGTACGTATATAGCATGTGCACTATGACGGCAATAAGTATGTATACAGCATGTGCACCGGGCCGGTGATAGGTATGTATTTAGAATGCGCTCCGGGGCGGCGATCGGTACGTATATAGCATGCACAGTAAGGCGGGGATAGGTACGTATATAGCATGCGCAACAGGGCGGCAATAGGTACGTATATAGCACGTGCAACGGGGCGGCGATAGGTACGTATTAAGCATTCGCACCGGGTAGGCGATAGGTATGTATTTAGCATTCGCACCGGGGCGGCGATAGGTACATATTAAGCATTCACACTGGGGAGGCGATAGATACGTATTTAGCATTCAGGGTTGGCGATAGGTACGTATATTGCATGTGCACATGGGTGGCAAAAAGTATGTATATAGCATGTGCACCAGGCCAGTGATAGGTATGTATTTAGCATGCGTTCCGGGGCCGCGATAGGTACATATATATAATGGGGACCAGGGCGGCGAAAGGTACATATTTAGCATTCGCACCAGGGCAGCGATAGGTACGTATTTAGCATTCGCACCAGGGCGGCGATATGAACATTTTTAGTATTTGCATTGGGGCAGTGATAGGTACTTATGCAGTATGCACACTGGGGCGGCAATAGCTACATATTTCGCATTCGCACCGGGGTGGCGATAAGTACGTATTTAGCATTTGCACCGGGGCGGGGATAGATACGTATTTAGCATTCACACCGTGGGGGCGATAGGTACTTATATAGTATTTGCACCGGGGTTGCGAAAGGTATGTATATATTATGTGCACTGGGGCGGCGATAGGTACGTATATAGTATGCGCACCAGGGTGGCAATAGATACGTATATAGTATGAACACCGAGGCGGAGATAAGTACCTATATAAAAAGCGCAGACAGAGATGGTACTTTTTATAGCATTACAAGTTGATTTTTTCTTTTTAGATAATTGTTATTTTATCAACTTGCATGAAAAGAGCTGTGTAAAATATGCTTAAAACCGTTTGAATTATGCAAATACCATCAGTGGTTCAAAAGTTATGAGAATTTTAAGTGCCGAAATTTATGTTTTTCCGTGGACATTTTTCTTTACTAAACCTTTAAAAAAAGTGGGCTAAAATACGGACCTCATCATTTCAAGAAATTCAGTAATTTCGCCACCATTTATTTATTTTTGAAGTTATTCTCATGAAACTTGGTACTCTTATGTAAAATGATGTGCTCTTTCTGATTATGTAGTCAAATGTGATGTATCTCTTCACCATAAGCCATAAATTATAAATTAAATGGGTAAATTTCAAAGTTTTTCAAACTAGCATGTTGTATCATACAGATTGTGAGGTATTTCAATATAACTTTAATTTCTTTGAAGTCACTACACAGTGTCTGTATAATAGTAAGTGCACTATTACTATCTTTTTAAAGAAATTGTGTAATTTAAGCACAACACCATTTTTCTTAAGCCTTACACTAAAATGATTCTTTCAGCAAGGTTGCGACAGGTTAGTTGCAGTGTTTCATAGTAAGGTCCTGTATATATTTACTCCATAATATACTGGGGAAAAATAAGATTGGATAAAATTTGTAATCCAAGCACTGACACATAGCCCCTAAGTCCGGGTGGCAACAGCCCCCCCCCCCCAAAAAAAAACAAGAACATGGTTACATCTAATATCTAACTAAAATGGTTACACATCGTTCAAACGCTATAATATAAGAAAAAAATAGATAAAATTTGTAAATAAAAGCGCTTAAAAATACTTTAAAAACACAAAAAAATAAGCAGATAGGTAGAATAGTAACTTAATTTGCATTGGTACTCTTATGTAAAATGATGTGCTCTTTCTGATTATGCAGTCAAATGTGATGTATCTCTTCACCATAAGCCATAAATTATAAATTGAGATGTGCAAATCTCAAAGTTTTTAAAACTGGCACATGGTATCATACAGTGGGAGTCTATTCATGAACAAAACAAAGTATTTTAGAGGTATTTAAATACAGCTTTATTGAGAGTAGTTATTTACCTGCCTCCCCACCAAAGTGGAGCTTAATGTGGGGTGTAGCCATTGAACACCTCAAGAGCATTCATGGCCGGTATTTAGATAAGATACCCCTGACTTGGTAATCAAATTCCAAAAAGGTCCTGTAATCTTTATGTAAACAAGTCCAAAACATTGCAACATAATGCCAATAAATTGTGACTGCAGGTCAGCTTTAACAGCTTTTAATTTGAGATTTGGATTCTTAACCATTTCCAAAACTTCCAGGAATTGTTCTCTATGAAGAAGGACCTCTGCAGATGTCTGGAAAAGGGCATTGAATCTATTATCTCTGTAATTCCCTATTACAGACTTGACACCATTTTCTTGACAATAGCCTTCCCACAAATCCCGAATTCCATAATGGTCACCAGCTGGACCGAATATTTCTGATACTGTTCTTACTACTCTCTCCAATATAGAGCTTTGAGAATTCCAAGTGCGGAAAAATGCTAGAGAGTCACGACCGAGTTGACCATGTTTACTCACAAGAGTCTTCTCATATTCCCGAATATCTTTGCAGCAGTAGGTGTGAAATCCGAGAAGTACGTGCGCCATACAGTAGAAGTTCAGAATGGGGGATGTGTCCTGGTCAGCAAAATCTTTTATCATGTCATCTCTCCATTCTGACAGAAGTTGGTTTGCCTTTTTCTGATTACTTGCTCTGTCACTCATACAGAATGCAAGTTTCTTCAATGTCAATTTTATAAATTCATCTGAATTTTTAGCTTCATCTGTACCATGAATGTTGGCAAGTTCCATTAAATGATCTTTTGTGACATTATGGATGGCACTTGCCGTTTCAGAGCCAACCCTGGTAAAGCCTAAGCTGATGATGCTCCCAGATGATAAAGTGATAGAGGTATCGATTATTTTTTGTTTTTTTCTGGTTGTCCCATCTCTGTTCACTCCCCAATGTTCAGCTGCAGCTAACTGCTCTGAAATGAACTTTTTAGCAAGAAAATGTCCTTCATCAACAATCGCTTGAACAGTTGGGGTGCTTGGCAAATCATCTTTTTTAAGTATTTTTCCAAAGAGATGCTTTGAAATACACATTATTACCGGTGACACTTTCTGTGTTGCAACCTCAAGTCCAGAAAGCTCAATAATGCACATCCGCAAATTTTCTGTAAAAGTACCATCTTTTTCTTTTGTTCTTATAGTTTCGAATATTTGAGATGACAAATTTTCAATTTCAATTTCCAGTGTTTGAATCCATATCTCTTTTTCTTCTAATCTCATGTCCATGGCCTGGATATACTCATCTTTACTTTTCTGCATTTTACTGCATCGTAACCTAAAGTGGGAGGCTGATTTTTGTGCTACTCTCTTCTTTCGAATTTCCTCATCTATCGATATTTTATCATCTGTAAATTCTTTTAAATGTTTGTTCTCCAGCTGCAATTGCTTTAATTTTTTTCTTTGTGTGTTAAGTTTCATAGAAAGCTTTGAAATCTTGTCACTTTGCCTTCTTATTCTCTTACTTAAAATCTTCCACTTTCTCCTGTGGTGGTCATCTCTCTTCTTCATGTTTTTCAAAGAATAATGTCCTATTCTTCTTTGAAGGTCTTCTAGTTTTGTCTCTGCACATGAGATGTTATCCAACACTTGGCTTAATTTCTTGGATTGTTTTGAAATGTCATACTGCAATATGTTGTATGCCTTTTGAAATTCTTTTTCTCCATGTAGGTTATCAGGAATTTCATGGTCAGTATCTATTTCAATATCTGCAGCACATGTTGCCTCTATGCCTCTGAGATCAGAACTTGATATAACTTCGGGATCCTGTGATATCTCGGGTTGAGATTTCAATATTCTTCTTGCCACATGAAATTCTGCATCAAGAAGATCTTTCAAATTATCAAATCCTTGGACCTTCTTTTTCTGTCGAAATTTATCCTTGGTCTTTACTAACCTATAAATCTTTGTGTTTAAAACTGATGCATTAATTTCTTTCAAGTCACTACATAGTGTCTGTATAACAGTAATAACACTCTTAATATCTCTTTTAAACAATTTGAGTAACTCAAGAATAACACCATTTTTTAAAGCATTACACTGCGCTGAAATGTTTCTTTCAACAAGGTTGCGGGAGGTTAATTTCAGTGCTTCACAATAAGGTCCTGTATAGATTTCCTCCATAATATACTGAAAAAAAAAAAATGATTGGATAAAGTTTGTAACGTAACTTACTTGCACATAATAAATAATCGAATTCAAACAAAAACACTCTGTGTTATTTAATAATGTTTACCTTAATATATATATGTGTATATATATATGTGTGTGTGTGTATGTATGTATATATATTATATGTATGTGTGTATGTATGGATGTATATTATATATATGTGTGTGTGTATGTATGTATATATATTATATATATGTGTGTGTGTGTATGTATATATATTATATATATATGTGTATGTATGTATATATATTATATATATGTGTGTGTGTATGTATATATATTATATATATATGTGTATGTATGTATATTATATATATGTGTGTGTATGTATGTATATATATTATATATATATGTGTATGTATGTATATATATTATATATATATGTGTATGTATGTATATATATTATATATATATGTGTATGTATGTATATATATTATATATATGTGTGTGTATGTATGTATATATATTATATATGTGTGTGTATATATATATATATATATATATATATATATATATATATATAGCTTCATCCGGTAGGATACCCCATCCCCAGCAAAAACAAAAATATATTTTATATATATGTAGATTCATAAAAGAGACATTTTCTCTCGGCTTTTCTTAGATCTAGTCAGATGATTACGATAAGTATTAATGTGTTTTTATTTAAAATAGCTTTATATTTTTTGGGGTTTTTATGCATTTATTTTCGTGATCTCTATTCTGTTTTACCGAAAATTCAACTATGTAAACAAAGAAATAAAACCTTGCATTTTATTACTACTTTACTACTTGTAAATTGGAAAAGAAAACGCTCATTTTGGAATTTTTTAATTCCAAAATGAGCGTTAACAGTATAAATTTTCAATTTTCTTTTAAAGAAACCGTTCGATATTTCTGAGAAAAAAAAGAAAAAATGTATGTGTTGTGATATCCTTAAAATAAAACATTTGAATTTATTTATCTATCGAATCATTTATATTTTAGGAAAAGTAACGTTGTTATACACGTACCGTGCGTATTATTAAAGCTAGCTAGAACTATGATATAAGGATTTTTTTTAAAACAATTGGTTTATTTGTTTGTTTTTTCTCTCTCTATGTAGTAATTTTATAAAAACAAACACAATTCTACTTTAAATACAAGTGAGGACTTATAAATACCGACACGTGTAGTATAGTACTAAGCGTTAAAACAAAAAAAAAAAAAAGAGTCGGTTCGGTATTGTATGAAAATAAAATTTGAAAAACTTTTTAAATTATTTTTTTAAATTGACAAACTCATAGTAAAATGAGTAGGCTAGTGACACGAAAGCAGAACAACAGAGTTTTCTATTTTTGAGAAGGGAACACAAATGAAACTGTGTACGCCGTACGGCTTTTGTGATAGTTCGTTTTTCCGTTAAAAGCGACTTGTTGAATTAAAAAAAAAAGAACGTTTTAAAGAAAGATGCGCAAATTAATAATTATCAAATATGTACATATTATATATAAAATTAATTCTGAAACTATTATCTATATGAAAATGAATGAAATATTTCGACTTACCTTATCAATTTTGAAATATTCTTCGTCAACTTTACTCGGTCGTAAGTTTGTTTTCTGTGGTCGGAGAAATACAGTTCAAAGTCCAGTAGAGTTGGACGTCTGGGTTTATATAGCCTGTGAAATCTCAGCAATATCCAATAAAATTTGACCCCGCGCATAGTATCAAAACGTGACATACAAATTGTAAACATTAAAAAAAAGCGTCGCCGTTTTTGTTGCTATCAGTTTTGAGCGGTTTTTCATTTTTAACTTGGAATATAAAAATATTGAACGTATAAAGGCACAATAAATTAACATCATTGGAATGCTTATTCTATTCTCTTTCCATCCATGTAATTCTTTTAAAGATTGGCCCGCAAATAAAAAAGATATGGCTTGTTTAAACGCATTAGGTGTGAAATCGAGCCAATGTCAGCGGAAAACCAGTACATGCTTGTAATGCTACTTTTTATAGAAATAAGTCATACTGTTGCTCTGGGAAACGTAGGATGAATGGTGGGGAAGAAACAGCTTTCGCAAGAGGCAAAATTTGAAAGTAGCGGTGAAATAGGGCGACCAGGGAAGAGAAAAGTAGAAAGATAAAGAGACGGCTATAGAGAGAGGGACAGAAATAGAAGTTTTAATATAAAGATGTTACACACGCGATTTTTCTTCAATTATATGTTTTTATGACCCCGAGCAACGCCGTGTAGCCCCGCTAGTCTCTTATATAAAGGGTACTTGTCTGTATGTATGTATGTCTGTATGTGAAGTTCTCCTCAAAAACTAAGCAGCGACATGTCAAAAAGTTTATATCTTCAGCACCGTACAACACCTGGGATCATAATATCTCAAAATTACAACAAAAAAAAATGTTGCTGGGGGTCAACGGGGCCAGTCTTCGGCAGCGGGTCTGGTTTTTTCAAACTTTTCTAATGTTATTCAGTAGTAATTTGGAAATCAGCCAATGTAATTATGTAATAATAATTTTGTTTTCAACCAACTTATTCTTGTGCACGTGACGTCACAGTAATAGGTATATGACGTCATCGTTATAGGTTTTTAAATTTTTTTCTCTTCAAAACTTATTTTACTTCAACATATTTTTATACATAACATATAAAAGTGTATTCTGATGTAAAATTCACAGAGTAAGATGATGAGAGTATTCCCGAATCTATAAACCCACCTCTTAGGGGTCCATGGGGCATATTTCATCGGGGGGGGGGGGGAGGCTTTTCAGTTATTTTTCATTATATTTTATAGTAATGACACAAGAAAAAAAGAAAAATTTGACAAGTACACGTTTACAGTGACCCGTTGGGTCATAACCACTCTATATATGTATAAAAAAAGAAAAAAAGAATAATTTGACAAGTACACGTTTACAGTGACCCGTTGAGTCATAACCACTCTATATATGTATAAAAAAGAATTTACCAAGTACACGTTTACAGTGACCCGTTGAGTCATAACCACTCTATATATGTATAAAAAAAATGAAAAAATGAAGAATTTAACAAGTACACGTTTACAGTGACCCGTTGAGTCATAACCACTCTATATATGTATAAAAAAAGAAAAAAAGAAGAATTTAACAAGTACACGTTTACAGTGACCCGTTGGGTCATAACCACTCTATATATGTATAAAAAAAGAAAAAATGAAGAATTTAACAAGTACACGTTTACAGTGACCCGTTGAGTCATAACCACTCTATATATGTATAAAAAAAGAAAAAAAGAATTTACCAAGTACACGTTTACAGTGACCCGTTGAGTCAGAACCACTCTATATATGTATAAAAAAGAAAAAAAGAATTTAACAAGTACACGTTTACAGTGACCCGTTGGGTCATAACCACTCTATATATGTATAAAAAAAGAAAAAAAGAAGTTAACAAGTACACGTTAACAGTGACCCGTTGAGTCATAACCACTCTATATATGTATAA
The DNA here is from genome assembly GCA_963556195.1 of Sepiola atlantica. Classification (NCBI taxonomy): domain Eukaryota; kingdom Metazoa; phylum Mollusca; class Cephalopoda; order Sepiida; family Sepiolidae; genus Sepiola; species Sepiola atlantica. The sequence continues at coordinate 111,028,577 of OY744525.1, forward strand.
AAAATGAAAAAAAGAATTTAACAAGTACACGTTTACAGTGACCCGTTGGGTCATAATCACTCTATATATGTATAAAAAAAGAAAAAAAGAATTTTACCAGTACATGTTACCAGTGACCCGTTGGGTCATAACCACTCTATATATGTATAAAAAAGACCCAGAACTGGGGGTGCTTCAACAATATAGGACCCGGAGGCTTCTGCAGAATAGGGACCATGGGTGCTTCTACAGTATAGGACCCAGAACTGGGGGTGCTTCTACCATATAGAACCCGGAGGCTTCTACAGAATAGGGACAATGGTGCTTCTACAGTATAGGGACCAGAGGTGCTTCTACAGTATAGGACCCAGTACCGGGGGTGATTCTACAATATTAGAACATAGAAGCCTCTGCAGAAAAAGGACCACGGGTGCTTCTCCAGTATAGGGACCAGGGGTGCTTCTACAGTATATAACCCAGCACCAGGGGTGCTTCTACATTTTAGGACCCGGAAGCTTCTGCAGAATAGGGACAATGGGTGCTTCTCCAGTATAGAGACCAGGGGTGCTTCTCTACTATAGGGACCTTGGGTGGTGCTTCTAAAGTATCACGGCCAGCCAGGAATGTTGGTGATTCTATAGTATAACGGTCCCTAGAAATATTGGTGCTTCTGAAGTATAACTGTCTCACCCCAGGAATGTTGGTGCTTCTAAATTATAATGGTCCCTACAAATATTGGTGCTTCTAAAGTATAACGGTCCCTCCCCCCCCCCGGAATGTTGTTAAAGGATAGCTAAGGAAGAGTGATAACTCACGTTTAAAAAAAAAGTGGGGGGGGGGCTTGGAGTGATTAAGGGGTCAGGCCGAACTTTTTAGGGTCAGGCCGAACTTTTTAGGGGTCAGGCCAAATTTTTTTCTTTTTTTTTTGTTTTGAACTCAAAATATTTCTCAGGGTGGGGAGAGTGAAAAATTAGTTGGGATGAGGGACTGGAGAGATTGAAGGGTCGTGGAAAATTTTAGGGGTCAGGCCGAACTTTTTAGGGGTCAGGCAAAATTTTTTTGTTTTTTTTTGTTTTGAACTCAAAATATTTCCCAAGGTTGGGGGAGAGTGAAAAGGTAGTTGGGATCGAGGCTGGAGAGATTTAGGGGTTCGGCCGAACTTTTTAGGGGTCAGGCCGAACTTTTTTAGGGGTCAGGCCAAATTTTTTTGTTTTTTTTTGTTTTGAACTAAAAATATTTCTCAGGGTTGGGGAAAAGTGAAAAATGAGTTGGGATAGGGGGCTGGAGAGATTGAGGGGTCGGGGAAAATTTTAGGGGTCAGGCCGAACTTTTTAGGGGTCAGGCAAAATTTTTTTGTTTTGAACTCAAAATAATTCTCAGGGTTGGGGGAGAGTGAAAAATTAGGGGACTGGAGAGATTGAGGGGTCGGGGAAAATTTTAGGGGTCAGGGCGAACTTTTTAGGGGTCAGGCCAAATTTTTATCTTTTTGTTTTGAAGTCAAAATATTTCTCAGGGTTGGGGGAGAGTGAAAAATTAGGGGGCTGGAGAGATTGAAGGGTCGGGGAAAATTTTAGGGGTCAGTCCGAACTTTTTAAGGGGCAGACCAAATTTTTTTCTTTTTTTTGTTGTTTTGAACTCAAAATATTTCTCAGGCTTGGGGGAGAGTGAAAAATGAGTTGGGATAGGGGGCTGGAGAGATTGAGGGGTCGGGGAAAATTTTAGGGGTCAGGCCGAACTTTTTAGGGGTCAGGCAAAACTTTTTTGTTTTTTTTGTTTTGAACTCAAAATAATTCTCAGGCTTGGGGGAGAGTAAAAAATGAGTTGGATAGGGGGCTGGAGAGATTGAGGGGTCGGGGAAAATTTTAGGGGTCAGGCCAAATTTTTTTGTTTTCTGAACTCAAAATATTTCTCAGGGTTGGGGGAGAATGAAAACTTATTTGGGATGGGGGGCTGGAGAGATTGAGGGGTCGGGGAAAATTTTACGGGTCAGGCCAAACTTTATAGGGGTCAAGCCAAATTTTTTGGTTATTTTTTTGTTTTGAACTCAAAATATTTCTCAGGGTTGGGGGAGAGTAAAACAAAATTTGGTGGTGCGGCTTTAGATATTAGGGGTCTGGGAAAATTGTAGGGATCGGGCCAAACTTTTTAGGGGGTCGGGCGAAAGTTTTTTGTTTTTTTGAACTTAAAATATTTCGTAGGTAAGTATATAGTATGCACACCGGGGCGGCGATAGGTACGAATATAGTATGCGCACTGGGGCGGCGATAGGTATATATATAGTATGTGCACCGGGGTGGCAATAGGTACGTGTATAGTGGTGCATAGAGATGGTGATAGGTACTATATAGCATGTGCACAGGGATGGCAGTAAGTATGTATATAGAATGCGCACCAGGGCGGTGATAGGTACGTATGCAGCATTCACACTGGGGTGGCGATACGTACGTATGTAGCATTTGCACCGGGGCAGCGATAGGTATTTATGTAGTATGCATACCGGGGCGGCAATAGGTACTCATATAGTATATGTGCACCGGGGTGGTGATAGATATGTATATAGTATGAACACCGGGGTGGAGATAAGCGCAAATAGATGTAGTACTTTTTATAGAAATATGTCATACTATTTCCTTGCGCAACGTAGGAGAAATGGTAGGAAAGAAGCAGCTTTCACAAAAGGCAAAATTAGAAAGTAGCAGTGAAATGGGGCGACTAGGGAAGAGAAAGGTAAAAAGATAAAGAGACGGCTATAGAGGAGGGGGAGAAATAGAAGTTTGAATATAAAGATGTTACACACGCGATTTTTCTGCAATTATATGTTTTTATGACCCCGAGCAACGCCGGGTAGCCCCGCTAGTCTCTTATATAAAGGGCAGTTGTCTATATGTATGTATGTATGTATGTCTGTTTGTATGTGAAGCTTTTCCTAAAAAACTACGCGGCGACATGTCAAAAAGTTGATATCTTTAGCACTGTACATATCCCGGAATCATAATATCTAAAAATCACGACAAACGATTCACTCGCTGACAGTCAACCAGACTACTTTCCGACAAAAGGTAGCAGTTTTTTCGTATTTTACACGACTTTTTCAACGTTAATATGTAGTAAATTCGAAATAATCTAATGTATTTATGTACTAATCCGATAAAAATGCAGAGTCACTGTAAACATCCCATAATCCCTTGCCGGATGTACCCGGTCTTGCCCTAAATTGTGTCCGGTTGTATCAGATCATCCAATAACTTCTGTCCGGATGCATCAATAACAACATAGGAATCCTACGTTAAGAGTGTGTAGTGAAACAAGGGTTGCTCAATCACATCCGCACCTGTCCCATAATCCCTTGCCGGATGTACCCGGTCTTGCTCTAAATTGTGTCCGGTCATGACGTCAGAGAGTGGCAGATAATTTGAAAAATAATGCAAAGTGTCGGGAAGAAATTCACTCACACTACAACCTTTTAATAGACGCTAATATTCCTCCCCCTCCCTTCCGTTATCATGATAGGCATTACCTCCTCCTTTCATGCCAAATTGGGAGGGGGGGGGGTGACGGCATTCGCCGGTGTGAGCGCCTCAGGCAAAATATTTTCTTGGGGGGGGATATTAAGAAAATCTATAATAAAGGCCAATGTGCATTTATTTGTATCTATAATAAAGGCCAATGTGCATTTATTTGTATCTATAATAAAGGCCAATGTGCATTTATTTGTATCTATAATAAAGGCCAATGTGCATTTATTTTTATCTATAATAAAGACCAATGTGCATTTATTTGTATCTATAATAAAGACCAATGTGCATTTATTTGTATCTATAATAAAGACCAATGTGCATTTATTTGTATCTATAATAAAGACCAATGTGCATTTATTAGTATCTATAATAAAGACCAATGTGCATTTATATTTCTCTATAATAAAGACCAATGCGCATTTATATTTCATCGGGGGGGGGGGGGGGGCTTTTCATTTATTTTTGATGATATTTTATAGTAATTTGAAATAGCTGAGTCATATTGTAATTTAATTATGTAATACCTCAAGTTCATAAACCAATTAATGTTTTTTAATGAAATTTATTTTTTAGAGGATAGCTAAGGAAGTGCGTTAACTCACGTTTAAAAACACAATTAAGGTGTTTAAAACAAGGTTAGAGAATATATACATAACATATAAAAGTGTATTCTTATGTAAAATTCACAGAGTAAGATGATGAGAGTATTCTTGAATCTATTAACCCAGCCCTTACGGGTCCATGGGGAATATTTCATCGGGGGAGGGGCTTTTCAGTTATTTTTCATTATATTTTATAGTAATTTGAAATTGCTGAGTCATATTGTAATTTAATTATGTAATACCTCAAGTTCATAAACCAATTAATGTTTTTTAATGAAATTTATTTTTTTAGAGGATAGCTAAGGAAGTGCGTTAACTCACGTTTAAAAACACAATTAAATTTTAGGGGTCAGGACAAATTTTTTAGGGGTCAGGCCAAATTTTTTTTTTTTTTTTTGAACTTAAAATATTCCTCAGGGTTGTGGGAGAGTTAAAAAAAGTTCGGGGTGGGGGCTGGAAGGATTAGGGGATCGTGGAAAATTTTAGGGGTCAGGCCGAACTTTTTAGGGGTCATGCCAAATTTTTTTTTTTTTCTTTGAACTCAAAATATTGCTCATGTTTGGGAGAGTAAAAGAAATTGAGGGGGGCTGGAGAGATTGGGGGGTCGGAGAAATTTTCAGGGGTCAGGACAAACTTTTAAGTGGTCGGGCCAAATTTTTTATTTTTTGAACTAAAAATATTACTCAAAGTGGGCGAGAGTAAAAAAAAAACTGTTGGGGGGGGGGGCTGGAGAGATTGGGGGTGTCGGGGAAATTTTTAGGGGTCAGGACAAACTTTACATAGGTCGGGCCAAATTTTTTTTGTTTTTTTTATTTTTTTAACTAAAAATATTTCTCAGGGTTGGGAGAGAATAAAAAAAAGTTGGGGGGGTTCTGGAGAGATTGGGGGCTCGGGGAAATGTTTAGAGGTCAGGACAAACTTTTTAGGGGTCGGGCCAAATTTTTTTATTTTTGGAACTAAAAATATTACTCAGGGTTGGGCGAGAGTAAAAAAAAGTTGGGGGGCCTGGAGAGATTGGGGGGTCGTGGAAATTTTTAGCGGCGATATAAACGTATTTACCATTTGCACCGGGGCGGCGATAGGTACCTATTTAGCATTCACACCATGGCGGCAATAGGTACGTATTTAGCATTCAGCGGTGGCGATAGGAACGTATATAGCATGTGCACATGGGATGCCATAAGTACGAATATAGCATGCGCACCGGGAGTGTGAAAAAAAAATATGGGGGGGGGGTAATAACATTTTTTTCTTTTTCTTTGATCTTTTTCATTGAAAATATTTATATGTATGGGGCGGGATGAAATAAAAATTTTTGGGGCCGGGGGCTAAAAAAATTTTTTTTTTCTTTTTTTAAACTAAAAATATTTCTATGTATGGGGGAACATAAAATTTTGGGGGCGGGTCAAAAAATGTTCTTTTCTTTTTTATTTCTTTTAAATTAAACATATTTCTAAGTATGTAAGAGGATGGAAAAAAATTTTTCGTGGGGGAGGCAAAAAAATGTCTTTTTTTCTGTTTTTAACTAAAATTATCTATATTTATGATAGTAACAATACATGAATGAACACTATTTTGTTTTTCTAACACGACAGGGGTGCACTAATATGAGTTCTTACGTATGCGAACTGAGCTGGAGATAGGTACATATATAGAATGTGCACCTTTGCAGAGATAGGTAAGTATGTAGTATGCACACCAGAGCCGCGATAGGTATGAATATATTATGCGCACCGGGCCGGCGATAGGTTTATATATAGTATGTGCATTGGGGTGGCATAGGTACGTATATAGTAGTGTATAGGGGTGGTGATAGTTACGTATTTAGCATTCGCCCTGGGGTTGCGATAGGTACGTATTCAGCATTCGCACCGGGGCGGCGATATGTACATATTTAGTATTCGCACTGGGGCAGTGATAGGTAAATATGGTGTATGCACACCAGGGCGGCAATATGTACGTATTTAGCATTCACCCCTGGGTGGAGATAGGTACTTATTTAGCATTCGGCGGTGGCGATAGGTACGTATATAGCATGTGCACATGGACGGCAATAAGTATGTATATAGTATGCGCACCGGGGCGGTGATAGGTACGTATATAGACCGCGCACCGGCGCGGCGAAAGGTACGAATTTAAAATTCACACCGGGGCGGCGATAGGTACGTATTTAGCATTCACACCGGTGCGGCGATAGGTATGTATTTAGCATTCACACCGGTGCGGCGATAGGTATGTATTTAGCATTCACACCGGGGCGGCGATAGGTACGTATTTAGCATTCACACCGGGGCGGCGATAGGTATGTATTTAGCATTCACACCGGGGCGGCGATAGGTATGTATTTAGCATTCGCACCAGGGTGGCGATATGTACGTATTTAGCTTCAGACGCGGGGCGGCGATAGGTACGTATTTAGAATTCACACCGGGGCGGCGATAGGTACGTATTTAGAATTCACACCAGGGTGGCGATAGGTCTATATTTAGCATTCACACCAGGGCAGCGATTAGTACCTATTTAGCTTCCACACCGGGGCGGCTATAGGTACGTATTCAGAATTCAGGGGTGGCGATAGCTACGTATATAGCATGTACACATGGGCAGCAATAACTACGTACATAGCATGCGCTCTGCGGTGGCGATCAGTACATATATAGCACGCGCACCGGGGCGGCGATAGGTATGTATATTGCACGCACACCGGGGCGGCGATAGGTATGTATATTGCACATGCACCAGAACGGCGAAAGGTATGCATTTTGCATTCGCACCGGGGCGGCTATAGGTACGTATTTAGCATTCGCACCAAAGCGGCGATAGGTACGTATTTAGCATTCACACCAAAGCGGCAATATGTACATATTAATTATTCGCACTAGGGCAGCGATAGGTACTTATGTAGCATGCACACCGGGGCGGCGATAGGTACTATTTAGCATTCGCACCGAGGCGGCGATAGGTACTTAAATAGTATCTGCACTGGGGCGGCGATAGGTACGTATATAGTATGTGCACTGGGGCGGCGATAGGTACGTATATAGTATGCGTACCGGGGTGATGATAGATACGTATATAGTATGAACACCGGGGCAGAGATAAGTACCTATATAGAAGGCGCAGATAGAGGTGTTACTTTTTATAGAAATATGTCATACTATTGCCCTGGCCAACGTAGGAGAAATGGTGGGGAAGAAACAGCTTTCGCAAAAGGCAAAATTAGAAAGTAGCGGTGAAATGGGGCGACCAGGGAAGAAAGGTAGAAAGATAAAGAGACGGCTATAGAGAAAGGGGGGGAGAAATAGAAGTTTGTATATAAAGATGTTACACACACGATTTTTCTTCAATTATATGTTTTTATGACCCCGAGCAACGCCGGGTAGCCCCGCTAGTATAATATAAAGGGCAGTTGTCTATATGTATGTATGTATGTATGTATGTTTGTATGTGAAGCTTCTCCTCCGAGTGTACCCAACAAACAGTCACACGGTTGCCATCATTATGACCGGCCAGCCCTGGGACGTGTAATATCTCAGAACCGGAAAAAAAAAATGGACTCTTCGGGGGTTGACTGAGCACTTTTCTCCAATGTGGGGTGCCTTTTTTCTCTATTTTCAACGTTGTTTAGTACTAATTTGAGAAAAAAACAATGCTATCATGTATAATTTTAGAAATATGCAAAGTCACGCTTTTAACAGGAAATGACGTCAGAGAGTGTCAGGAAGAAATTCACTCACACTACAACCATTTTTTTCTTATTTTCTTTTTTCCCTCTCACTCCCACACTTCCCCCCTCCCTTCCTATGGCTGTTCTGTTATCATGATAGGCATTCGTCGGTGGGGTGCCTCAGGCCAAATCTGCGGAGGGGGAATGTAGGCATTCGCCGGTACGAGCTCCTCAGGCCAAATCTGGGGAGGGGGAGTGTAGGCATTCGCCGGTACGAGCTCCTCAGGCCAAATCTGGGGAGGGGGAGTGTCGGCATTCGCCGGTATGAGCTCCTCAGGCCAAATCTGGGGAGGGGGAGTGTCGGCATTCGCCGGTATGAGCGCCTCAGGCCAAATCTGGGGAGGGGGGGAATGTCGGCATTCGTCGGTGGGGTGCCTCAGGCCAAATCTGGGGAGGGGGAATGTAGGCAGTCGCCGGTATGAGCGCCTCAGGCGAAATTTGGGGAGGGGGGAGTATCGGTATTCGCCGGTGGGGCGCCTCAGGTGAAATTTGGGGGAGGGGGGAGTGTCGGAATTCGCCGGTGTGCGCGCCTCAGGCAAAATTTGGGGACGGGGGAAAGTATGAGTATTCGTCGGTGAGACAGATCCCCACCTTATGCGTGTATCAGCCTGTACTTTAGGGGAGAGGAAGTGAGCCAAAGGCAAAGGGATTAAAAAATAAAATGATAATCTGATTTATGATTCGACAGTGTAAGATCGACACCTATCGGATAGGACAAGATAATACACTTGATCTCAAGGCAAAAATACCGAGAACAGATACTACACTTTGATATTAGCCAAAAGGATGACAAAGCATCCGAAACTCAAAATTCTGATCTGATTTACTGGGGTATTTATAACAAATCTACACTTGAACACCGGTCTATCCACTAGACACTGATCAAATTACATTAATAAATTAACTAGTAATGATAACTATTATTTTCTTTGAACAAACATTGTATAATACTGTTTAACAAATTCTTACATGAGTTTTTATGATTAAAAATGAATTTAAGACTCCCTAGGCCGTTTCTCTCTAATTCAACATAGCTTTTATACACCATTTTTTAAATGAAAATGACATTAATGTAGTATCTGTTTAGTGTAGTATCTGTTTTGATTTACGATGGATACTGCACTGCATAAACTGGTATTGTCTTGGCCGCCGGTCTATGGGTTTGTCCTGTGCAGTTCTAGGTCCACACTCCCAGGCTTTGTCTCCCCTCTTTGGGGAGGAGTAAGTTTATTGCTTACTGCCTGAGGCGCCTTTTAATGGCCAGAGTGCTCACCTTCTCGGGCGCTAGCTTTACAAGTCCAACTTGAATTTATTTGTTAGAGGATAGCTAAGGAAGAGCGATAACTCACGTTTTAGGTTTTTAAAACAAGGTTAGAGAATATACAGAACATAAAAGCGTATTCTTATGTAAAATTCACATCTTCGTTCCCCTTTGGACTATTTTGCATATGAAAAGGAGGGAGGATACCTAAGTGATTTAAGTAGTGCTCAGAAGGCATATTTGATTTTCAAAGTACTCAGCGTTGTCCGGAAGAAAAGTGCTCAATGTCTTAGATAGAGCTACTGTAGTGATAATTTTCGATAATATTTTAACAGCATTTACGCTGAAAAAGATGGCGGAATCGATAAGAGTGATTTCAGTAGTGCTCTGGAGGCCTTCTTTGATTTTAAAATTACTCGGCATTGTCCGGGAGAAAAGTGCTAAATATCCTAGATAGAGCTACAGTAGTAATAGGTTTGGAAATATTTTAACGCCATCTTCGTTTCTCTTTGGACTATTTGGCAGATCAGAAGGAGAGAGGATACCTAAGTGATTTCAGTACTGCTCAGGAGGCCTCCTTAATTTTCAAAGTACTCGGTGTTGTCCTGGGAGAAAACTTCTCAATGTCCTAGATAGAGCTACTGTAGTGATAAGTTTGGAAAATATTGTAATGCCATCTTCGTTGCCCTTTGGACTATTTTGCAGATGAAAAGAAGGGAGGATACCTAAGTGATTTCAGTAGTGCTCAGAAGGCCTCCTTGATTTTCGAAGTACTCGGCGTTGTCCAGGAGAAAAATGCTCAATGTCCTAGATAGAGCTACTGTAGTGATAGGTTTGGATAATATTTTAACAATCTACGCTGAAAAGGATGGGGGAATCGATAAGAGTGATTTCAGAAGTGCTCAGGAGTACTCCTTGATTTTCAAAGTACTCGGCGTTGTCCGGGAGAAAAGTGCTCAATATCTTAGATAGAGCTACTGTAGTGATAAGTTTGGAAAATATTTTAACGCCATCTTTGTTCCACTTATGACTATTTTGCACATGAAAAGGAGGGAGGATACCTAAGTGATTTCAGTAGTGCTCAGGAGGCCTTATTGATTTTCAAAGTACTCGGCATTGTCCAGGAGAAAAGTGCTCAATGTCCTAGATAGAGCTACTGTAGTGATAGGTTTGGATAATATTTTAACAATCTACGCTGAAAATGATAGGGGAATCGATAAGAGTGATTTCAGAAGTGCTCAGGAGTACTTCTTGATTTTCAAATTACTCGGCGTTGTCCGGGAGAAAAGTGCTCAATATCTTAGATAGAGCTACTGTAGTGATAAGTTTGGAAAATATTTTAACGCCATCTTTGTTCCACTTATGACTATTTTGCAGATGAAAAGAAAGGAGGATACCTAAGTGATTTCAGTAGTGCTCAGGAGGCGTCCTCGATTTTGAAAGTACTCGGCGTTATCCAGGAGAAAAGTGCTCAATATCCTAGATAGAGCTACTGTAGTGATACGTTTGGAAATATTTTAACGCCATCTTCGTTCCCCTTTGGACTATTTTGCAGATCAGAAGGAGAGAGGATACCTAAGTGATTTCAGTAGTGCTCAGAAGGCATCCTTGATTTTCAAAGTACTCGGTGTTGTCCGGGAGAAAACTTCTCAATGTCCTAGATAGAGCTACTGCACTGATAGGTTTGGATAATATTTTAACAGCATCTACGCTGAAAAGGATAGGGGAATCGATAAGAGTGATTTCAGTAATGCCCATGAGGCCTCCTTGATTTTCAAATTACTCGGCGTTGTCCGGGAGAAAATTGCTCAATATCCTAGATAGAGCAACTGTAGTGATAGGTTTGGAAAATATTTTAACGCCATCTTCGTTATCCTTTGGACTATTTTTCAGATGAAAAGGAGAGGGGGGGGGGGTCAGTTAGAGTTATTTCAGTAGTAGCTTTTGCGGCATTGCACCCGGGGAGTGCTTTTGCGGTATAGGAACCTGAGGCTTCTGCTGTATGGCACCAGGGAAGGTCTTCTGCTATATAGAAACCGGGGGGGGGGGGTGCTACTGCAGTATAGGAACCTGAGGTTTATGCGGTATGGCACCCGGGGGTGCTTCTGCTGTATAGAAACCGGCGGGGGGGGGGGGGGGGTTCTTCTGCAATATAGCAACTGGGGGGTACTTCTGTGGTATAGCAACCGGAGGGTTGTTCTGCAATATAGAAACTTGAGGTTTCTGCGGTATAGGAGCATGAGGCTTCTGCGGTATGGCTCTCTAGGGGTTCTTCTGCGGTATAGGGGGTGCCTTTATGGTATTGCCCTGGGGGGGGGGCGCTTCTGCAGTATAAGAACCTGAAGCTTCTGCGGTATAGCAACCAAGGGTGGGATGCTTCTGCGGTATAGGACCACGAGGCTTCTGCGGTATAGCATCCGGGGGGTGCTACTTCGGTATAGCAACAGTGGGAAGGGGTGCTTCTGTTGTATGACACCTGGGGGGTGTTTTTGCAGTATAGGAACCTGAGGCTTCTGTGGTATGGCACCCAGGAGTGCTTCTGCGGTATGGCACCCAGGGGGTTTCTTCTGCGGTATGGCACCCAGGGGGTACTTCTGCGGTATAGAATCACGAGGCTTCTGCGGTATAGCAACCAGGGGTGGAGAGCTTCTGCGGTATACTACAACGAGGCTTCTGCGGTATAGTATTCGCACTGTGCCGGTGATTGGTATGTATTTCGCATTCGCACTGGAGCTGCGATAGGAACATATGTAGCATTGCACCGGGGCAGCAATAGGTACGTATGTAGCATTCACACCGGGGCAGCGATAGGTACGTATATAGCATGCATACCGGGGCAGCAATGGGTACTTATATAGTATATGGACCGGGGTGGCAATAGGTACGTATATAGTATGTGCACTGGGGCGCCGATAGGTATGTATATAGTCTGCGCACCACGGTGGTGATACATACATATATAGTATGAATACCGGAGCGGAGATAAGTACCTATATAGAAAGCGCAGATAGAAGTGGTACTTTATATAGAAATATGTCATACTATTGCCCTGGGCAACGTAGGAGAAATGGTGGGGAAGAAGCAGCCTTCCTAAAAGGCAAAATTAAAAAGTAGCAGTGAAATGGGGCGACCAGGGAAGAGAAAGGTAGAAAGATAAATAGACGGCTATAGAGGAGGGGGAAATAGAAGTTTGAATATGAAGATGTTACACACGCGATTTCTCCTCAATAATATGTTTTTATGACCCCGAGCAACACCGGGTAGCCCCGCTAGTCTATTATATAAATCCCACCTGTTTGTCTGTATGTATGTAAAGCTTCTGCTCCGAAAGTACCCAACAAACGGTCACACGGGTGACATCATTCCGACCGACCAGCCCAGGCGTGTGTAATATCTCAGAATTGGAAAAAAAAATTGACTCTTCCAGGGTCAACTGAGCACTTTTCTCCAATGGGGGGTGGCTTTTAACTCCATTTTTCAACGTTGTTTAGTACTAATTAAAGAATAAATCAATGCTATCATGTATAATTTGAAAAATAATGCAAAGTCACGATCAACCAGAAATGACGTCAGAGAGTGGCGGGAAGAAATTCACTCACATCACAACCATTTTTTCCTTTCTTTCTTTTTTCCCCTCTCACTCCCACACTTTCTTTCTTAATCATTAATAGAAGCTAATATTCCTCCCCCCTCCCTTCCTATGGCCGTTCTGTTATCATGATAGGTATTACCTTCTCCTTTCAGGCCAAATTGGGGGAGTCGGCATTCGCCGGTGTGAGCGCCTCAGGCGAAATTTGTGGGTGTGGGGGTGGGGGGTGAGGGGGGGGAAGTATCAGTATTCGCCGGTGGGGCGCCTCAGGCGAAATTTTGGGGAGGGGGAGTATCGGTATTCGCCGGTGGGGCGCCTCAGGCGAAATTTGGGGGAGGGGGAGTATCGGCATTCGCCGGTGTGAGCGCCTCAGGCGAAATTTGGGGGAGTATCGGTATTCGGCGGTAGGGCGCCTCAGGCCAAATCGGAGGGGGGGGGGGGGGGGGGAATGTCAGCATTCACCGGTGAGTCACTTCAGGCCAAATTTGGGGGAGGGTGAGTGTCGGCATTCGGCGGTGGGGCGCCTCATGCCAAATAGGGGGGGGGGGGGGAAATGTCAGCATTCACCGGTGAGTCACTTCAGGCCAAATTGTGGGGAGGGTGAGTGTCGGCATTCGGCAGTGGGGCGCCTCAGGCCAAATCGGGGGGGGGGGGAGGAATGTTGGCATTCACCGGTATGAGTGCCTCAGGCGAAATTTGGGGGAGGAGGAGTATCGGTATTCGCCAGTTGGGGCGCCTCAGATGAAATTTGGGGGAGGGGGGAATATCGGCATTCGCCGGTGGGGCGCCTCAGGCGAAATTTGGGGGAGGGGGAGTGTCGGTATTCGCTTTTTGGGGCACCTCGGGCCAAATCTGGGGGGAGGGAATGTCGGCATTCGCAGGTATTAGCGCCTCATGCAAAATTTGGGGGAGTATCGGTATTCGCCGGTAGGGCTCCTCAGGCCAAATTCGTGGAGGGGGTGTTGACATACGCCAGTGGGGCCTCAGGCCATATTTAGGGGGAGGGGAATGTCGGCATTCGACAATGCCTCAGGCGAAATTTGGGGACGGGGGTAAGTATGAGTATTTGTCGGTAAGACAGATCCATGTATCAGCCTGTACTTTAGGGGAGAGGAAGTGCGCCAAAGGAAAAGGGATTAAAAATAAAATGATAATCTGATTTATATTCGACAGTGTAAGATTGACACCTATCGGATAGGACTAGATAATACACTTAATCTCAAGGCAATAATGCTGAGAACAGATACTACACTTTGATCTTAGCTAAAAAGCCAACAAAGCGGAAGAAATTCAATATTTTTATGTGATTTAATGGAGTATTTATAAGGAATCTACGACAGTACAGCTGTATATCCACTAGACACTGTTCAAATTACATTAATAAATTCACAAGTAATAATAACTATGATTTTCTTTGAACAAACATTGTATAATACTATTTAACAAATTCTTACATGAGTTTTGATGATAAACAAAATTTTTTAGACTCCCTAGGCCGTTTTTCTCTAATTCAACATAGCTTTTATACGCCATTTTTTAAACCAAAAATGGCATTAAAGTAGTATCTGTTTAGTATTAGTGTAGTATCTGTTTTGATTTATGATGGATACTGCACCCCATAGACTGGTATCATCTTGGCCTTCGGGGCTTCATTCCATGGGTCTATGGGTTTGTCCTGTGCAGTTCTAGGAATTCCTCACTCCCATGCTTTTCCTCCCCTCTTTGGGGAGGAGTAAGTTTATTGCTTACTGCCTGAGGCGCCCCTACCAGGGAATCCCGATGGGGCTGCCCAGGCCATTTTTAATGGCCAGACTGCTCACCTTCTCGGTTGCTGGCTTTTCAAGTCCAACTTGAATTTATTTGTTAGAGGATAGCTAAGGAATAGCGATAACTCACGTTTAAAAACACATTTAGGTTTTTAAAACAAGGTTAGAGAATATACATAACATATAAAAGTGTATTCTTATGTAAAATTCACAGAGTAAGATAATGAGAGTATTCCCGAATCTATAAACCCACACATTAAGGGTCCATGCAGCATATTTCATCAAGGGGGGGGGGGGGCTTTTAGTTATTTTTCATTATATTTTATAGTAATTTGAAATTGCTGAGTCATATTGTAATTTAATTACGTAATACCTCAAGTTCATAAAACAATTCATCATTTTTAATGAAATTTATTTGTTAGAGGATAGCTACGGAAGAGCGATAACTCACGTTTAAAAACACAATTTAGGTTTTTAAAACAAGTTTAAAGATTATACACAACATATAAGTGTATTCTTATGTAAAATTCACAGAGTAAGATGATGAGAGTATTTCCGAATCTATAAACCCACCCCTTAGGAGTCCATGAGATATATTTCATCGGGGGGGGGGGGGGGAGCTTTTCAGTTATTTTTCATAATATTTTATAGTAATTTGAAATTGCTGAGTCATATTGTAATTTAATTACGTAATACCTCAAGTTCATAAAACAATTCATCATTTTTAATGAAATTTATTTGTTAGAGGATAGCTAAGGAAGAACGATAACTCACGTTTAAAAACACAATTTGGGTTTCTACAGAATAGGGGCTTCTCCAGTATAGGGACCAGATGTGCTTCTACAATATAGGACCCAGCACCGAGGGTGCTTCTACAATATAGGACCTGGAGGCTTATGTAGAAAAGGGACCATGGGTGCTTCTGCAGTATAGGACCCAGCACCGGGGGTGCTTCTACAATATACAACCCGGAGGCTTCTGCAGTATGGTTCTTAGATATGACCAAGGCACCTCGGAATTTTTTTTTGCTTTCTTTAACTGAAAATATTTCTATGTATGTGGAAGGGTGAAACAAAATTGGTGGAAAGGATTTTTTTTTTCATAAATAATATTCATATGTATGGGTTAGGATGAAAATTTTTTTTTAGGGGTGCATCAAAATTTTTTTTTCTCCTTTTTCTTTTTTTAAACTAAATATATATGTATGGGGAGGGTAAAAAAAAATTTGAGGGGGTTCAAAATGTTTTTTTCTTTTTCATTAAAAATATTTATATGTATTGGGAGGATGAAAAATATTTTTTTTCGGGCGGGGATAAAAATTTTTTTTTTTTCTTTATTTGAACAAAAAATATTTCTATGTATGGTAGGAAGGGGTCAACAATTTTTCTTTTTTTTTTCTTTTAAATTAAAAATATTTCTAAGTATGGGGGAGGATGAAAAAAAATTTCTTTTTTTCTTTTCTTAACTAAAAATATTTATATTTATGATAGTGACAATACATGGATGAACACTATTTTGTTTTTCTGACACGACAGGGGCACATTAATATGAGTTCTTAGGTATGCGAACTGGGCTGGAGATAGGTACATATACAGTATGTGTACCCTTGCAGAGATAGGTAAGTATATAGTATGCGCACCAGGACGGCGATAGGTACTAATATAGTATGCGCACCGGACCGGCGATATGGTATATATATTGTATGTTCATTGGGGTGGCAATAGGTACGTATATAGTAGTGCATAGCAGTGGCGATAGGTACATATTTAGCATTCACACCGGGGTGGCGATAGGTATGTATTTAGCATTCACACCGGGTCGGCGATATGTACATATTTAGTATTTGCACTGGGGCAGCAATAGGTACATATGTAGTATGCACACCAGGTCGGCAATAGGTATGTATATAGCATGTGCACATGGGCGGCAGTAAGTACGTATATAGCATCGGGGCGGTTATAGGTATGCATTTAGGATGCGCTCCAGGGCGGCGATCGGTACGTATATAGAACATGCACCGGGGCGGCGATAGGTACGTATATAGAACGGGCGGCGAAAAGTACGTATTTAGCATTCACACCGGGGCAGCGATAGGTACTTATATAGTATCTGCACCGGGGTTGCGATAGGTATGTATATATTATGTGCACTGGGGTGGCGATAGGTATGTATATTGTATGCGCACCGGGGTGGCGATAGGTACGTATATAGTATGAACACCAAGGCGGAGATAAGTACCTATATAGAAGGTGCAGACAGAGGTGGTACTTTTTATATAAATATGTTGCCCTGGGAAACGTAAGATGAAATAGTGGGGAAGAACAGCTTTCGCAAAAGACAAAATGAGAAAGTAGCGGTGAAATGGGGCTACCAGGGAAGAGAAAAGTAGAAAGATAAAGATACAGCTATAGAGAGATGGAGAGAAATAGAAGTTTCAATATAAAGATTTTTCTTCAATTAAATGTTTTTATCACCCCGAGCAACGCCGGGTAGCCCCACTAGTTTTACACTAAATTTCAAATGCCATTCTATTTATAGGATAATAATTTAAAAATTATTTAGAACAAAAATATTCTTATTATTTATGCACAATTGAAAAAAGAATTTTAAATGACCTTACAATATTATATGTTTGTACACCTAATTTCTTTTTTTATAATTTACTGGGGAAAGTACAATTCAGTTTTGCTAGTAAGCAATTTATTTGTGTATTTTTAATTAAATTTAACTTTTATTTATTTCATGTTATATACATTGTTTAAGCAAAGAAAAATACTATTTTATTTTTAAATATCATAGCTAGTTTATGATACTACCAAAAGTCGTACATTCAATTTCTGCTTATCTCAACAACTATCAGTGGCTTATATTTCCGCATATGTAAAGCCAAGATTATATTCATTGAATTGTATTTTATTTATTGCAATACCTACTCACCATAAAACGTTTTTGGTAATCACATATTTCAAGGGGGTTCTACTAAAGTTGTCATAACCTGAAAACGAAAGCAGTTTCAGTCCTCAAAATACCAGTATTTTGTTTGGAAATTAAGAGAATTTTGCATGAATTAATAAATCATAATCTAAATCATATATTTGAAGCTTTTTAAGAAAATAAATGTAAAAATGTAATTCCAATAAACGGCCATTTTCGTAACTTTTTTAAGAACAAATCTGTTCTTTTAAAATGTTTTTACCACTTCTATATGAGGAATTTTGTCATGAAATTTGAAAATAAAAGTGGAGACATGGACCATGATCTTCTTTCAGGGGGACGAAATAAAATAGCATATTCCTAGTTTGTTGTGTTTTAAATAAAACTTGAACATGACAGGTATTGAACACTTAAAATATATATATATACTCTAAGGACCTCTAAAGCTCACTATAGAATTTACCCCCTGCATGTAACACAATTTAACTTTAATATAGGTTTATATCATCATAATTTTTTACCATTCAAAAGAAGAAACATAATATAAACTGCTGATAATTTAAAAAAAAAATTTCTTCAGCATACAAAAATAATGAAAATAGGAAAATAAAAACGTGTGTACTTTTATTTACGCTTTAAAAAACGTTTCTATGTAGTGACCACTTTTTATGTGCCAACACCGAGACCCAGCACCGGGGGTGCTTATACAATATAGAACCCAAAGGTTTCTGCAGTACAGGGACTGGGGGTGCTTCTGCATTATAGGCACCGGGGTGTTTCTACAGCATATGACCCAGCACCGGGGGTGATTCTAAAATACAGGACCCAGAGGCTTCTGCAGTTTAGGGACTGGAGGGTGCTTCTGCAGAATAGGCACCACGGCGCTTCTACAGTATAAGGCACAGCACAGTGGGTGATTCTACAATATAGGACCCAGAGGCTTCTGCAGTACAGTGACTAGGGGTGCTGCTGCAGTATAGGCACCAGGGTGTTTCTACAGTATAGGACCCAGCACCAGGGATTCTTCTACAATATAGGACCCGGAGTCTTCTGCAGTATAATGACCGGTGGGTTCTTCTGCAGTATAGGCACCAGGGTGCTTCTACAGTATAGGACAAGCACTGTGGGTGTTTCTACAATATAGGACCCGGAGTCTTCTGCAGTATAGGTACTGGGGGTGTGTCTGCAGTATAGGCACCAGGGCACTTCTACAGTATAGGGACCAGGGGATGCTTCTGCAGTATAGGCACAAGGGTGCTTCTACAGTATATGGACCCAGCACCGAGTGTGCTTCTACAATACAGGATCTGGAGGCTTCTGCAGTATGGTTCTTTGACATGACCGAGGCGCCTCGGAAATTTTCTTTACTTTCTATGTATGGGGTAAGGTAAATAAAAATGGGTGGGATAGAAAAACATTTTTTTTCTTTTTTCTTTTTTAAACGAAATCTATTTCTATGCATGGGGGAGGGTTAATTTTTTTGTTTTTTCCGGGGGTGGGGAGATTGTTTTTATTAATTAAAAATATTTATATGTATGGGAGAGGATGAAAACAATTTTCTTTTTTTTTTGGGGGGGGGGGGGGGTAAACATTTTTTTTCTTTTTTAAATTAAACATATTTCTATGTATGGGGGAGGGTAAAAAAATTTGGGAGGGGGGTCAAAAAAATTTTTTTTTGTATTACAAATGTTTCTATGTATGGGGGAGAATAAAAAAAATTTGGGGGGGTGTGTAAAAAATTTTTTTTTTCTTTTTAATTAAAAATAATTCAATGTATGTTGAGGGTAAAAAAATTGATGGGGGAGGGGATCACAAATATTTTTATTTTAAAAATTTTTTTATTTAAAATATTTCTATGTATGGAGAAGGATACAAAAAAAAATTGGGGGTAGGGCCAAAACAATTCCTTTTTTTTTTTAACTAAAAATATTTCCATTCATAATAGTGACACTATTTTGTTTTTCTGACATGAGAGGGGCACATTAATATGAGTTCTTAGGTATGCGAACTGGGCAGGAGATAAATACATATATAGTATGTGCACCCTTGCAGACATAGGTAAGTATATAGTATGCAAACCGGGGCAGCGATAGGTACAGATATAGTATGTACACTGGGACAACAATAGGTATATATATAGTATGTGCAACAGGGTCGCAATAAGTATGTATATAGTAGTGCATAGGGGTGGTGATAGGTACGTGTATAGCATGTGCACAGGTGCGGCAATAAGTATGTATATAGCATGCACACTGGGGCAGCGATCGGTACATATATAGCATGCGTACCAGGGTGGCAATCGGTACGTATATAACACGAGCACCAAGGTGGCGATAGGTACGTATTTAGCATTCGAACCGCGGTGGCTATATTAACATATTTAGCACACGCACCGAGGCTATGATAGGCACGTATTTAGCACATGCATTGGGGCGGCAGTAAGTATGTATTTAGCATGCGCATCAGGGTGGCGATATTTACGTATTTAGCATGCGCACCCGTGATAAGTACGTATTTAGCATGCGCACCCGTGATAAGTACGTATTTAGCAATCACATCAGGCGGCGATAGATACATATTTAGCATTCGAACCGGGATGGTGATAGATACGTATTTAGCATTCACACTGTGGTACTGATATGTACATATTTAACATTCACACTGGGGTGTCGATATGTACATATT
This sequence comes from Sepiola atlantica, assembly GCA_963556195.1. Classification (NCBI taxonomy): domain Eukaryota; kingdom Metazoa; phylum Mollusca; class Cephalopoda; order Sepiida; family Sepiolidae; genus Sepiola; species Sepiola atlantica. Next base: position 111,048,638 of record OY744525.1, read on the forward strand.
TAGCATTTGCACTGCGGCAGTGATAGGTACTTATGTAGTGTGCACACCGTGGCAGTAATAGGTATGTATTTAGCATTCGCACCAGGGCGTCGAAAAGTATGTATTCAGCATTCAGGCGTGGCGATAAGTACATATATAGAATGTGCACTGAGACGGTGATCAGTACATATATAGCATGCACACTGGGGCTGCGATATGTACGTATATAGCACTTACACCGGGGCGGCAATAGCTACATATATAGCATTCGCACCAAGAGGGTAATAAGTATGTATTCAGCATCTGCACCAAAGCGGCGATAGGTACATATTTAGCATTCGCACCGGGGCGGCGATAGGTACATATTTAGCATTCAAACCAGGGCGGCGATAGGTACATATTTAGCATTCTAACCGGGGCGGCTATGTGTACTTATTTAGCATTAGCACTGGGGTGACGATAAGTACGTATTTAGCATTCGATCGGGGCGGCAATAAGTACGTATATAGAATGCACACTGGTGCCGCGATAGGTTCGTATATAGCACACGCACCAAGGCAGCTATAGGTACGTATTTAGCATTCGCACAGAGGCGGTGATACATACGTATTTAGCATTCACATCAGGGTGGCGATAGGTACGTATTTAGTATTCGCACTGGGGCAGTGATAGGTACTGATGTAGTGTGCACACCGGGGTGGTAATAGGTATGTATTCAGCATCTGCACCAAAGCGGCAGTAGGTACATATTTAGCATTTGCACCGGGGTGGCGATAGGTACATATTTAGCATTCGAACCAGGACAGCAATATGTACATATTTAGCATTCACACTGGGGCGATAGTAGGTACGTATTTAGCATTCGATCGGGGCGGCAATAAGTATGTATATAGCATGCACACTGGGGCCGTGATAGGTACGCATATAGCACACGCACAGGGGCAGCTGTAGGTACGTATTTAGCATTCACACCGGGGTGTCGATAGGTAAATATTTAGCATTCGCACCGAGGTGTCGATATGTACATATTTAGTATTCGCACTGGGCAGTGATAGGTACTGATGTAGTGTGCACACCGGGGCGGCAATAGGTATGTATTTAGCATTCGCACCGGGCCGGCGAAAGGTATGTATACAGCATTCAGGCGTTGCGATAGGTACATATATAGCATGTGCACATGGGCGGAAATAAATACGTATATAGCATGCGCGCCGGGGCGGTGATATATATGTATATAGCATGCACTCTGAGGCGGTGATCAGTACATATATAGCACACGCACTGGGGCTGCAGTATGTATGTATATAGCACTCGCACCGGGGCGGCAGCCGCTACAGATAGTAATTCACACCAGGTCGGTAATATGTATGTATTCAGCATCTGCACAAAAGCGGTGATAGGTACATATTTAGCATTCGAACCAGGGCAGTCATATGTACTTATTTAGCATTCGCACTGCGGGGGACGATAGGTAAATATTTAGCATTCGACTGGGGCACGAATAAGTACATATAGCATGCACACTGGGGCCGCGAGAGGTACGTATATAGCACACGCACCGGGGCAGCTATAGGTACGTATTTAGAATTCGCACTGGGCAGCGATAGTTACGTATTTAGCATTCACACTGGGGCTGCGATATGTATGTATATAGACCTCACACCGGGGCGGCAATAGGTATGTATATAGCACGTGCATCGGGGCGGCGAAAGGTACGTATTCAGCATTCACAATGGTGCGGCAATAGGGACGTATTCAGCATCTGAACCGAGGCAGTGGTAGGTACATATTTAGCATTCGAACTGGCGCGGCGATATGTACTTATTTCGCATTCGCACTGGGGCTGTGATAGGTACATATTTAGCATTCGCACCGAGGCAGCAATAGGTGCTTATATAGTATGCACACCAGGTACGTATTTAGCATTCAAACTGGGGCATCGATATGTACGATATGTATGTACATATTTAGTATTCGCACTGCGGCAGTGATAGGTACTTATGTAGTGTGCACACCGGGGCGGCAATAAGTATGTATTCAGCATTCGCACCGGGCCGGCGAAAGGTATGTATTCACCATTCAGGTGTGGCGATAGGTACATTTATAGCATGTGCACATGGGCAGCAATAACTACGTATATAGCATGCACTCTGAGGCGGTGATTAGTCCATATATATAGCACACACACTGGGGCTGCGATATGTACGTATATAGCACTCGCACAGGGCGGTGACAGCTACGTATATAGTATTCACACTGGGGCTGTGATATGTATTATTCAGCATCAGTACCGGGGCGGCGATAGGTACATATTTAGCATTCGAACCAGGGCGGCGATATGTACTTATTTAGCCTTCGCACTGGGGCGACAGTAGGTACGTATTTTGCATTCGACCGGGGCGGCAATAAGTACGTATATAGCATGCACACTGGGACTGCAATAGGTACGTATATAGCACATGCACTGGGGCAGCTGTAGGTACGTATTTAGCATTCGCACAGAGGGTGGCGATAGGTACGTATTTAGCATTCGCACCGGGGCGGCGATAGGTATGTATTTAGCATTCGCACCAGGGCGTCGATAGGTAAATATTTAGCATTCGCACCTGGGAGTCGATATGTACATATTTAGTATTCGCACTGGGGCAGTGATAGGTACTGATGTAGTGTGCACACCAGGGCGGCAATAGGTACGTATTTAGCATTCGCACCGGGCCGGCGAAAGGTACTTATTCAGCATTCAGGCGTGGCGACAAGTACATACATAGCATGTGCACATAGGCGGGAATAAGTATGTATATAGCATGCGCACTGGGGCTGTGATATGTACGTATATAGCACGCGCACCGGCGATAGGTATGTATATAGCACGTGCACAGGGGCGGCGAAAGGTATGTATTCAGCATTCGCACTGGGGTGGCAATAGGTACGTTTTCAGCATCTGAACTGAGGTGGTGATAGGTACATATTTAGCATTCGAACTGGGGAAGCGATATGTACGTATTTAGCATTCGCACTGGGGCAGCGATATGTACGTATTTAGCATTTGCACTGGGACAGCGATAGATGCTTATGTAGTATGCACACCAGGGCGGCGATAGGTACGTATTTAGCATTCACAGCAGGGTGACGATAGGTACGTATTTAGCATTCACACGAGAACGTCAATAAGTACGTATTCAGCATTTAGGTGTGGCGATAGGTACATATATAACATGTGCACATGGGCGGCGATAAGAACGTATATAGCATGCACACCGGGGTGGTGATATCTATGTATTTAGCATGCACTCCTGGTGGTGATCAGTACATATATAGCACACGCACCGGGACAGTGATAGGTATGTATATTGCACGCGCACCAGGGTGGCGACAGGTATGCATTCAGCATTCGCACCGGCAATAGTTACGTATTCAGCATTCTCACCGGGGCGGCGTTAGGTACGTATTTAGCATTTGCACCGGGGCAGCGTTAGGTACATATTTAGCATTCGCACCGGGGCGGCAATAGGTACATATTTAGCATTCACACTGAGGCAGCTATAGGTACTGATGTAGTAAGCATACCGTGGCTGCAATAGGTACGTATTTAGCATTTGCACCGGGGCTGCAATAGGTACGTATTTAGCAATCACACCAGGGCGATGATAGGTATGTCTTTCGCATTCACACTGGTATGTATATAGCATGCGCACTTGGGCGGCGATAGGTATGTATATAGCACACGCACTGGGGCGGCGATAGGTACGTATATAGCATGCGCACTGGGGCGGCGATAGGTACGTATATAGCATGCACACTGGGGCGGCGATAGGTACATATTTAGCATTCACACTGGGGCAGCGATAGGTACGTATCTAGCATTTGCACCGGCGCGGCGATATGTACATATTTAGTATTTGCACTGGGGCAGCGATAGGTCCTTATGTAGTATGCACACCGGGGCGGCAATAGGTACGGATTTAGCATTCGCACTTTGGCGGCGATAGATACGTATATAGTATGAACACCGGGGCGGAGATAAGTACCTATATAGAAGGCGCAGACAGAGGTGGTACTTCTTATAGAACTAGGTCATACAATTGCCCTGGGCAACATAGGAGGAATGGTGGGGAAGGAACAGCTTTTGCAAAAGACAAAATGAGAAAGTAGCGGTCAAATGAGGCGACAAGGGAAGAGAAATGCAGAAAAATAAAGAGACCGCTATAGAGATAAATAGAAGTTTGAATATAAAGATGTTACACACACGATTTTTCTTCAATTATGTTTTGATAGCCCCGCGAGTATAAATAGAAAAGTCAACAAGGGAGATAATTTTTATATTGATGCTACCACATCTCGTGTGTCCACGTTGCTATGTGACTGTTTTAAATTAAAACTTATTTCAGAAGATTAATGAAAAAAGAAAAAGGGATTATTTGTTGTGCCTGTTTGGGCGGATCCCTTTTTTAAGCATCTGTTGGGTTAAAATTTTAAAAGATTTAGAAAAACACGAATAATAATATTTGTAAAATATAAACAATATTTCTAACTATTTATCAATGATTAAAAAAAAAAACTCAACGTGAAGGTAATTAAGAGTAAGAAGATGGCCTGTTTAATACGTTCATGTTAATGTGCAGAAACCCAAGAATTAAGAAGAAATAAAAACGGATTAAACTGAATTTCGTTTAATTCTTTTTTGATTGCATAAAATTTAAGCATTTACAACAAAATAGTTTTTAAAAACTCGAACTTCAAATTCCGTCGTAAAATGAACGCAATGAAAATAATTTCGGTAGTGATTGAACTTACCTTTATGTATTTCTTTCGTCTTATTTGTTTTCTTTTCAAAAATGGAAATTCATAAAATAATCAGATGTTAATTAAAGTAAAGATTTTAAAATTATAATTCGCTCTCGCGTCGATTATAAGACTTCAGCATCCAATATGGCGATTAAACGAACGCACGTGGACGCAATGTTGCCAACGGAGATTTTCAAATCCCGCTAGATCAGGGGGAAAATCTCCAGAAAACCGCTAGATTTTTAAAACCCGCTAGATCGAAAAAAAATCTCAAAAAACAAACAAAAAAAACTAGATTTTATCGTCGTACCCTATATATTTGTTTTAATGAATATACGACTATTCAATTACTTTTTTTAAATTCAACATGAAATTCTTTATTTTCAACTGAAAAAATGTGAAAACTTAAGAAAATGTATTTAATAACTTTTATGAAAAATTTTAATTGTGTTTCATAAATTACCTTCATGTTGAATAATAAAAAAAAAGCGTTGATGAATAGTTAGAAATATTGTTTATAAAAAGGGGGATCCGCCCAAACAAGCATAACAAATAATTACTTTTTTCATTAATTCTTTGAAATAAGTTTTAATTTTTAAAGGTAATTTGTTGTTAATTAACAAATGTTTAAGACATCTTCTTGCTCTTAAACATGACAAAATGTGAAGACGAAAGAAAATATATTTAATTACTTTTTTTGGAAAATGATAATTCTGTTTAATCAGTTGATGTTAATGTGCGGAAATCCAAGAATTAAGAAGCAATAAAAACAGATTAAACTGAATTAAGTTTAATTCTTTTTTGATTGCATAGCATTTACAACAAAATAGTTTTTAAAATCTCGAACTTAAAATTCCGTCGTAAAATGAACGCAATGAAAATAATTTCGACAGTGATTGAACTTACCTTTATGTATTTCTTTCGTCTTATTTGTTTTCTTTTCAAAAATGGAAATTCATAAAATAATCAGATGTTAATTAAAGTAAAGATTTTAAAATTATAATTCGCTCTCGCGTCGATTATAAGACTTCAGCATCCAATATGGCGATTAAACGAACGCACGTGGACGCAGTGTTGCCAACTGAGATTTTCAAATACCGCTAGATCAGGGGGGAAAATCTCCAGAAAACTGCTAGATTTTGAAGTTTTCGTCAACTGAGATTTTTAAAACCCGCTAGATCGAAAGAAAAATCTAAAATAACAAAAAAACTAGATTTTATCATCGTAATTTTTTTATGAATATACGAAATATTCCGTGTTTTCTATATAAATATATTTTTTAGGAATATTGAAACGGTTAGCCCCCAAAATGGCTGCCAAATGTTATCGACTAGTTTTGTAATTTTTAAAGTGGTAAAGAGACCAATAAATGTAAGCTTTTTTTTAAAATAAAATATTATTTATTTAAAATTTAAAATTCATTCAAGCAGCGGAAATATTTTATTCATGACATACACGTGCGTACCAAGACACACGCCACTTTTAATCGGTTATTACATAACAAACTTCAATAAGAACAGAAGAATAAGTGACAACATGTCGCTTAAAAAAAGAAAGAAAAACATATTGTCTGTACCATCCTGATGAAGATTATTTTATGAATCGAAAATTTTAATTTTAAATAAATTAATATAATTTGATTAAAAAAAAGAAGCTATATTTATTTTTAAAAAGCTTGCATTTATTGGTCTCCTTAGCACTTTAAATATTACTTTTTATTTATTTTTTTGTATTGCCAGCTGGATTTAGGGTTATTATTAGGAAGGGTGTGTGCGTTTTTGTGCACAGAAAATTAGGTAATTTGGGCAAGGTAGGTTAATTAGGTAAGTATGCAATAAATATAGAAGTGATTCAATCATTAACAAAATATTAAAATGGCTTACTTTTTTACCAAAAAAACGAAATGCATTATGATGGATAATCTCGGGCCACTTTAAATTGTTCGGATCGAGGGTCGTGTCCCCCGATTATTTACGTGTTCGTATAATCAAGCAATTGTTGCATGCAAAGACAGAGTAATAATTAATAAACAAAATGAAGTAGTTCAAATAACGTTTATTGAACGTGTGTGTACGTGGAATGATGAAGTGTGTGATGTATGCATGTGTGTCGATGGAAAAACAGTTTTTGAAAAGGTATAAGAAGAAATGAATCCGGCGTAGGAAAAGTCTGTGAAAGCCGTAAACAAAGAAAACGAGTTGAGAACTCTTACCGTTGTTTGCCCACGTGTGTTGGTAGTCGTTATGCCTATTGAGAAGAAAAGCGTGAGACGAAACGCTAGTGTATTAGCGTCGTTCTGTCGACCAGAGAAGAGTGAAACGGAACGCTAGTGTCAGCGTCTGTCTGCCGAGGCAGGTCGGTGAGGAAGAGAGAGACGGAACGCTAATGTCAGCGTACTCCTGTCGAGGCTGGTGAAGAAGAGAGGGATTTTCCGTTATGCACCGGTTTTTATAGTCAGAAGGGCAGATAACTCTGGTGTCGCTTTACAGTGCCACCTGTCGGTGAAAAAGCGACACCTACCGGCAAACCGGTGTAGTTATGTTTTGAAAGGAGGAGGTAACTGCTACAAAATATTACTTTTTATTTATTTTTTGTATTACCAGCCGGATTTAGGGTAATTATTAGGAAGGAGGTGTGCGTTTTTGTGTTCCCAGCAAATTAGGTAATTTGGGCAAGGTAGGTTAATTAGGTAAGTATGGAATAAATATAGAAGTGATTCAATCATTAACAAAATATTAAAATGGCTTACTTGTTTACGAAAAAACCGTAATGCATTATGATGGATAATCTCGGGCGCTTTTTAGTATTTGTCCATAACCCGTTTTTCCCAACTTTTTTGCTGACCATTTTTTGTAATTTTTCGGTTAAAATTACCTATCTGTCGATAGAGAATTCCAGGATTTTTGGAAATTTTTTCAAATATTTTTTTTGGATTTTAGGACATGTGATCAGTTTCCAATATAGATTTAACGTAAACTCATCACTTTCTTTTTGACCATTTCAATTTTATTTTTAATTATTTTTCTATGTACGAGTACCTATCAGTTCGCTAGAGAATTCGGGGTTTTTTGGAAAACTTTTTCAACTAGTATAGATTTTAAGATGGGGAATCAGTTTCCTATATAAATTTAGTGTAGAGTGACCCCCCTCTTTTTGACCATCTCAAACATTTAAAATTCCTTTTCTGTGTACTGTTCCCTATCATGGCGCTAGAGAATACCGGGTTTTGTGGAATTTTTCTTCGTAGATTTTAGGAAAGGGATCAGTTTTATCTGTCCTTTGGTAACATTTATTTGTTGCCTATTTGTTTTGTTTTTTTCTACCGCTTTTTTGTACTGTTTGCTATTGTAACATATCGCCAACAGTTTTTTTTGTATGTGCTGACTTTGTAAAAAATAAAAAATAAAAACAATATATACTTTAAAAATTTGGTTACATGTTTTGCTGACATTTTATTTTGAATTGCCATATTTCACAAGTATATTTTAATCACCAGCAACTTTATTTTCTTAAATAAAAATGAAAATAATGGCTTGTTTTCCGTAATTGTCGAAATATTAACGTAACATATAATCCATATTGGCTACAAGTGTATTGATTTACTCCTCTCCAGGAGTTAGGCACAAGGCCAGTTTTTATCTTACTCTCACAAGTAAGATGTGCCCCAAGGTCGGGTCGGGAAAGTGGGGTATAAAAAATTGCCTGGGCAGCCCCGTCGGCATTCCCCGGTAGGGGCGCCCCAGGCAGTAAGCAATAAACTTATTCCTACCCAAAGATGGGAGGCGAAGCCTGGGAGAGTTGACCTCCTAGAACTGTACAGGACAGACCCATAGACCGGCGTAAATCAAGCCCCGAAGGCCAAGACTATATACGTCTATGGGGTGCAGTATCCATCGGAACAGATACTACACTTTGATCTTAGTGTAGCAGTCATAAATAATCACTTATTTTAACTCTCGGTGAACTGTCACTGTTAGGCTATTTGATCACATACTGGCAATCGTCTTGCAGGGCTAATGAATCTTATCATGACCCTACAGTACTACTTACGACCCCCTTAGGAATCGTATCAGTCATAAGAGTGATTCACAGAAGCTTCCAAGAAAAACGCCCCATTTCTTTAGCATGACCCTGTCCACAAAACTCCCAAGTGAAGTATTATTAGGTAAAGAATAACAAAGGCTTGGATGAGGAGAGAATTTACGTACGTTTATTCCGTGAGGTTATGGAGACGTTCCCTTTAAGTAGTTCTTATATATTAGTACGCAGATGGTTAGTATATAATATATCACAACATCCTCCCTGTTTAGTAGTGTCTATATGAGTGTATGGGAGTCTGAATTGATATATTGATTAGGATATAGTGATTATTTTTTTATGTATTATTGTCTGTTTTGTAATTGTCTTGTAGTGCTGGTATTTGTTGAGTAGTCATAGATTATGTCTGAAATGTTTATATAGAGTCCTTGAATCTGGCTGGCATATTTATGACTCGTTCAGATCTAGTGTGGGTTGAGTTTCTTTGTATATCGTGTTGGGTGGTGGTTTGTTTCCCGCCGTCATTTGTATTGGGTTGGTCATTACATTGTACCGTCCTTGATGTTGGATCAGCAAAGTGTACTTTCTTCTTCACTGTCTGTATTGGTACAGCACGTAGGTGAGCACGGGTACGGCGGAGTCTTGTTCCATTTGGAGTTTCCACAATGTATCTCCTTGGGTTACCATCCTTCTGGACGATGGTCCCAGGGTGCCACGTTTTGTCATTTTTGTTTGTTATTGACACATCTTGGCCTGGATACAGTGGTTGTAGGTTTCTAGTGTATCTATTGAGATCGTGGTTTGTTTTCATTACTGTCGATCTTTCGTATAGTTGTTGTCGGTGTTCTTCCTTTCCAGGCTTTACTCGGCTGGGTAGTGTTGTTTGTTGTTATAGGCCGTCCAAATAGTAGCTCAGCTGGTGATAGTAATTTGCTGTCTATAGGTGTTGCTCGTATCTGCAGTAATGCTATTTGGATGTCACCTTTAACCTTAAGGCATGTCTTCATTGTGAACTTAATGTGTCGCACATGTCTCTCAATGAATTCATTGCTTCTAGCATAGTGGGCTGAGCTAGTGACATGCTTAATACTCCATGATGTGATAAATCTTTGGAAAGCTTGTCCTGTGTATTGTGGACCGTTGTCCGTCATTATCTTATCGGGACATCCGAAGAGCGAAGTGTAGCTTTTTATTTTGTCAGCTATAGCCTTGCTGGTTATTGGTGTGGACATTTCGTCCACGACAGGGTATTTTGAGTATCTATCAACAGTTAACAGGAATTGCTGTCCATTGATCTCAAATAGGTCAGATGCGATATATTTCCATGGTCGTGATGGAATGTCGTGAGGTTCGAGTGGTTCTCGTCTGTTTGCATCTTGATGTTCCTGGCAGAGTAGGCATGCTCGGCACATCTTTACTATGTCCTTGTTGATATTTTGTCAATATACGCTTTCTCTGGCAAGGCGGCGGGTTTTCTCAATACCCTGATGTGCTTGATGTAACTGGTACAGAATGTCATCTCTCATAGACTCTGGAATTAGAACTTGCTGTCCTTTGAAGAGTACTCCTGCTTCAACCGCTAGTTCATCTCGAAACGATCAATATGATCGGATGTCAGCTGGCACATCTCGGATAGTTTCTGGCCATCCTTGGAAGACAATTTCTTTGACAAGGCTCAAAGTTTTGTCTCTTGTTGTCTCACTGCATAGCATATCTCTTTTTTCTGTTGAGAAGTCGATGATCGTAATTGTATCGTGCTCGTCATTAGGTTCTGTATCTATCCCGTCGATTCTTTCGTCTAATTCGACTATTTTGTTGTTTTCTGGGTTGGGTAATCGTCTGCAAGGATCATGTCTTTGCCAGGGCGGTAGACGACTCTGAAGTTGTAGCCTTGTATTTTTAACAGCATGCGCTGTAGACGCGGTGGTGCAGAATGCAGTGGTTTTGCACATAAAGTGACTAATGGTTATGCGTCCGTGATCACTGTGAAAGTGTTTGCGTACAGGTATGTGTGGTAACGTTGTATACCATGCACAATTGCTAGCATTTCGCGTTCGATATTGCTATATCTTGACTGGCAGTCGGTCAACATTTTGGAACCAAATGCCACTGGTTTACCTTCCTGTATCAGTGCTACTCCCAGACCTCTCTGTGAGGTGTCTACTTCCAGTGATATTGGTTTTGTTTGGTCGTAGTATGATAGGAGGTAATCAGCAGTGACCATATCTTTTAGGTCATCGTAGAATTTTTGATGATCTGGGTCCCACACCCATGGTGATTGTGATTTCAAAAGACCACGTAGTGGGTGTGCTTTTTCAGCAAAGTTTGGAATATACTGGGAGAGGTAGTTCAGCATTCCCAGGAAGCGCTGTAGCTCATCTTTGCTTTGTGGAGTTGGCATCTTTTGTATGTCGCGTATTTTTGCTGGGTCTGATTTGATGCCGGTGGATGTGTATATGTTCCCGAAGAACGTTATAATGGGTTGTTTGATGACACATTTTTGGCTGTTAAACACGAGGCCGGTTTCGGCTGCTCGTATCATCAGTTTGTGCAGATTCTTGTCGTGTTCAACATCATTTTCCCCGTATACTGCTACATCATCTGTGATGCTAGCGACACCATCTAAACCTTCAATAATGTGGCCCATCCGTGCCTGGAAGATATCCTGAGAGACACTTAGGCCAAATGGCAATCGTTTCCAGCAAACTCGCCCAAAATGGGTCCTGCACGTCGTTAGCAACTGGGATTCTTCATCCAGGTGGACTGACCAATACCCAGCTTTGGCATCAAGTTTGCTGAACACTTTTGCCTTTGCAAATTTTGGATTCAGCTCTTCAACTTTTGGTATTTTGTAGGGGCATTTTTTTTCAGGCTGGAGTTTAGTTTCTGTGGGTCGATACATATCCTAAGGGATCCGTCCTTTTTCGTTCTGAAGGTCATGCTGGAGCACCAGTCTGTGTGCTCTTCTACCTTTTTTAGCACGTCTTGTTCTATCAGCTTTCCTATCTCTTGTTTCAGCTTGTCTTTGAGGTGGATGCTGCATTTGCGTGGGGAATCAATAAATGGTTCTGCATCATCCTTTAGCAAAAGTTTTACTGTACCACTGAAGTTGCCAGTCCTTTTTCGTACTGAAGGCCAGGCTGGAGCATATCTTCTGCTGGTCGTAAGATATTGATTAGAGCGATGTAATCTGTTCCATTTGCGAAATGTTCTTAATGTTGCCTGATGCTTCTGAATCAATTTTCAAGCAGAGTGTGTGTGGCGAATTGGGGATATGTGGTGGTTTGATGTTTAGTGTTGTGTATGCTTCATCTCTGGGGTGTTTATTGATACTGTCCATGCACTTGGCGCTTACTGTAATGGAGTAGAAATGCTTGTGGTAGTTGTCTCTGTCACTTCCAGCTTCTATGTGGTCAATATGTTTTTTTCTTTCCCCGTAGTTGGATTTCCTCATTTGACTATGATGCTGGTTGTTGCGTGATTTGCTTCTGTGACCTCTGATTTTGTTTTTGTTTTATTCTGCAGCATCTAGACCAGTGACCCTTGTTCCCACATACAAAACATTTGTCATGATTGTCACACTGTGTTTGCTCGTATTGAGTCGTTTATTAGTAGAGACAAACGAGAGACGCGTGTTGTTGGTTTTAAAAATATACATGGAAAACTTTATTGAAGTGCGCATGCGTGGTTGTTATAATACTAGAGTTGGTCACAAAACGAAACGATAACATCGTTACATCCCCCCCTTTACCAATATGAAGATTATGATATTGAGCATATTCAATATATAATAAAAAGGTAAGGGCTAATTCAGGGTAGACTGCCTGAATAGCTACAGCGAAGCAGGGGATTATTCTGCCCCATGAATTGCTTGCTATAATTCTCTAGAAAATGTTCACAAGTTCATTTTTGATGGTGGTCGTACCATCCTGCCACTGCGAGTGTATTGTTGGGAGTCTCTTTGTGAAGACTGAGTTGTACATACATGTGGTTCTGCAAATGTTACATGCTTTGGCGTTGGTGATGGGGTTGGCCTTATTGGAGCACTCCTAATATGCTGCCGGTTTCTCCGTAGCATATATCCGTTTGCAGTTTTTAGGAGATATGATCGGGGACCATCTGCTTGAGATACTACGGTTGCTAGGTCCAAGTTTCCGTGTGTAGGGTTTTGTGCTCTTACCCTCTGGCCAGGATATAAAGGTGGTAGGTCTTCCTTGAGTGCATGCTGGTCAAAATATTTCTTTTGCTTATGTTGCCTTTGTTTAAAAGCATCATATATTTGATCCTGATCTTAGTGGTTGTTTTCTATTTTTGTTGCAATTGGGGATTGGATTCGTCTACCCATGAGTAGCTGTGCGGGGCTGGGTATGCGTTTGAGATAGGTGTGCAGCGCCAGTGCAATGCAATTTCGGGTGTTGTCCCAGATTGCTTGGCCTTTTTGATGATGGTCTTGATGGTCCTTATCTGGCGCTTTATGAAACCATTTCCCTGTGGTCTTCGAGGTGAGGTGGTCTGATGGTTGAAACCCCATTCTGTGGCAAATTCGTGGTAAAGGGCGCTTGAGAAGTGCGGCCCGTTGTCACTAACCACTTTTGACGGTATGCCAAACTCCGCGAAGGTTTGTTGCGTTATTTTTACGATAACACTGCTTGGTGATTGGGCAGGTAACTGTTTGATGACAGGGTACTTGGAGTAGTAGTCTGCTATGATCAGCCATTGATGTCCATGGAGCTCGAACAAGTCTGTTCCAACTACGTCCCATGACCTTGTTGGAATGTCGTGCTGCAGAAGAGGCTCTGACATTTGTGATGGCTGATGTTGTTGACAGATGCTACATGAGCTTGTGAATTGCTCGATGTCTCTGTTTATATTTTTCCCATATATACAGTGTCTTTGGCTAGGAGTTTGGTTTTCTCCTGTCCTAAGTGAGCAGTGTGGAGTTGCTTTAGGATATCTTCTTGGAGGGTCTGAGGAATGACAATTTGTTGTCCTTTAAGGATAAGGCCGTCATCAATTGATAGCTGATCTCTTAGGCTCCAGAATTCTCTGATATCGGTAGGCAGTTGCTTGATTGTCTCAGGCCATCCCGTGACAATGGTATCTCTTAGCTGGTTAAGCAGAGGGTCGGCTGTTGTGCAGTCTCTCAGTTTTTCAATGCGGTCAGCAGAGAAACGAATGGTGTCAACTCGAACATCCAGATCGATAGGGTCCGAATTACCAGGTGATGGCAGGCGTGATAACCCATCAGCTAATATGTTTTCGGATCCCTTGTAGGATAATCTGAAATTATATCCCTGTAGCTGGATAAGCATTCGTTGTAGGCGAGCTGGAGCTGAGGTGAGAGGTTTGTCAATGATCATGACAAGAGGTTTATGGTCAGTGATAATTTGGAAACCATGACCGTATAAATATGTGTGGAATCTATGTGTGCCAAACACGATTGCCAGTAGTTCCCGCTCGATACATGCGTATCTTTGTTCTGTTTGTGTCAGACTCTTGCTTGCGTATAAGACAGGCATTAAATTGCCAGCTGCGTCTGGTTGTAGAAGCGCTGCGCATATTCCATGAAGACTTGCGTCACAGTGCATGTAGATTGGGCGCTTGGGGTCAAAGTAGTGAAGTAGGGATGTTTCAGATACTTCACTCTTCAGGTTTATGAAAACCGTCTGGTGGTGTGGCTCTGAATTCTGACTCTTTGTGAAGTAAGTCACGTAATACAGTGGTTTTTGAGCTGAAATCCTTAATAAAACGGGATAGCTATGTCATTACACCTAAGAACTGTTGCAGTTCTGTTTTATTGCGTGGTTCTGGCATTTCCTGTAGGTCTCGTACCTTTGCTGGGTCAGGTTTCATCCCAGTATGGGTGTATATATTTCCGAAGAAGGAGATTTCCTGGCGTTTTATCTCGCATTTCTTGGAATTCATTGTGAGGCCCTCTTGTGTGGCAACTTCCATGAGGTGCCTTAGGTTGTTGTCATGTTCGCGTTCTGTTGAGCCATATACAACAATATCATCCGCTATACCACATGCTCCTGTGCACTTCTAAAGTATTCTGCTCATCTCAAGCTGGTAGATGTCTTGGCTCACGTTTAAACCAAATAGAAGTCTTTGGAAGCAGTACCTTCCAAATGGTGTTTGAAAAGTGGTCAGGATCTGGCTTTCCTGGTCAAGCTTTATAGACCAGTATCCTGCCTTAGCATCCAGTTTTGAGAAGTATTTTGCACCTGCAAACCGGTGATTAGTTCCTCAACTGTTGGAATTTGATGATATGGCCGCATTAGGGCTTTGTTTAGTGCCCTTGGATCTAAGATGACCCTTATTGTGTTGTCGCGTTTGGTTACATATGTATGGGAGCTTACCCAGTCTGTTGGCTCCTCAATACGACGAATGACATTCTGTGACTCCATCTTGTCTAGTTCAGCATTGATCTTTTCACGCATGGCTATTGGCGTTCTTCTCGTTGCGTCTATGTGGCATAGGATGTAAGGGTTGACAGTGAGCTTGTGTGTTTTCTTGAACTCGCCAATGCGGTCGAATCTGTCGGGGTGTAAACGCATCAGATCATCTATGCTGTTGATAGGTTGTTGCTGAACGGATATGGCAAAGTTCATTGTCACAACGTTAAATGCTACAGATGTTGGCAGGCCCAGTATAGCTGGTCCTGGAGTGTTGACCACATAAAATTGAGTGTTGAGCCATGAGGAGTCCTTGTATTTGCACCTGATGTTTGTGGTGCCATGGCATTTTATTTCAGTGTTGTTGTATGCTGTCACATCGCATTTCGTTGGGTTTAGTGATCCAGGTATTGGGTTTCCGTCTTCGTTTATGGTGGAGGGGCACATACTGTGGAATATGCGTAAAGATAGTGTGTTTGCTTGTGCACCTGTGTCTATCTTCAGTTTGAGGCTGTGCGTACCTGGGTGGTCTGTCAATATAACGTTGATATTGACAAATGCTTCATTTTGTTGTTTTTTGTTTATACAGTGGATGTTCACTGTTAATAGTGCTGAATGTGAGGTGCTCCATCGCCGCATGTAGGTTTGTTGTGGCTCGGTCGTCATGTTCAGCAACGCTGTCGACTTTTCGGCCTGTTTAATGTTGTCTGTGCCTTGACTGGCTACGGCTTTTGTGCCAGGACTTTCCTTGTTTCCTGGGTCTGAGTCTCACTGAAAAGCACAATTTGGCCCAATGGCCCATTTTTCCGCAGGAACTGCATATGTCGTTCTTGGCAGGGCAATGCTCCTTGCCAAAACGATGGTCCCGTCCACAATTTTTACATAAGTTGCTGGTATTTCTGTTGCCTTCCTGGCTTTCGCGACCACCGCGATTTATGGTGTCTATCTGTGACAGGCCATGTAGTTGGTGTATTTTGTTTATATACACGGCTGAAGCCTCATATGTGCGTGCTAATTTCACAGCCTCTTCTATTGTGTAGCCCTTCGGTTTGTTTAACAGTTCTTTTTGTAAGTCCGGTATGGGCGTGTTGGCTATCAGTATTTCTACTAAACGTTCGTTCATTTCATGGGCTGTGAGGTCGCATTTCTTCGCCTGTAAGCGACACCTGTTTAGAAATATGTCGGTCGTCTCGGTAGGCTTTTGTTGGTATCTACCGAGTTCGAGCCTACATATACGGTGGTTGGTTGCCGGTTCCAGCTGCTCCATAAATGCGTTGAAAATTTTGTCGGCGTCTCTTCGGTCTTCGCTTGACATAGACCAACTGTTGTATCTACGAATTCCTTCCTCGCCAGTTGCGAGTAGAACGATAGGCACTTTCTCTTCTTCTTTAGTTCCCTTCGCTGTGAAATAAAGTTCCAAACGTTGTTGGAATATCTTGAATGACTCTGCAATGTAAGGCGAAGAGTCCCAGTCAAGAATGGGAACTGGTATAGATATATTAGCCATAGTAGTAGTAGTGTTGTTATGTGTGTGCGAGAAGAAAAAATATAATGTCTAAGCTCTCACTTGGCTTTTGCCTGTATTGCATTAGATGAAGTCAATGAATTCTGAAGTGCACGTTTGTGTTTAGTGGTGCTTCATAAAAATTCCATAGATCTTGTGGTGACTTTTTTGTTCATCAGTCAGACCACTGGCGTTTAGGCATTTCAGTCCTTCATCACCTATGCAACGGCAGGTTTTTCTGGCTTGTTTGTTTTGGTCTACGATCTCCTCATCTTCCAGATATAACGTCATTTTTTGTTTAAATAGTGATATCGCTTCACCAAGGTCAGGGTGAGACCAGTTCATCGTTGGTAACTGAGAAGCCATTAGGGATGTTGCGTCAACAGGTTGTTAAAGGTCAAGGTTGTTTTCCGATACCGCTGGACGGCTGCTCAGGTTAGTGTAGCAATCCGCGTTTTGGGGGTAGAAAAAATAGTTCCTCTTTCTTTAACTTGTTTTCACGTTAAACGAAAATTATTATAGTTCCTGTCTTGGACAGAAAATTATCTAGCAGACAATTAAATTTTCGGGTCAAACTTTGCTATGACGAAGTATTTATAAAGAATGGTATTTCTTATACTTTTGTACTTACGAACGACTGTTTTAGTTTGACGATTTAACAAAAATGGCGTCGGTATTCATTCGAAACTGTTCACACGTGTTGTGGACAAAGTCGCTTTTAAGTTCCTTGTGTACGATTCGTACGGTTTTTTTTTTTTTGGTTATAGAACGTGAGCCGTGATTGTTATTGTGTTTACTTTACCGCTGCCACCATGAAGTATTATTAGGTAAAGAATAACAAAGGCTTGGATGAGGAGAGAATTTACGTACGTTTATTCCGTGAGGCTATGGAGACGTTCGACCCCTAAGTAGTTCTTATGTATTAGTACGCAGATGGTGTGGAAATTTCGGTATATTTTCTAAGTAAGTCATGGGTAGCTTCCCTTTGTTTGAAACCGGTGAAGGCCTTCAGTTGGCTTACGTGCCAGGTTGAAGGTCACATGGATTATTTTGCGTAGGCGTTGGGTTAGGGAAGCCATTTTGTGTCACGTGGTTTCTATTTTTAGAAATGATGCATTAGTTCTGTCTCGATTGATATTAGCGCGAAATTTAATCAGAACAGAGTTGGACGCCGGAGTCGACACATGTTAAAAACTGTTGCTCCGTCCATAGGTGGGACGTTACATTTTGAGAAGAATTTCTACTTGAAGAAATTTAAGAGATAGAGTATCTCTTGGCAGGAATTGCCTTTTATGTATGAAATATTCTTCCTTCGGTCAACGAATATTTCCCTTTGAAGATGTTTCAGGTCAGAGACTTGGAATGAAGAATTATGGAGAATTTGAACGAGATAAAAATATCTCCGGGCACGACATTGCCTATGTTGAAGAGCTTAGCTTCCGGGAACTGGAATACTTTGCTGTGAAAAAATCAAGTATTATGTTTATTTGAAATTTGGACTGTTCTAGAGACGTATTTCTTGCGTTGGATTTATTATAAGAAAATTATTGAAGAAAAAGAAAGAAAAAAAGGAACTTTGTGACAGACGTTTGATAAAATAAAAAAAAGTTATTTTTACCATGGAAATTGTCGACATTTAGCACGGTTTGTCAATTTTATTACTTTTGATTGTAACTTTGGTGTAAAGAAAAAAAGAGACTATTTGATTGATTTTGTAGGAATACTGTCTTTGCTTAAATTGTGTTTTATTTGTAAAGAAAAAAAAAGAGACTATTAGATTTTTAAGATTGTGTCTATTTTTGTTGTATATAACTTTAATGTTAAGAAATCCTGATGTTGTAATTTTTTTGTACGTTATCTAGAAATAATTTATTTATTCCAGCTTTGGAAAAAAAGCAGTCCAAGCTACCTTTTTTTTGTAAATAAAACTTTATTTTAACTTTTATGAACATCTTGTACTCTTCCATTCCTTCTCTCTTGTTATAATTTTTTTGTGATAATTGTCCTAGGAAACATGACTTTTGTTTAAAGCGGTTTTCGTTAACACCCACGAAAAATACGACAATGGTTAGTATATAATATATCACAACACCAAGCACCAACTGCCTTCGCCTGAAGATAACTGATCACAGACACTCAACAGGCTAAATCACTTTTGAACTTTTCCTTTCCTCACTCAAACACTGTTTGACTTTCTTCAACCTATACCAAACTGTATAGATTATTATCATTATTATTACAATTATTTTCATTTTCTGTCTTATTGTCTTGAGGTTTGTACGTTTCGTGAATGTCCTCGAAGTGTTTCTGTTTGTTGACATTTCGCCAGGATTAGATCGTCATCAACTGATCCCCTTAACGTCTTAAGCGAGATAATGTGGTTTAAGATTATATTCATGAGCTTGTGCAATAATTGGAGCTTCCAATCTGTCAGTTGCTTTAGTATGTGATTGATAGGTAGACATTTGTTATTTATCCAATCTGGAGTAATTGATTTATCCTAAACCACGGATACTACTCCCTTCTTAATTGCTGAAACAATTCTATTTGAAAAGTACTTACCAAAAGTTTGAATATTAACGGAAATTGTCTCGCATAATAAAGAGAGTCTTTAATCAAACACTAACGAGTCTTCAAAACTGGTTAATCATGTAGTTTCGAAGATTCTTTTGTAAAATTGATTTTATTTTCTGGAAAGTATATCGTCTCATAGCCGACGACTTCAAATCAATCCCAGACGTTTTCATAATGAATCGCTATCCAAATCGAAAACATGTCTAATCGGAAAGTATCAATAGTAAGCTCCCTAAAGTTTGAAACAAATGTTACAAGAACGGGGTACTCATATATTCTCACAGGACGAAGTGCCAGCTTTAGGCAGTTTAAAGGTTCAAAATCTACTGTTGAAAGAGTTCACTAATTAGAAATGCCGATGCTGCACCAATAATAATGTGTCTACACAGATTAATTCTTTCGTCCTTCAGAAATGGTCGTGATATAATCTGGCAGTTGCCTCAACTGACATTTCAATGTCAAAATAATTCCATCTCACAGATGCCTTGTATTTGAATCCAAGATTCCATGCAGAAAAAACACATGCACTGAATCTCGCAGACGGTAATCTAAAACACATTCTTCTTATGCCTCATGAGCTGAATGAAATACCACTCATTTCCATAGACGGCTGAGTTCAAAAGTACTCAGTGAATCTCACCAAAATCTGTTCAGGTAACAGGATTAATCCGTCCGAAGTCTTGGGTGCCGAATACAAAGGAGCCTTTGAATATCCAACTCACATTTCGATGTGAAGCAGAAATTTGTCCCTCGGAACAAATGCTCAATCAATTGTGCCTTATTTTCTTCCTCGCGCAGAACAGGGACAAAACGATGTTAACTCATCGACCCACAATTTAAAAGAGGCTAAGTTTCCTGCTGGACTTTATATAAGTGACTGGACTGAACGAGGCAATTCTTATAATTTATGGAGTAAAATGGCCTATTAAAATTATTTAGCTAGCTCCAAGTGAAAAAAATCTGTGACAGTTATTTTAAGCTTCACAGCATCTTCGAACCTAATGGCTAACATTTATACTAAGCTTGTCCATGTAGACTGTCGAGATTTATTTACAAACGTCTTGGGAACATTACAAATGCATATATCTCATGAACTATTCCAGGTAGAAAAATGAAACTGGTGCCATTTTAAAGCTTGCTTAATCAAGTTTTTGGTCATACTAATGATTTTCGTGTTATCTTTCCAGGTGCAGTAATGGCGTTCTCTAAACAAGACAAGGCATTTTGCGTCCTCCAATTTGCAAAGACTGAATCGTGGACATGTGTTCAGCGTGCATTTCGCAGGAAATTTAAAAAAAGAAGCCCCTTAAAGGAAATCCATTGTCAGATGGCATGCTAAATTTGTGAAAGATGGGTGTTTGTGCCCAAGTAAGCGAACAGGTCGCCCTTCAACTTCAGAAGATGCAGTTGAGCAAGTTCGGACAGCCTTTCAGCGGAGCCCCCGTAAATCAGTGAGAAGAGCCAGCAGGGAACTTCAGCTTGCTCCAGCAACTGTCTGGCGTGTCTTAAGGAAACGACTGCAAATGGTACCTTACAAGCTCAAGTTGGTCCAAAAGTTGAAGGACACTGATAAGCCACTTCGCCGTGACTTTTGCATTGCAATGCAAGAGAAGTTGGAAGATAACGGCTTTGATGACCGGCTTGTTTTTAGCGATGAGGCGACCTTCCATCTGAATGGCAAAGTTAACAAGCATAACACTCGCATATGGGGTACTGAGAATCCTCATGAACTTCTTGAGCACGAGCGAGATTCACCAAAAGTGAACGTGTTTTGTGCAATTTCCAAGAAAGGTGTCTATGGACCGTTCTTCTTTGAAGAGGCAACTATCACTGGTGAATCCTATCTCAACATGCTGGAAGACTGGTTAATGGCTCAGTTGGAACAAGCAGAATCTGATGACTTCATTTTTCAACAAGATGGTGCACCACCACACTGGAGTCTTAGAGTAAGGCAGTTTCTTAACACAAGGCTGCCTGGTAGATGGATTGGGAGATCTGGGCGAGGTGATGACGTTCTCATGCCCTGGCCTCCTAGGTCTCCAGATCTTACCCCGTGTGACTTTTTCCTTTGGGGCTTTGTCAAGCAACAAGTCTATGTGCCGCCCCTTCCAAGAGATATTGGCGAACTAAAGGCTCGAGTAACGGCAGTTGTGGGAACCATTGACGTCAAGATGCTGGAACGCGTTTGGCAGGAAATGGACTATCGACTAGATGTCTGCCGTGTGACGAATGGTGCTCATATTGAGCAACTTTGAAGACTCCCCACAAAACTTGAAACTTTAACCTTTCCAACGGTACAAATTTCATTTTTCAACTCCTAATAGTTTTAGAGTTATTAAAAATCGTTATGTTCCCAAGACTTTTGAAACACCCTGTATTATTAGAAGGTTTTGATTCTGGCAGCTCATCAGATATTACCTAGTACTTAGAATAGTTGCTCGGTATTCATTATCATTCAGTGTGTGTATACATCTACTTTAATAAATGTTATTTCCTGGAAAAGATAGTGCCATACACTTCAACAATACATGTCTTTTATTATTAGTGTTTTCGTGGAACAAGAAATATTTTTACTCTGAAAAGAGCAACATTCTTCATATGAATTTAGTTTGCAAATGTATCAAGAAATCTTTAAGTGCAATAGTTTGAATCTCTATTGCACTTTTATCCCCAGTGTATTTGCATGTCCATCAGCATATGGTTTGCTATCTGCCTAAAGTAAAGGTGAATTCTTCATACAAATTTAGTTTCTCTTCAGCGAGTATAAACAAATCTAATATCTTTAAAAAAGATAAGTCATATCTTCACAGGAAAATAACTTGTCTCAAAGAGCCTTCACAAATGTTATTTTTGCCTAAAGTGATACATTGCATTCTTCAGAATATAACGGTTTCTCTATTGTTATCTCCATTTTACTTGAGTTTAAGTTCTCAGAAGACTTGATTTATATATAACATACATAAATATCTGATTGTTTACGTCTAAAACGTAGAATAAGTAAGGAAAAATAATTGTTGTCTAATTAACACGTTTACTATGTTATAATATATCTTTTTTGTGGTGCCTTGGTATTACAAGAGTCCAGGACAAGAATTTATTTAGTCTGGTAAGGTATCAAGCATAGTAGTAATTAAAGGCAACATCACTTTGAGAGGTGGACTATTCCTTATATAAGCCAGTGTTTGGTAGCGATAGAGAAAGGATTTTATTTGTGTACTTTTTTAAAAATATTTGGTCAGGGTTTACTTATACAGGGAAGTATCCACATGTCAGGTTGTCCTGAAAACCATTTTACAAAGAGACCTTAGACACGTGAAAACAGTGCCTACTAGGCATTCAAATTCTCAGTGTTATTTGTGGAAGAAAAGGACGACATACTTAACAATAATATTTATTTTCTGTTTAGCTCAGTTAAGCTGTAGGAGATTAGAGAACACCTTCCTGAGCATAACACTTTAAAGCGTTAAGAATATTTTCTTCTCCGCAATTGACCAGTAAACTATGTTATAGTATAGCGTTCTTGTGGTCTCTCGGTCTTACCGGATTCAAGGATAGAAATCATCTAGTCTGGTGGAGTATCCGGCTAAGATCTGTTACTTGAGTTAATATCACTAGTAGTGGCACAATTCCATGTTTGAGTCAGTGTGTAGTCGTGTAAAGGAGATCCTATTTAGACATCGAATACAATGTTATTCTGAATATTTGATCAACGTTTAGATGTAGAGGATAGTATACTTATGTCAGATTGCCCTGTCAAACCCATAGACAGAGACCAAAGACACTTAAAGATGGTGTCTAGTAGGTAATTTAATCTATCCTGTCTAGTAGGTAATTCTATCTCTCTTTTTGTTTCATTTTACTTTGGTCAAAGTACTCAGAAATCAGAGACCCCTATCTGGGTCTGACACTTGATTTCTATATGAGATACATAGATATTCGAATATTCCAAAAAATGTCTCTTTTTTAGGTTAAACGTTGAGTTAATAAAGAAGTTAAGAACATTAATTTTCTTCTTCACAATTGACCAGTTTCTTATGTTATAGTATATCTTTCTGGTGGTCTTTTCGTCTTACCAAATTCTAGGACAAGAATTCATCTAGTCAAGTATCAAGCTCGGAGCTTTTACTTGACGTAACATCACTAAGAGAAGATGAATCATTCCTTGTATGAGCTAGTGTATAGCTGAGTCGAGCAGATCTTATTTGTACTTCAAATACTATGTTATTTTGGATATTTGGTAAGAATTTACTTGAAGGGTGAAGTATCCACATGTCAAATTGTCCTGACAAACCTTGTACAAAGGTACCTTAGACACTAGAGGATGGTGTATAGTAGGTAATTTAAATCCCTACAGTGTGCATCTGCAAGTGTTTCAACAAATGTTTGTTACCTATGAGAAGAGCAACAATCTTCACAAGAATACGGTTTTTCTCTTTTCCTTACTTCAGTAATTTCGAACAGACTAAGGGGCTCCTTCCTTGATCTAACACTTGATTTTGTTATGAGATAAATTTATATTCAAAAGTTCTGTAAAGGACAGACGTTCACTTTTAGGGCTTCTATATGTACTTTGCCATAACTTGGTATTTTGTGTTTATGTATTAAAAATATATTTATAAGTTCAGTTGCCTTTAACACAACTGGTATAATGTTTACTTCTTTATAGGACCATGTTTTTTAATACATTCCTGAAGTTTTGATGTTATATTATGTTTTTGAGTTGTGTACGTATGTGTCTTGATAACTTTGATTTGGCTGAAAAAGAAGATTCACATACTTCACAAAAATATGTCTTCTCTCTGAATGTTTAATTTTACTTCAGTCGAAGTTCTCAGAAATCAAGGGGCCCCTTCCTGGGGCTAACACTTGATCTCTATATGAGATACATAGATACCCGAATATTATATTAAAATTCTCCTTTATTTCTCAAACATTGAGTTAGTAAAAAAGTTAAGAATAATAATAATAATAATAATAATAATAATAATAATAATAATAATAATAATAATAATAAATTTCTTCTCTCCAGTGTGAATCCGCATGTGGACTGACAAATTTGACTTTTGTGAAAATGAAAATTCACGTACTTCAACAAAAATATGGCTTCTCTCTGAATGTTTAATTTTACTTCATTCGAAGTTCTCAGAAATCAAGAGGCCCCTTCCTGGGGCTAACACTTGATCTCTATCTCTCCAGTGTGAATCCGCATGTGCCTGTACAAAATTGATCTTTGTGAAAAAGAAGACTCACACACTTTACAGAAATATTGTTTCTCTCCAGAATGAATTCGCATGTGAACTGATAAATTTGATTTTAATGAAAAAGAAGATTCACATACTTCACAAAAATATGGCTTCTCGCCAGTATGAATGCGCAGGTGCTTTGACAAATTTGACTTTTGTGAAAAAGAAGATTCACATACTTCACAAGAATATGGCTTCTCTCTTAATGTTTAATTTTACTTCAGTCGAAGATCTCAGAAATCAAGGGGCCCCTTCCTGGGGCTAACACTTGATCTCTATATGAGATACATAGATATCCGAGTATTCTATTAAAATTCTCCTTTATTTCTCAAGCATTGAGTTAGTAAAAAAGTTAAGAATAATTTCTTCTCTCCCCAACTGACCAGTCAATGTCATAGTATATCTTTCTTGCGGTCTGTTGGTCTTACCGGATTCCAGGACAAGAATTCATCTAGTCTGGTGGAGTATCCAGCATGTGGTGTTACTTGAGGTAACATCACTAGGAGAAGATGCACTATTCCTCGTACGAGGTGATCTTATTTGTGCTGCGGATACTATGTAATTTGAATATTTGGTCAGGGTTTACTTGTAGGGGTAAGTATCCTCATGTCAGATTGTCCTGACAAACCCTTGTACAGAGAGACCGAAGACACTCGAGGATAGTGTCTAGTAGGTAATTCAAACTCCCCAGTAGGTAATTCAAACTCCCCTCTCTCCAGTGTGAATTCGCATGTGGCTTGACAAAGTTGACTTTTGTGAAAAAGAAGATTCACATACTTCACAAGAATATGGCTTCTCTCCAGTGTGAATCCGCATGTGGCTTGACAAAGTTGACTTTCGTGAAAAAGAAGACTCACATACTTCACAAAAATATGGCTTCTCTCCAGTGTGAATCCGCATGTGGCTCGACAAAGTTGACTTTCGTGAAAAAGAAGACTCACATACTTCACAAAAATATGGCTTCTCTCCAGTGTGAATCCGCATGTGGCTTGACAAATTTGACTTTAGTGAAAAAGAAGACTCACATACTTCACAAAAATATGGCTTCTCCCCAGTATGAATGCGCAGGTGCTTTGACAAATTTGACTTTCGTGAAAAAGAAGACTCACATACTTCACAAAAATATGGCTTCTCTCCAGTGTGAATCCGCATGTGGCTTGACAAATTTGACTTTAGTGAAAAAGAAGACTCACATACTTCACAAAAATATGGCTTCTCCCCAGTATGAATGCGCAGGTGCTTTGACAAATTTGACTTTAGTGAAAAAGAAGACTCACATACTTCACAAAAATATGGCTTCTCTCCAGTGTGAATCCGCATGTGGCTTGACAAAGTTGACTTTTGTGAAAAAGAAGACTCACATACTTCACAAAAATATGTCTTCTTTCTATTGTGAATCATAATGTGCCTTGACAATTGTGATTTATGTAAGAAAGAAGATTCACATACTTCACAAGAATAAGGTTTCTCCATTTCAAAATGCTCTAATGATGGCTTAATTCCAGTATAATAATTCCTTTAGATTTTTACACGATTTTTGACTGAATGCAGAATATGTTCCGCTTCCTTTGTAGAAAAATATATTTATCCCGAAAATGTTTTTACCACATTTTACTCATGAAAAAGATAAATTCACTTTCACAAGAATACAATTTTTCTATTTTCAGACGATTCACATCTAGAAAATTCTCAACATTCTTTTTTATCATTTGCATATTACAAGACATCCAGGTAATTGAGATCTATTAAAAGCCAAAAAGTGATTTCAGTTTGTATTTGTTCTTTTGCTGGTGAATCTGCAAATATAAAATGAAATTTTAAAGATACATTACACTAAATAATATTATATTAATGTTTAATTTATGATATTGACTTTCACTGTGTCATCTGTTCATTGGTTTATACTCAAACAACTAAAAACATCTGGCCGTCAGCAATGTGACCCATGGACAGTTGTTTACTGACGATTCTCATCATAAACTAAACATTTTTGGAACCAAATTATTTATTTTCTCTCACTTATATATCTATTCTTTTTACCTGTTATACATGAAAAACAGGTAACAAATGATTTGAACCAATGAATGAAAAATTCAAGATTGATTTAAAGATTAAAACAATAAACAAAAATAAATTTATGTTGAACATAATTTGGGTCACATAATCAAATAGCAATAAGTGACCCCAAATTGTAAAATATTTTTTATAGAAATTAGTGTCAGTGCATACACAATGTCAAACCATTATACTATATTTACATGCTTCCATGCCAGTATTAAAATTGGTAGCAACTTATGTCATTTGTAGTCCAGTTTGTGAAGTAATTCTTTCTTTCTTAAAGGCACATTTTAAAGATGTAATTATTTAGGCAAGTAGCTGGAAACGAAGTTATGACTTTAATAATTCTAAGCTTTTCAGCGGTAAACAGGAAACAATTATCACTTTTAGATTGTATGCCTCTTGCTAAACCATGTTACGTATTTTAGATCTAATTCTGTTTGGTAATGCCTGACATGCATTCTCTCTTCTTGTATTGTAGTATCTGCTGTCCAAATGTGCGTTATTTCTGCAATTCTGAACTGCATAGAAATGGAATTCGATACATTAATTATTACCATAAATTTCAGATTACTCGTGCATTCCATGTAAGCTCAAAATTAATGTTAGTTTATCACATTCTAGCCACACCTGATACTGGTACGACGAAAAGGTGAGGACAAAAGATAAATCACAGTGACACAGAAGTACCATCTATCTGGACGAACACACAACACAGATCAAGACCCACACATTCAGAATAAAAGAACATACTCATAGATGTCTACATCTACAACTGCACACTGCTTTTAAGTAGCTGGGTCAAGCAACAGACAACAGTCACAACAAAACTTTGTCACTGGAGACAACTACACACTGTCTCCCTCAGTAAAAGTTAGCTAGCGACTTATCCTTCCTGCACTGGTAATCAACTTTTCGAATCACAAACTTGTTCTGTTAAAGGTATATATTAATTATTACCATAAATTTCAAATAACTCGTGCCATCCATGTAGGCTAAAAATTAATGTTAGTTTATCACATTCTGACCACACCTGATACTGGAACGAGGAAAAGTTGATGACAAAAGATAACATCACACCAACACAAAAGTCCCATCAATCTGGACGAACACACAACACAGATCAAGACCCACACATTCTTATACATTATATTAATTCACAATCAACGAACATTGTTTAAATCTAAATTCTGTTTGTTTTCCTTGCTACGATACACTTATAACATCCAGTGCAATCTACTTCTACACTAACATGTGGGTGATAAGCACATCTCAGTTTCACTGGAATATTAAATTTGACGGATGCCTTGCAGTAATAGATTCTTAATCTATTTTATAGTGTCTGCTTAAGATATGGGGGTGATCATTTTACATTAAATTTAAAATGACAATCTATTTGTAAGATAATAACCTAAAAATTATTTAGAACAAAAAATATTATTCTAAATAATAAGAATATTGAAAAATTGAAAAAGGAATTTTAAATGACCTTACCATACTATATGTATGTACAAATAATTTCTTTTTTATAAGTTACGAGGGAAAGAATAATTCAGTTTTGCTAGTAAGCAATTTATTTAGTATTTTTAATTAAAATTAAACTTACATTTATTTCATGTTATATAGATTATTTTAGCAAAGAACAAATACTATTTTTTATATCATGGCTAGTTATTGATAATGCTTAGGTCAATAACAATCAGTGGCTTATATTTCCTTCCATTTAAAGCCAAGGTAATATTCATTTAATTATATTTCAATTGGCTAATTATATATTGCAATACCTACAGACAATAAAACACTTTGTATAATCAGTTTTCAAAGGGGTTCTACTAAAGTAGTCATAATCTTAAAACGAAAGCAGTTTAAGTCCTCAAAATACCAGCATTTTGTTTGGAATTGAATATAATTTTACATGAATTAATAAATCATAATCTCAATTATATATTTGAAGAGTTTAAAAAAAATAAATGTTAAAATTAGAGATGGGCGGTTTTACCGAAAAACCGCGGTTTTTCGGTTTCGTCTCCATACCGAATACCGAATCGTTTTTTTTTTTTTAAACCGTAACCGTTCGGTATTGTGTTTTTAGTACAGTAAGCCACCATATACAAAGAAAACACGGTTGAAAAGATTTTCCGATTTGAATAAAATTGAATATTACCAAAAAATGTTATATTAGTAAGAGGACAGATTGAACAAATATAGGATAAAAACATTTAATTTACTTGTAGGAAGAAATCTTTGTTTACAGTTTGTTTATCATTAACATTTTGAATTTTCAAATGAAAAAAAGAAAAATACGACAGACAACATGACATCGTATTTTTAGCATTTTCAAATGAAAAAGAAAAAATCAAACGCGTTCCGTATGATGTCGAAAATCTATTTGATTCACAATATTTCATTTTCATCATCATTTTTGCTTAATTTTATTTGTAAAATTATTTTGTTTGTTTAAATAAATTTTCGTTTTTTAATTTCTTGCATTTCTGAGTTATATTTTAGCTTCTGATGGGTTAAAGAATTAGATAGAATGTATATTCAAACTCAGTTTTATTCTTCAGAAATCTTTCATGAATCATTGGTCACTGTTTTAACGAGTTAACTGTTAAAAAGGTATCAGAACATTGATTACAACAGTCAACACCTTAAAACTTACGAATAGGCTATATTGCCGGTCCCGGCAAAATAACGATTCCTGCGTTATTTTGCCGGTTCATGTATATTTAACTAAATTGTTTAACATACAGTGACGCCTGGCACAATAATGAGTTTTACGTCATTTTGCCGGCTCGTGTTTATTTAACTATAAATTACTTTTTTTTTTGTTATTTAAATTAATTTTTTTGTATTATTTAAAACTTTATCAAATGAAATTTTATTTATGATTTAAAGCTTTGCCTGATTGTTTTTTTTTTGTTTGTTTTTTATTAAACTTTGCCTGATGATGAAAACAAATTGTTTTTAAATATTTGCCCTTATTTATTTCATTACCTTTTCTTTCGCAAGGCCATAACAATTAGGTTTAAAAAAAAAAATGAACCGGCATAATAACGACCCCTTTACATTAGTAAATAATTATTGTGCCGGGCGTCACTGTATGTATAACAATTTAGTTAAATATACATGAACCGGTAAAATAACGCAGGAATAGTTTCCTAAAACTTATATGATTCATATCATGGAGAATGATTCAGTCACAAAATTATCGAAACAGTGGCATAATTCAACTAAACGTTGAATAATAACTAATCATCACACAAGAGAATGAATAGCTTCCATAGTAAGAAAATTTTTTTTTAAAAAAAACGAAAAACCGAACCGTAAACCGAGGTTTTAAGGGGAAAAAACCGAAACCGATACCGAAATCAAAATTTCAAAACCGCCCAACTCTAGTTAAAATGTAACTGCCAATAAACGGCCATTTCCGTAACTTTTTTAAGGACCACACTTTGTTCTTTTCAAGGTTTTTCCAATACTACATGCGGAATTCTGTCATGAAATTTGGAAACCAATCAGTAGAGACATAGTCCTTGATCGTTTTTTTAGGGAGACGAAATAAAATAGCATATTCCTAGTTTATTGTATTTTGAATACAACTTGAACGTGACGAGTATCGAACATTTAAAACAGAACTTTTTTATACTCTAGGGACCTCTAAAGATCACTATAGAAGTTACCCCTATATGTAACACGATTTAACTTTAATATAGGTTTATATTATCATCATAACTTTTTTACCATTCAAAAGAAGAAACATAATATAAACCGCTGAAAATATTTTAAATTTTTTTTCAGCATCCATAAATAATGAAAATGATAAAATAAAAATGTGTGTTCTTTTATTTACTCTTCTAAACAATGTAGTGGTCACTTTCTATGTGTTAACACACAGGGTTTTAGTGAATCTAGCAAAACTCAAATAATAGTCAGATTTTCACAGAATGTTCAATACTTATTCATTATTCGACTAATTTATCCATAAAATGTGGTTTTTGTTTGAAAAAAAAAAATTCTGATTGATCGTATAATCTGATTGAGGTAAGCAAGAGTTTGTTGAATTCCTGACATTGTCAAACTATGGAAGATCATAATAGACTTTATTAGCATAAACTTGTAAGGAGACAGTTATCGTTTTAACACACATGTCTTATGAGTTTTTTGTTGCTCACATTCAAAATTTTCTTTCGAATTTTTATTTCATTCAGTGTAAATGCGACATGACCTAAAACTTATTTTCACTTTGAAATAGTCTAATTTTTTTATTAGACAAATAATATTAAGTCATCAACAAACCACAATACTTTTAAAAATTTTATTTTCAATTCCATTTTTATTATATATAAATTTCAAGCCAAACACTAACAAAATAATAGCAAAAATCGTTACTGCCATTATTTTTTAAAACTATTTTTATATTTATTTTTATTAAATTCAAACTTTTCCCCCTAAAAAGTGTTCACATCAGTTATATTGTTTTAGTTATTATAAGTGCAGTATTAATTTTAAGTAATTTGTTTCCCATACATATTAAACATTATTGATAAAGTCATTTTATGGTGTGCTTTGGAGGTCCCTATCATACTCTAACAATAAGTAAATAAATCATTTTACTCTTTTTATTCATTAAAATCATGTTTTCTCTTTTTGTCGTAGCAGTTTTTAATTAGCCTATCCGAAAAAAATGGGTTCCATTTATTAACTTTTAAAACTGTTGTAGTAGCAGCAACAATAGTCATGCAGCTGTAAACAAGATGCGATTTTGTTTATTTGCATTTCAGAATGAATTTAAAAAAATGGAAATATGAGTACAAAAAATGTTTCGTTATAACTATTCTGTTATGATAATATTAAATTAAACTGAAACTAGGTTAATGCCAACCATTTTGGCATTATGATGAGACATTTACAAATAAACCTTTTTCAACTTCTTTTTCATATATTTCTAGTCAAATCGGAAAAAAAACATTTATATGGTACAAAAAAAATAAGAAAATAATATTTCTAAATATATAATTTGTATCTGATTTCATCCATTGCATTATTTTTTAACGTATTTTTATTCGAACAGCCGAAAATGTGAAATATGATTTTTTTTATCAAAACTTATTTTTACATATTCATTACTCTCGCAATATAAAAGTAGCGATCCTTTATCAATTTTCCTGAACTTATATAAACATTTTGAAGACACATTCAACTATAATTAGGAAGTTTATTTTAACTTTTGTGATACATTTGAAGTGAAATATAACCCAACAAGATTAATGGAGTTTACTTCCACTTTTTTGTAATTCATTTAAAATTTTTTAGCTGTTTTTCATTTAATTAAAACTAAATATAAACATTTGCCAACTAATTTACATATTTTATTGTTGCTTTGCTGTTACCATAAGCAAAGTAATGATCATATATATATATAAATATATATATATATATATATATATATATATATATATATACTGTTTTTACCACGTGTTTATCAGAAACGAAAGCAACATCTACGAAAAAAGGAGGAGATTTTTACAACTTATACTCGGTAATTAACCGACTTTACTGCAGGGAGATTGCAGTTAGTAAATTTATGGCGCTACCGATATGTGAGATAATTTTTTTTATATGAAGTGGAAACTATTACAATCCCTTATTTCCGGGCCATTCATACGTTTTAGAGTAGTAAACCGATTTTTTTTACCGCTAATTGAAAGTAATAGAATCTTGGTTCATCTAAAGAAGTGCAAACATCTACCCCCACCCACACCAAAAAATAAAAAACCGTGCATGAATTATCTTCCATGACCAAAAGTACCTTTAAACACCAAAATAGTATGACAATGGGGTAAGACTTTACTTTAAATTTATATGAGAAACTGATCACCCACTCTAAAAGAATTGTTCTTTTGTTTAACCTACAGTGATTCCATTGCTTCTATATGAGGAAAACTGTGATAATTGATAATAATTGCTGAATTTTCACATTGTTCCTCCTGCTCCTACCATAAATCATAGTAAAAATAATATCTAATTATTTTGTCTCTTTTGAGACACCATAAAAATTTGTGTTTGCAAAATAGTTTTACATCCATGAAATTTTTTACATAAATAACCGTTAAACCGACTCTTACATTTGAACATTGCTGTTAAATGAACAAAGAAAATGGATTATTTGTTATGCCTGGTTGGGCGGATCTTTCTTTTTAAGAACATGTTTGGTTTAAACTTTTAAAAGATTTAGAAAAACCCGAAGAATAATATTTGTTAAATATAAATAATAGTTCATCAACGTTTTTTTTAATATTCAACATGAATTTATTGTTAATTAACAAATGTTCAGGCTATATTCTTCAACTGAACTAAGTTGAATTCTTGGGGCAACTTCAGAAAAGCCTCAATACGGAAAACCGATAAAATATAAAAATAAAGACGTACGGGTATCATGTATGTAAACGTGACGGAACAATGATATTTTACACGAAAAATTACATAAATTGGTCAAGTAGTTTTTTTGATCACAGATAATCAATTTTTTTCATTCTCGCTGGTTGGCAAGCGGCAGCACTTTTACCCCCCGCCCACCGCTGACAGTATTTAGGGCTCACGTAACTCAATCGTAGTCACTTATAAACAGAATAGTCTTCCATATTAACAATTAGTATATAGCCCCCAATACATTTTTTTTGTTTATTAATCATTTACCTCACGAAATAGAATGAAGATTGAAAGATTTTCCGCAAACCGCCGTCCAACCCCCGCACTCTCGCTGCCGCCAGCATTTGGGCTCACGTGACTCAATCGCAGTCAGTTATCAACAGAGACTAGTCCTTGTTATCAACAATTAGCATACAATGTCATTTTATCCCCCTACCCCAATCAATTATTTATCATTTTGTTACCATAAGAAATAGAAATAACGTTGATAAATTTTCCGGCAAAACACTGGCATACAGTCATACTCGTTGCCACCATAATTGGCGTCAGCAGCGATGAGAGAAGAAAAAGAGAGGGAAGCCGCGCGGACAGCGCAGGGCGCCACGTCGAGGGTGCCAACAGAAGGGGCAGCCGATGTGACGACGATGCAGCTGATGTGCGCCTCACCCCTTTTCAAGGGGACGGAGATGTGCGACAAACTAAAGAACTGCCCGCCGACACCTCGCCCTGGAGAGAAGTACCACGTCCGTGCCGCTTAACCGCCACACCGGAACGAAACCCGACCCCCGACGGTTCCCTGCCATTTTGGTCAACGCTGCACTCCCGCCGTCCAGCAGACATCCCACCCGTATCATGAGTGATTTTTATGGCAGGCTCACGCACTTCTTAGAGGGACAGGTGGCAGAAAGCCACACGAGGCGGGGCAATAACGATTTGTGGTGCCCTTAGGTGTCCGCGGCCGCACGCGCGCTACACAGAGGGTTGGGAAACCTCTTAACCACCTACCGTGATAGGAATCATGGCCTGTAACTAACCCAGTGAACAAGGAATTCCCAGTAGGCCTTTGTACACACTGCGCATCGGTACTACCGATCGAACAGTCAAGTGAGGTCCTCATATCTGGCCGACAATGCCACTAGCTGGCGCCGCGACACGGTAGGAACCAGGAAATCGCAGGAAAAGAGAGGAAGAAAGGAATGCGAGCGCAACGTCAGACAAAGAACCCTCGCGCCCCGCCCAAGCGAACACGCTACAACCGCTAACCTTCGTTCTATTTCGTAAGGACACAAAATAATGAATAAACAAAAAATATATTGGGGGTGGGGATATAATTACCTTAATATGCTAATATTTAATAACGAAAACTATACTGTTTATAAATGACGTTGTGGCAGCGAGAGTGCGGGGGTTAGGCGGCGGTTTGCGGTAAATCTTTCAATCTTCATTCTATTTCAAAAGGTAAATAATTAATAAACAAAAAAAAATGCATTGGGGGGGATATATGTTAATAGTTAATACGGAAGACTATTCTGTTTATACGCGACTACGATTTAGTCACGTGAGCCCAAATGCTGGTGGCAGCAATAGTGCGGGGGTTGGGCGGCGGTTTGCGGGAAATCTTTCAATCTTCATTCTATTTCGTGAGGTAAATAATAAATAAACAAAAAAAATGTATTGGGGGATATATGCTAATTGTTAATACGAAGACATTTCTGTTTATAAGTGACTACGATTTAGTCATGTGAGCCCAAATGCTGGCGGCAGCAAGAGTGTGGGGGTTGGGCGGCGGTTTGCATAAAATCTTTCAATCTTCATTCTATTTCATAAGGTAAATAATTAGAAACAAATAAACTATTGGGGGGGGTATATGCTAATTGTTAATACGGAAGACTATTCGGTTTATAAGTGACTACGATTGAGTCACGTTAGCCCAAATGCTGGCAGCAGTGAGAGTGCAGGTGTTGGCCAGCGGTTTGCGGAAAATCTTTCAAACTTTATTCTATTTCGTAAGGTAAATTATTAATAAACAAAAAAAAATGTATTGAGGAGGACATATGCTAATTGTTAATACGCAAGACTATTAGGTTTATAAGTGACTACGATTGAGTCATGTGAGCCCAAATGATGGCGTCAGCGAGAGTGCGGGTGTTAGGCGGCGGTTTGCGGAAAATCTTTCAATCTTCATTCTATTTTGTAAGGTAAATAATAAATAAACAAAAAATGTATTGGGGGATATATGCTAATTGTTAATACGAAGACATTTCTGTTTATAAGTGACTACGATTTAGTCATGTGAGCCCAAATGCTGGCGGCAGCGAGAGTGCGGGGGTTGGGCGGCGGTTTGCGGGAAAATCTTTTTAATTTTTATTCTATGTCGTAAGGTAATAATTAATAAACAAAAAAAATGTATTGGGGGGGATATATGCTAATTGTTAATACGGAAGACTATTCTGTTTATAAGTCACTACGATTGAGTCACGTGAGCCCAAATGCTGGCGGCAGTAAGATGCGGGTGTTGGGCGGCGGTTTGCTTAAAATCTTTCACTCTTCATTCTATTTCGTAAGGTAAATAATTAATAAACAAAAAAAATGTATTGGGGGGCTATATGCTAATTGTTAATACGGAAGACTATTCTGTTTATAAGTGACTACGATTGAGTCATGTGAGCCCAAATGCTTGCATCAGCGAGAGTGCGGGTGTTGGGCGGCGGTTTGCGGAAAATCTTGCAATCTTTATTCTATTTCGTGAGGTAAATGATTAATAAACAAAAAAAAAATTATTGGGGGTGATATATGCAAATTGTTAATACGGAAGACTATTCGGTTTATAAGTGACTACGATTGAGTCACGTGAGCCCAAATTCTGGCGGCAGCGAGAGTGCAGGGGTTGGCATAAAATCTTTCAATATTAATTCTATTTCGTAAAGTAAATAATTAGCATTCCCAGTTGATTTTTTAAATTTTAAATTATTGTTATTTAATCCCAATAGTTATTAAGAGCTCAGTAAATGGAGTTCAAAACTGTTTGAATTATGCAAATATCCCTAGTGGTTCAAAAGTTATGAGAATTTAAAGGTCTAAAATTTGGGGTTAAAAGTTGACATCATTTTAACGCACAAATTACTTGAAATCACGGACCAATTCATAACAATAAATTCAGTAATTTTGTCAGAGTTTCTTTATTCCGGGAGCAATTTTGATAAAACTTGGCATTATTATGTAAAATTGTATGTTCTTTCAGATTATGAACTCAGATTTTATGTATCTCTATGTTGTAACCCATTATTTAGAGAATAATGGTACGAATATTAGCGTTTTTTTTTACTTATTACTTTATCACAAGATTATTCAACATTTTTATTTAAACATGGGATTCAACCTTTCTTTTAGGCAATTACATGTGAACACTGAAAAACTTGGCAGAAAGAAACAAAAACAATTGTTTTAGAATTTAGAGTGAGGATTAGTTTTACATAAATTTAATGTAGAATAATCCCATCTTTCAGAGCCATTATAGCGTTTTAGGGCAGTTACTTATTTTTTCTATAGGAGATGAATCCTGTGCGTTTTTCTTGGGGGGGGGTCTCTCCTTTGTTTTCTTTTGGGTGGGAGGTGCGATTATTTGTAGTTTCAAGAGGGTCTTTGTGGAAGGAAGAGGGCTTGCCACTCGGACTTAGTGTTAGTGGTAGGGTCAGGGGCAATTACGTGTGAACACATTTAAAACTAAGCAGAAAGAAAAAACAATTTAGAATTTAGAGTGGGGGATTAGTTTCCCATAAATTTAATGTAAAATAATTCAACATTTTTGCGCCATTCTAGCGTTTTAGGACAGTAATCCATTTTTTCCATGGGAAATAAATTCTGTGCGTCTTTCTCTATGGGGGGGTCTGCTTTTTTGTTTAAGACTGTGTGGTGTTAATGGGCTTTTTGTAGAATTGATGGCTTGCCACTAGGACTTAGGATTAGTTTCAATATATATTCACTATTCATCTTCAAGGGAAAAATACATAAAATGATAAAAAACATAAAATTACATTATTTTGTTGCCGTATGAATTGGTTTTGAGACTCATTCACGCAAATAAAAATTCATTCAAAGTACAAATAACTTACAAATTTTAGTATAGATTTTATTTTTCAAAAATATAAAGCAGAAAACTTTTCATAAAAATCTAACATTTTCATGGCATGGAATTTTCCATAATCTCCCAGAACTTAAGCATTCTGGGAACAAACCAATTTTTAGAATAAATTGTGTGCACATCATCTCTGTCTGGCCAAAAATAAATCCTAATAATATAATAATATACCACGAGTATGTTTACATTCGGCATAAAATACGAACTCATAATTTTGCAGTCCGTTTTTTTAAACTAAAGTTTCATAAACTTTTCTGACGTTAAAATGTCGCATTCTTAATATTTACGTATAGCATGGAAATGAAAAATACACTCGTGACGGCCACGAGTATGTTTACATTCGGCATAATATACGAACTCATAATTTTGCAGTCTGTTTTTTTTTTAAACTAAAGTTTCATAAACTTTTCTGACGTTAAAATGTCGCATTCTTAATATTTATGTATAACGTGGAAATGAAAATGTCATGAAAAATACTCGCGACGGCTGTGTGTTTGTTTACACGCGGCCGAGTATAACGCGTAATTTTTCAGTCCGTTTTTTTCCAAAACTAAAAGTTCAAACTTTCCGGCTATTTCAATATTATTCAAATTTCACATATTATATATCAAAATAATTCTAAATCTATTTTCTATTTAAAAATATTTGCAAATAAGATGCGTACCTTATAATTTTTGAAGAAATGTCGGTTGAGTTTACTCTATCGTATTTCGCCTTCAAATGCTCTAAGAAAAAAAAATATAACTACCTAGTTGTAGTTTAAGGTGTGTTCTGATTAGTTGTAGAATATTGATGAATATTGGCTGCTTTAACTTTGAAAAGCAAACGAACGTATAAAATTGAGTCTAAAAAAAGCTCATATTTTTGATTTTCGGCTGTTTTAAGTAAAAACCGTTTTAACTCGCTGTACAAAATAATTCCATGAAAAAAAGCACACACAAATGACATATTCGGAAAGATTTTTTTTAATTTTCTTTCCAACCATATATATATTTTAAACATTGGAGCAGAAATAAGCGAGAAATTGCGATTTGAACGCATTAAGGTACGAAATCACAAATGTCGCAAGATATCGGCAGCAGGCTGGGAATGCTAATTAATAATAAAAAAAAAAAAATGTATTTGGGAAGGGGATATATGCTAATTGTTAATACGGAAGACTATTCTGTTCATAAGTGACAACCATTGAGTCACGTAAGTCCAAATGCTGGCGGCAGCGAGAATGCGGGGGTTTAGTTTAGTTTGCGGAAAATCTTTCAATCTTCATTCTATTTCGTAAGGTAAATAATTAATGAACAAAAAAATGTATTGGGGGATATATGCTAATTGTTAATACGGAAGACTATTCGGTTTATAAGTGACTACGATTGAGTCACGTGAGCACAAATGCTGGCGGCAGCAAAGTGCGGGGGTTGGGCGGCGGTTTTCGAAAAATCTTTCAATCTTCATTCTATTTCGTAAGGTAAATAATCAATAAACAAAAAATATGTATTGGGGGGATATATGCTAATTGTTAATACGGAAGACTATTCTGTTTATAAGTGACTACGATTGAGTCATGTGAGCCCAAATGCTGGCATCAGCGAGAGTGCGGGGGTTGAGCAGCAGTTTGCGGAAAATCTTTTAATATTCATTCTATTTCGTAAGGTAAATAATTAATAAACAAAAAAATTGTATTGGGAGGGACATATGCTAATTGTTGATACAGAAGACTATTAGGTTTATAAGTGACTACGATTGAGTAATGTGAGCGCAAATGATGGCGGCAGCGAGAGTGGGAGGGGTTGGGCAGCAGCTGCGTGAGGTAAATAATTAATAAACAAAAAAAATGTATTGGGGGGATATATGCTAATTGTTAATACGGAAGACTATTCTGTTAATAAGTGACTACGATTGAGTCATGTGAGCCCAAATGCTGGCATCAGCGAGAGTGCGGGTGTTAGGTGGCGGTTTGCAGAAAATCTTTCAATCTTCATTCTATTTCGTAAGGTAACTAATTAATAAACAAAAAAAAAACGTATTGGGGGGATATATGCTAATTGTTAATACGGAAGATTATTCTGTTTATAAGTGACTACGATTGAGTCACATGAGCCCAAATGCTGCCGGCAGCGAGAGGGCGGGGGTTGAGCGGCAGTTTGCGGAAAATCTTTCAATCTTCATTCTATTTCGTAAAGTAAATAATTAATAAACAAAAAAATATATATTTAGGGGGATATGTGGTAATTGTTAATACGGAAGACTATTTTGTTTATAAGTCACTACGATTGAGTCAAGTGAGTTAAAATGCTGGCGCCGGGGGGGGGGGGGGTAAAGTGCTACCTGTTGACAAGCCATCTTGAAAAACAAGGGACGTTATTCAGCTCCGCGTTATAAAAGAAAACCCAAATCGCTACCAGAAAACAGCCTCATTTTGTGGATTTGGCCTTTTATGAAGCAGTCTGCTCTTAATGACAACGATATAAGCAAAAAATAAATAGTTTCTTAAAATAACGTTAAAACTTTCAAAGGAACATTGTAATTAAATAATTGTATTTATTTCTTGAAGGTTTTAATTTACTTTCATTGAAAAAGTTGAGAAATAAAAAGTCATGCTTTGAAGATTGTAATTCATTTTGCCATAATAATGATTAAACAGAAAAGGTGAGAAATAAAAAAGTCATGTCTTGAAGATTATGATTTAATTATTAACCGGATAAATGCTGCTAAATCAAACTACTTGGGGGATATATGCTAAAAAGGCCAAATCCACAAAATTTGGCCTTTGA
The DNA here is from genome assembly GCA_963556195.1 of Sepiola atlantica. Lineage (NCBI taxonomy): Eukaryota > Metazoa > Mollusca > Cephalopoda > Sepiida > Sepiolidae > Sepiola > Sepiola atlantica. The sequence continues at coordinate 111,088,552 of OY744525.1, forward strand.
TTAGCTACTATTTGCAAAGATGGCGTCTTGACGCTAGCATGGAAAAAAATTACAAAATTTGATTTTTTGTGAAAAAAAAAACCCTGAAAAAAGTACCTGATCAATTTACGTAATTTTTTGTGTACGATATATTTGTTCCGTCACATACATAATACATGTATGCATTTAGTATCGGTTTTCCGTATTGAGGCTTTTCCGAAGTTGCACCCAGTTCATTTTTGATTGACTACAATTTGAGCATTTACAACTAAATATTCAATTACTTTTATTTTAAAAACATGAAATTCATTATTTTCAATTGAAAAAATGCTTCGCTTAAATCCAAGAAAATGTGAAAACCAAAGAAAATGTATGTAATTACTTTTTTGAAAAATTATAATTTGGTTTCATCAGTTGATCTTAATGTGCGAAAATCGAAGAATTAAGAAACAACGAAAATAATTTCGGTATTGATTGGACTTACCTTTCTGTATTTATTTCGTCTTTTTTGGTTTCTTTGCAAAAAGGAAATTAATAAAATAACTAGATTTTTATTCAAGTTCAGATTTTAAAGTTAAATTCAGCCGACAAGAAAGAACTTCATTTGTGGTGACCATGTAAATAGAAGAGTCAACAAGGGAGATGATATTTATATTAATTAAGTAATGCGACCGCATCTCGTGTGTCCACGTTGCTATGTGACTCTTTTAAATTAAAACTTATTTCAAAGAATTAATGAGAAAAGAAAATAGTAATTATTTGTTATACCTGTTTGGGCGGATCTCCCTTTTTAATTCAACATGAAGGTAATTTATTGTTAATTAACAAATGTTCAGGCCATCTTCTTGCGCTTAATCTTGACAAAATGTGAAGACGAAATAAAATATATTTAATTACTTTTTAACGAAAAATGATAATTCGGTTTAATCAGTAAATGTTCATGTGCCGAAATCCAGGAATTAAAATGCAATAAAAACATATTAAACTGAATTAAGTTGAATTCTTATTTGATTTCATAACATTTAACAGGACGGGCGGGACAGTTATAAAAGTGTGTGTGTGTGTGTGGGGGGGGGGCTCTCCTAAAAAGAGTGTGTGTGTGGGGGGGGGGTTAAACACATGCATATAAACTTATATATTGATGACCGTAAAGTGGGGGGGGAACAGTCAAAAAGTGTGTGTGTGTGTGGGGGGGGGGACTTGAGCCCTCCCCCCCCCTCCGGTGCCGCCGCCCATGTTAAAGCATTTACAAGAAAATAATTTTGAAAAACTCGAACTTAAAATTCCGTCGTAAAATGCGAGACAACTTTGCTTACAGTTACTCGTACTTAAACTGTGACAAAAAGCAATAAAAACAGATTCAACTGATTTAAGTTGAATTCTTTTTTGATTGCATAACATTTACGCATTTACAACAAAATAGTTTTTTTTAAACTCGATTCCGTCGTAAAATGAATGCAATGAAAATAATTTCGGTAGTGATTGAACTTACCTTTATGTATTTCTTTCGTCTTATTTGTTTTCTTTGCAAAAAAAGGACATTCATAAAATAATCAGATGCTAATTAAAGTAAAGATTTTAAAACTCGCTCTGTCGTCGACTACAAGACTTCAGCATCCAATATTGCGATTAAACGAACGCACGTGGGTGCAGTGTTGCCAACTGAGATTTTCAAATCTCGCTAGATCAGTGGAAAAATCTCCAGAAAACCGCTAGATTTTTAAAACCGGCTAGATCGAAAAAAATATCTCCAAAAACAACAAAAAACTAGATTAAATTACCTTATATATTTTTTTAATGAATATACGATATAATTCGTGTTTTCTATATAAATGTATTTTTTCGGAATATTGAAATGGTTAGCTAAAAAAAATGGCTGCCAAATTTTATCGACTAGTTTTGTCATTTTTAAAGTGGTAAGTAGACCAATAAATGTAAGCTTTTTGTTTTTAATAAAATATTATTTATTTAAAATATTACATGCATTCAAACTGGAAATATTTTATTCATAACATACACGTGTGTACCACTTTTAATCAGTTATTACACAATAAAACTTCAATAAGAACAGAAGAATAAGTGACAACATGTCGCTTAAAAAAAGAAAGAAAAAATATTGTCTGTACCATCCTGATGAAAATTCTTTTATGAATTGAACATTTAAATTTAAAAGAAATAATATTTTATTTCAAAAAAAAAAAAGCTTGCATTTATTCGTCTCCTTACCGCTTTAAAAATTACTTTTTATTTATTTTTCGTATTACCACCCGGACTTAGGGTTAGCAGTAGGACGGATGTGTGCGTTTTTATACCCATAAAATTAGGTAATTTTGGCAAGGTATGTAAATTAGGTAAGTATGGAATAAATATAGAAGTAATTCAATCATTAACTAAATATTAAAATGGCTTACTTGTTTACGAAGAAACCGAAATGCATTACGTTCGCTTTTCCGTATTTGTCCATAACCCGTTTTTCCCAACTTTTATACTGACCATTTTTTTTCGGTTACAATTACCTATCGGTCGCTAGAGAATTCCAGGGTTTTTTTTTTAAATTTTCAAATATTTTTATTTTGATTTTAGGACAGGGGATCAGTTACCGATATAGATTAAACGTAAACTGGTCACCATCTTTTTTAGCATTTCAATTCAAAAAAAAATTCTGTGTACGATTACCTATTAGTTCGCTAGAGAATTCCGGTTTTCTTTTTTAAACTTTTACAAATAGTATCGATTTTAAAAGGTGGGGATCAGTTTCCTATATACGTTTAACCTAGAGTGACCCCCCTCTTTTTGACCATCTCAAACTTGTAAAATTTATTTTCTGTGTACTGTTTCCTATCATGGTGCTAGAGAAATACTGGTTTTGGGAAATTATCTTCGTAGATTTTTGGAGGGGGCATCAGTTTAATCTTGCCTTTGGTAACATTTACTTGTTGCTTATTTGTTTTTGTTTTTTCTACCGCTTTTTTGTTCTGTTGGCTATTGTAACATATCGCCAATAGTTTTTTTTGTATGAGTTGACCTTATAAAAAATTTAAAAAATAGAAAAAGTATATACTTAAAAAATGTGGTTACATGTTTTGCTGACATTTTATTTTGAATTGCCATATTTCACAAGTATATTTTAATCACCAGCGACTTTATTTTCTTAAATAAAAATGAAAATAATTGCTCGTTTTCCGTAATTGTCGGTGTACTGTACGGTAATACTTTTCAATACCAAGTAAGTACTTCATAAAGTTTTGGTGTCATTTTATTTTTAACTGCCATATTTCACAAGTGCCTTTTCATGCTACATGCTCGCTAATTGTACACAGAAAAAATAAAATATGGTGATGGTCAGGAAGTGGGAGTTCAGTTTACGTTAAATATATATAGGAAACTGATACCTCCTCCTAAAACCTAAAATATATGAAGAAAATTCCCAAACCCCGGAATTTCCGAGCGACATGCTCAGTAGGCGCACGTACAAAAAGAATTTGAAGCATTTGAGATCGGTTTACGTTAAATTTATACACGAAACAGAAATATTTGTAGATGTGGTTTTCAATATTGAATTGTTCGTGCATATTTCTATCATTTAAGCTCAAATTAAATACAGTTATCATTTAAAATATAAAGGATAAATTGATTTGAACATGATCTGAAGCGTTAGTGACAATTTTTAGTCCTTACTTATTTTAATGTAACCTTTTTTCTACATGACCAAATTTCAATATTTTTATGTAAAAATTAAGCTAGAAAGTGCAAAAAAACGAATCAAATTAAAATGAAACCTGAATACGTGACTGTAACGATGTTATCGTTTCGTTTTGTGACCAACTCTAGTTTTGTAACAACCGCGCATGCGCACTTCAATAAAGTTTTCCATGTATATTTTTAAAACCAACAACACGCGTCTCTCGTTTGTCTCTACTAATAAACCACTCAATACGAACAAACACAGTGTGACATGGTGGCAGCTATGAGATATAAAGAAAAATAAGAGAAAACAACGATAAAAGTAAGACATTATATTTTTTCTTTTCGAACCAAAACTTTGTAAAACTTCACACACACACGCTCGTCGAAGCTGGGAACAGAACTCTCGCACACACATAACAACACTACTACTACTATGGCTAATATATCTATACCAGTTCCCATTCTTGACTGGGACTCTTCGCCTAACATTGCAGAGTCATTCAAGATATTCCAACAACGTTTGGAACTTTATTTCACAGCGAAGGGAACTAAAGAAGAAGAGAAAGTGCCTATCGTTCTACTCGCAACTGGCGAGGAAGGAATTCGTAGATACAACAGTTGGTCTATGTCAAGCGAAGACCGGAGAGACGTCGACAAAATTTTCAACGCATTTATGGAGCAGCTGGAACCGGCAACCAACCACCGTATATGTAGGCTCGAACTCGGTAGATACCAACAAAAGCCTACCGAGACGACCGACATATTTCTAAACAGGTGTCGCTTACAGGCGAAGAAATGCAGCCTCACAGCCCATGAAATGAACGAACGTTTAGTAGAAATACTGATAGCCAACACGCCCATACCGGACTTACAAAAAGAACTGTTAAACAAACCGAAGGGCTACACAATAGAAGAGGCTGTGAAATTAGCACGCACATATGAGGCTTCAGCCGTGTATATAAACAAAATACACCAACTACATGGCCTGTCACAGATAGACATCATAAATCGCGATGGTCGCGAACGCCAGGAAGGCAACAGAAATACCAGCAACTTATGTAAAAATTGTGGACGGGACCATCGTTTTGGCAAGGAACATTGCCCTGCCAAGAACGACATATGCAGTTCCTGCGGAAAAATGGGCCATTAGTCCAAATTGTGCTTCTCAGTGAGACTCAGACCCAGGAAACAAGGAAAGTCCTGGCACAAAAGCCGTAGCCAGTCAAGGCACAGACAACATGAAACAGGCCGAAAAGTCGACAGCGTTGCTGAACATGACGACCGAGCCACAACAAACCTACATGCGGCGATGGAGCACCTCACATTCAGCACTATTAACAGTGAACATCCACTGCATAAACAAAAAACAACACAAAATGAAGCATTTGTCAATATCAACGTTATATTGACAGACCACCCAGGTACGCACAGCCTCAAACTGAAGGTAGACACAGGTGCACAAGCAAACACACTACCTTTACGCATATTCCGCAGTATGTGCCCCTCCGCCATAAACGAAGATGGAAACCCAATACCTGGATCACTAAACCCAACGAAATGCGTACTGACAGCATACAACAACACTGAAATAAAATGCCATGGCACTACAAACATCAGGTGCAAATACAAGGACTCCTCATGGCTCAACACTCAATTTTATGTGGTCAACACTCCAGGACCAGCTATACTGGGCCTGCCAACATCTGTAGCATTTAACGTTGTGATAATGAACTGTGCCATATCCGTTCAGCAACAACCTATAAACAGCATAGACGATCTGATGCGTTTACACCCTGACAGATTCAACCGCATTGGCGAGTTCAAGAAAACACACAAGCTCACTGTCAACCCTAACATCCCATGCCACATAGACGCACCGAGAAGAATGCCAATAGCCATGCGTGAAAAGATCAAGGTTGAACTAGACAAGATGGAGTCACAGAATGTCATTCGTCGTATACAGGAGCCAACAGACTGGGTAAGCTCCCTTACATATGTAACCAAACGCGACAACACAATAAGGGTCTGCTTAGACCCAAGGGCACTAAACAAAGCCCTAATGCGGCCATATCATCAAATTCCAACAGTTGAGGAACTCAATCACCGGTTTGCAGGTGCAAAATACTTCTCAAAACTGGATGCTAAGGCAGGATACTGGTCTATAAAGCTTGACCAGGAAAGCCAGATCCTGACCACTTTTCAAACACCATTTGGAAGGTACTGCTTCCAAAGACTTCCATTTGGTTTAAACATGAGCCAAGACATCTACCAGCTTGAGATGAGCAGAATACTTGAGAAGTGCACAGGAGCATGCGGTATAGCGGATGATATTGCTGTATATGGCTCAACAGAACGCGAACATGACAACAACCTAAGGCACCTCATGGAAGTCGCCACACAAGAGGGCCTCACAATGAATTCCAAGAAATGCGAGATAAAACGCCAGGAAATCTCTTTCTTCGGAAATATATACACCCATACTGGGATGAAACCTGACCCAGCAAAGGTACGAGACCTACAGGAATTGCCAGAACCATGCAATAAAACAGAACTGCAACAGTTCTTAGGTGTAATGACATACCTATCCCGTTTTATAAAGGATTTCAGCTCAAAAACCACTGTATTACGTGACTTACTTCACAAAGAGTCAGAATTCCAATGGGAGCCACACCACCAGACGGTTTTCAAAAACCTGAAGAGTGAAGTATCTGAAACATCCCTACTTCACTACTTTGACCCCAAGCGCCCAATCTACATGCACTGTGACGCAAGTCTTCATGGAATAGGCGCAGCGCTTCTACAACCAGACACAGCTGGCAATTTAATGCCTGTCTTATACACAAGCAAGAGTCTGACACAAACAGAACAAAGATACGCATGTATCGAGCAGGAACTACTGGCAATCGTGTTTGGCACACATAGATTCCACACATATTTATATGGTCATGGTTTCCAAATTATCACTGACCATAAACCTCTTGTCATGATCATTGACAAACCTCTCACCTCAGCTCCAGCTCGCCTACAACGAATGCTTATCCAGCTACAGGGATATAATTTCAGATTATCCTACAACAAGGGATCCGAAAACATATTGGCTGATGGGTTATCACGCCTGCCATCACCTGGTAATTCGGACCCTATCGATCTGGATGTTCGAGTTGACACCATTCGTTTCTCTGACCGCATTTAAAAACTGAGAGACTGCACAACAGCCGACCCTCTGCTTAACCAGCTAAGAGATACCATTGTCACGGGATGGCCTGAGACAATCAAGCAACTGCCTACCGATATCAGAGAATTCTGGAGCCTAAGAGATCAGCTATCAATTGATGACGGCCTTATCCTTAAAGGACAACAAATTGTCATTCTCCAAGAAGATATCCTAAAGCAACTCCACACTGCTCACTTAGGACAGGAGAAAACCAAACTCCTAGCCAAAGACACTGTCTATTGGAAAAATATAAACAGAGACATCGAGCAATTCACAAGCTCATGTAGCATCTGTCAACAACATCAGCCATCACAAATGTCAGAGCCTCTTCTGCAGCACGACATTCCAACAAAGCCATGGGACGTAGTTGGAACAGACTTGTTCGAGCTCCATGGACATCAATGGCTGATCATAGCAGACTACTACTCCAAGTACCCTGTCATCAAACAGTTACCTGCCCAATCACCAAGCAGTGTTATCGTAAAAATAACGCAACAAACCTTCGCGGAGTTTGGCATACCGTCAAAAATGGTTAGTGACAACAGGCCGCACTTCTCAAGCGCCCTTTACCACGAATTTGCCACAGAATTGGGTTTCAACCATCAGACCACCTCACCTCGAAGACCACAGGGAAATGGTTTCATAGAGCGCCAGATAAGGACCATCAATACCATCCTCAAAAAGGCCAAGCAATCTGGGACAACACCCGAAATTGCATTGTTGCACTGGCGCTGCACACCTATCTCAAACGCCATATCCAGCCCCGCACAGCTACTCATGGGTAGACGAATCCAATCCCCAATTGCAACAAAAATAGAAAACAACCACCAAGATCAGGATCAAATATATGATGCTTTTAAACAAAGGCAACATAAGCTAAAGAAATATTTTGACCAGCATGCACTCAAGGAAGACCTACCACCTTTATATCCTGGCCATAGGGTAAGAGCACAAAACCCTACACACGGAAACTGGGACCTAGCAACCGTAGTATCTCAAGCAGATGGTCCCCGATCATATCTCCTAAAAACTGCAAACGGATATGTGCTACGGAGAAACCGGCAGCATATTAGGAGTGCTCCAATAAGGCCAACCCCACCACAAACGCCAAAGCATGTAACATTTGCAGAACCACCTGTATGTACAACTCAGTCTTCACAAAGAGACTCCCAACAATACACTCGCAGTGGCAGGATGGTACGACCACCATCAATAATGAACTTGTGAACATTTTCTAGAGAATTATAGCAAGCAATTCATGGGGCAGAATAATCCCCTGCTTCGCTGTAGCTATTCAGGCAGTCTACCCTGAATTAGCCCTTACCTTTTTATTATATATTGAATATGCTCAATATCATAATCTTCATATTGGTAAAGGGGGGATGTAACGATGTTATCGTTTCGTTTTGTGACCAACTCTAGTTTTGTAACAACCGCGCATGCGCACTTCAATAAAGTTTTCCATGTATATTTTTAAAACCAACAACACGCGTCTCTCGTTTGTCTCTACTAATAAACCACTCAATACGAGCAAACACAGTGTGACAGTGACAACGCATTGAAGGTGCCGCGAGTGACCGAAATGTGACCATAAAAATACCATACACGTACTGCCGTATGTGTATGCTTTCAGTATTATCCCCCCCCCCCAAAAAAAATGCTCTTCTCCCCCATCCAGTTCGAAGTCTGGCTATGTGCCTGATTCAGCTAGGAGACGGCTTCTATACAATGCGACACAATTGCGTTTGTAAATATCTCCATTGGCATATCTGTAAAATATTGAATATCCAGTATAGCAGCAAGTTATCTAGTGTATTAGAAAGTCCTGTGAATATATACCATATACAACTATTGGTAATAAGTCATTCACCATCAACTATGACTATGCAATACTTATAGCTACATACCTAGAAAACGGAGCTATGAAACCTGACAGAGTGATATTGGACAACAAGAAGAAAGTAGCAACCCTAGTTGAAGTTAGTGCCCTTAATTATGCTGGATTAAATAGAACTAAGGAAAATACGACTAACTACCAAGGTCTTATGTACGACAGAAAAAGAGTCTTAAAGAGATCTCCGTCATTCCAGTAATTAGAGGAACAACCGGCTCATGAAAAAGAATTTTAGAAAACTACCACGAATCAAATGCAAGAGAGATACAAAAATTACACTTAGATGACAGTTAGAATAATGAATGTGTTTTGTAGTGAGTGTAATAATCTGGAACAAATACATATTTTGTGTTTGTTTTTTCTATAAATGTCGATGTGAATTCAAATAATTTGTCTGCAAATATTATGAAAAAGAAAACAGGTTTGCTTTGTTTATGTTGTATTATTTAAATAGGTGACAACCTTAATATATGTATTCAGTGAAGTAACTTATTCGCTAAAGCTGTCTTGGCATTTCAATTTCACTTTCTGTGATTCTGCTTCTTATCAGCTGATGATCTTCTCTTTACAGTAAGAAACTTATCTGTCGATATAACACATTACGAAAGACAGTTACTTTTCAAAAAATTCTAAAAATATTTTTACCTTCTCTTCTATAGTGTTTGGCATCATATGAATGAGGATTCATATGGAAATTGTCGAAAGATTTACGTAACATATAATCCCTATTGGCTACAAGTGTAGCAGTCATAAATAATCACTAATTTTAACTCTCGATGAACTGTCACTGTTAGGCTATTTGGTCACATACTGACAATCAGCTTGCAGGGCGAATGCATTTCATCCGGACCCTACAGTACTCCCTTGGGAATCGTATCATTCATCATAGTGATTCACAGAAGCTTCGAAGAAAAACGTCCCCTTTCTTTCTCCTGACCCTGTCCACAAGACTCCCAAGCAAAAACTGTTTTTGCCTGAAGATGACAACCCACAGACACTCAACAGGCTAAATCACTTTTTAACTTTTCCCTTCCTCACGCAGACACTGATATGAACGGATTATATGAATCAAATATGGATGAAGCATGAATAAATATTGGTCCTCGTATGATGGGATGATCACCTGTTTTTGCTGGTTCCACGGCCAAATGATTAAGAGAACTGACAGTCAGATAAACTTCTAGATTTCAGGTTTTGGCAAATCCAATAAATATGCAACCTGTGTAGTAAAATCGTTTGATATCCATACTGCTCATCTGTGTATAACACTATGCCGAACTAGTATTAAAAAGCGGCAGTTTATTGTGTTTGATCTTCTATATTCCTTGTATGTCCCATAGCCATGTTTACGTTTCTATTGTCAGTATTGTATTTATTATACAGTTGTTTTTAATAGTTTTGTAATAGTCTATAGAAATTGTACAATTATTATACAATATTTTCATTTTCTTTTTTACTTATTAATGCCATTTAATATTTCAGTGAGTCTAATTATTTTTCTCCTATGTGATATAATAATACTCTCAAAATTTACTGATGTATTTTACTTTCAACTTCATCATTTCATTTGAAACAAGTTTTTTATATGAACACAATGGGAAAGTATATCGTCTCATAGCCGACGATTTCAAATCAATCCCAGATGTTATCATAATTAATCGCTATCCAAATCGAAAACATGACTAATCAGAAACTATCAAGATTCTTTGAAATTCAGGAGAAAATTACCTACCTCATTATTGTTAGTATAAACAAAATGGAATTCAGTTCACAGAGGATCTTACTCTATGAAAATCTAACAATTAAATGCGAATTTGTAGCCGTTTTCTACAAGCCGCCATATTGTTTTAATATCAATGACTTCTTTGCTCCCTGCTGATTGGTTCAGGCAAACTACTTCTGTATCGACTTGACCACTCAGTGAGTTTCTTTTAGGGGAATCTCGGGTGGCTAGCATAATTATAGAAACCGGTGACCGTCATCCGCCCGTTCTCTTTTACTTCTGTGACACGAGACGACACTCTCTCTTTCCTACTTTGGCACTGCCAAACATACGTCCCAATCTCTGGGGACGCAACAAACATTTTCCAGAGCCACTGGCCCTGGGTTCGACAAGACACCATGTGTACTTGATAATACAGACACACATACCTGCATGCACATATGGACGCGTCCTGACACTGTAGCCGGTGTACAAACATTCAACAATGTGAACAATTCCCCTTTTCCCCACTGGGGAAAACTAATAACTATGGCTTCCTATATTTCCTCTTCGTCACCTTAAAATTCTTAAAATTCACTATTATAGTTTCGTATTTTTATATGAAAGGAAACTATTCAACTTATATTATTATGCAATTTATTAAGCTATTGTCTATTGCATTTTATTTTCTAAAAAGCTAAGTATATTTTATTAATTTAATACTATATTTAATTTAAGGGAAGTCAAAACTATAGCAGCCTAATGAATTCCGTTTTAATTTGAGATATGTATTTATCGAAATAATTCTTCCAATAAATTCCAATCTTATTGGCTTCATCTCAAGTTCATCTTTGTCTGCATAAAACCGACTAAACAAACAAAAAACAAAAAAAGCGGCGCATTTGAAATACAAATAAAGGATGGAGGGGAAGAAAAACTAGAAAGTCTTACTTTTAAGTAGGATGAAAAGGAATTTATTTACCAAATATCCCTAAATATTAACGCAATAAAGTTGCATGTAATTACCATGCAAGTGCAAAAATGCACCTAATAAGAAACAAGCGAAAGTGATTTTCGAAACATTTCCTTATAAAAATCCACCGTTTAAATAACGAAAAATAAAATGTCATGCACTAAAAAAATAGTTAGCTTTCTCATGTTTGAAACAAATGTTACAAGAACGGGGTACTCAAAGGATGAAGCACCAGCTTTAGGCAGTTTAAAGGTTCAAAACCTACTGTTTAAAGAGTTCACTAATTAGAAATGCTGATGCTGCACTAATAATAATATGTGTCTACACGGAGTAATTCTTTCGTCCTTCAGAAATGGTCGTTATATAATATGGCAGTTGCTGCAACTGACATTTCAATGTAAAAATAATTCTACTTCACAGATTCCTTGGATTTCAATCCAATATTCGATGCAGCAAAAACATCTGCGCTGAATCTCGTAGACCGTAATCTAAAAAAAATTATTCTCACGCTTTCCGAGCTGAATGAAATACCACGCACTCCCATAGACGGCCGAGTTCAAAAGTGCTCAGTGAATCTCACCAAAATCTGTCACAGGAACAGGATGAATGTGTCTGAAGTCCTGGTTTCCGAATATAAATGAACCTTCAAACATCCTAACTCACATTTCGATGTGAAGCAGAAATTTGTCCCTCGTAACAAATGCTCAATAAATTGTGCCATCCTTTCTTCCTCGCGCAGAACAGGAGCAAAACGATGTTAACTCGTCTACCGCCAATTCAAAAGCGGCCGAATTTTCTTTCTGGGCTCTATATAAGTATCTAGACTTACCAAGGCAATTCTTATAATGTATGGATTAAAATGGACAATTAAAATTATTAAGCTAACTACAAGTGAACAAAATCTCTGACAGTTATTTAAAGCTTCACAACATCTTCGACCTTAATGGCTAAAATTCATACTAAGCTTATTCATGTATGTTGTGATATCCGTATACATTGATTGATGTCGATTAGACGAAGATACAAGGAGGCTGAAGTGAAACACGTTTATTTACTTGGGTGTACAAACCGGAACTGCTGACGGTGAGCCCGAAACCGGAAGAGGGGATATGGGAAGGGAGTGGGAGGAGGGCTAGCTAGATTTCTATTGCTGATACTACAACATCCCCTTCTGTATTAAAGGAGAAGTACGTTGGGCTGTGATGGGCTGGAGAGGTTGCGGGGTGGGGGAGATAGTTCATTTTGTTCTGTTACAGGTCGAGCCGCTGGGTGGGTTTGCTCGTCCTGTTCGACCTACGTAGTTTGGCAGGTGTTGATGGAACTGGTGGATGTGTGCTTGAGATGGTTGATGGTTTACCACTGGCTGGCCGTGGTCCCTGTGCTGGGATAGTGCTGTGAGGGTAAGGGACTCGGTGTGTGCCACAACAAGTTTTCCGTTGGTGCTGGCATTTCGTGTTGTCCGCCTTTCCCTTTGTTGGCCTTAATAACTGCCGGTTTCTGCGATGGATTCCACCGTTGGCGAATTTTACTACATATGACCTTGGCTCTGCTGCGATCTGCACTATCTTTCCAGGTTCCCAGAGTCTGGTTCTTTTGTCCTGAACATGAACCTGTTGGCCGGTATGTAACTGTGTGTGTTGGTGGCTATTCTTTCGGTCATACCACTTTTTTGTTTCTTCTTTGCTCTTCTCCAACTCTAGCTTTGTTTGTTCATCCCCTAGTTGTTGTTTCGACACTAGTGTGGTCCTCATGGGTCTTCCATTCAGTAGTTCTGCTGGGGATTTGATTTGAGCTGATAGCGGTGTGGCCCTGTACGCCATCATTGCTAGGTGGGTGTCTGTGTTCGTTTCTCGTGCTTTCAACAACAACTTTTTACAGACGCCCACCATCCTTTCTGCGAACCCGTTTGACTGGGGGTGGAGTGGTGACGAGGTAGTGTGCCTAAAGTTGTACGATTTGGCAAAATCTTCAAACTCTGCACTGGAATACTGGGGCCCATTGTCACTGAATACTGCCTCCGGGACACCTCGTTCTTCGAACAGGAGCTTCATTTGTCGGATTACTGCAGCTGATGTCGTCGAGTGGAGACGCCGTATGAAAGGGCTGCGGCTGTAATGGTCCCCCACCAGTAAAAATTCCTTATCTTCCATGGTAAAGATGTCGGTACTGACATACTGCCATGGGTAAGAAGGGGTCTCGTGCTGGAGTAGTGTTTCTGATGGGAGACTGGGTTGGTACTTCTGACATGTGGAGCAGTCTCTAATTAGTTCCTCTATGTCTTTGTTGATACCGACCCAGAACACTGCTGTTCGGGCCAGTAAGCGGGTTTTCTCTATCCCTTGGTGGGATGAATGTAGTTGTTGTAGGATGTCTGGTTGAAGTGAGCGAGGTATGATGATTTTGTTGCCTTTAAGGAGTACTCTATCTTGGAGGCCAATTTCGTCCCTATAATTCCAAAAAGCTTGTACGTGAGAGTGGCAGCAGGATCGATTTTCTGGCCATCCAGACATAACTGTGCTGGTGAGCTGTTTTAATACTGGGTCTTTGGGTGTTTCTGCCTTGATCTCTAGCAAGCGAGTTGGGGATGCGTTCAGGTGTGCGTTAAGTAGATGTATGTTGATGTCTACATCCCTGATTGGTTCCCCTGGGATTGGTGACACCCTGGACATGCAGTCGGCTATGGGAATGGATTTTCCTGGATTGTATTTAACTGTGAAATCATAGCCTTGGATTTTAAGTAACATTCTCGCTAACCTTGGTGGTGCATTAGCAAGATTCTATAGGGCTATTGATTCTAGCGGTTTGTGATCAGTTATTATTGTCACTGCTTGGCCCCATACATAGTGATGGAACTTTTCCAGCCCAAAAACCACTGCTAGCATTTCGCGTTCTATGTTCGAGTACCTTGTCTCAGGCCCCGACAGGGTTTTGCTTGCTAGAGCGACCGGCATTCCATTTTGGATGAGGGCTGCACCCAGTCCAGCTGATGATGCATCAACCTGTATATTTATTGGCGCTTTTGGATCAAAATATTTAAGCACAATTGCTTTCCCTACTTCGTCTTTTATGCTGTTAAAAGCCATCTGTTCCTGTTCAGTCCAGATGAATTGAGTTTTTGTTGACAGAAGATCTCGGAGTGGCTTCGTCAGCATTGCCAGTTGTGGCGAGAATTTGTTTAAATAATTTGCTAGCCCAAGAAAGCTTGCTAATTGTTTTTCGTCTTTTGGTGGTTTCATTTGGACGATCGCCTCTGTCTTCTTTGGTCTGGTTTTATTCCATCGCTTGATATAATGTGGCCAAAAAAAGAGATTTCTTGCGTGCGGACCACTAATTTATCCGGGTTGAATTTGCAGTTCTTAGACCGAGCTCTTTCTAGGAGTTTGTTGAGTGCTATGTCATGATCGCTGCCATCCTCCTCAAATCCAACGATAACGGTGTCGTCCGATATTGAGAGGACATTTTTAATGTCCCCAAAGGTCTCAAACATGGCCCGCTGAAATTCGTCTTGCGCACTCTTGACCCCCATTGGGAAGCGCTTAAACATATAGCGTCCCTCAGGAGTGATGAATGTTGAAAGTTCTCTTGATTTTTTGTCCAGCTTCATGTTCCAGTAGCCTGATTTCACATCCACTATTGAGAACCATTTTGCTCCATGAAGTCTGGAGATGATTTCCTCAAATGTTGGTGTAACAAAGTGTGACCGCAACACTGCCCTGTTTAAGTCCTTAGGGTCCAAACATAGTCTGACAGATCCATTGGCTTTTGTGACGCATACAAAAGAGTTGACCCAGGCTGTCGGTTTTGTTACAGGGGTTATTATATCTTGAGCTACAAGGGAGTCTAACTCTGCTTTGAATTTCTCTTTCAAGGCTATTGGTACCCGACGGGGTGGGTGTATTACTGGGGGTACTGACGGGTCAATCTTGATGCTGTACTCCCCTGGCAAGCAGCCAATGCCTTCGAATATGTCAGCAAATTCCTTGAGTATCCGTTCTCTTTCTTTCGTATCTCCTTCTGGTTTTGATTGTACTGCCGCGGGTAAAGTGGTGTGGTCTTGTTTTGGTATATTGGTCCCTATTGTAAAATTGAGGGTCACTAGTCCTAGTTTCCTAGATGTCTGGAGGCCAAGTAGCGCGGGTCCATCACTTCTTACTACATGGAAGTTGGTACTTGTGAACTTGTCACCATATCTGACTCCTAGGTGACATACGCCCACTTGGTCGATTTGAACACCCCCAAATGCTAATAGTCGGATAGGAGTGTCTTGAAGGTGTACATGCTTGAGTTTTTTGAAGTATTCCCAAGGGATAAGGTTGCTCATAGCGCCTGTGTCCACCTTTGCATTTATTTTTATTTGGGATCTGTTGTTCCCTATTCTTAATTCCGCATATGCCTCTCTAGCATCTGTTGGAGTATGCGATTTTGCTGATATGGTATGGAAATATGCCTCTTTTGGCAAGTCGTCGTCTTCTTCGTCGCTGTGTGCTGTTATGTTGTGAGCGTTTCTATATCTTGGGGGTTTTGCCGATCTTGGAGGTCTATCGTGCTTATTAATGGAGTCTTTTGTGTCTCTGGTGCGGCAAACAACTGCAAAATGCCCTGTCCTCCGGCACTTCCCACAGGTTTTTCCTTTTGCTGGGCATTCACCTCTGTAATGGCCTTTTCCACAGAAGTAACATTTATTATAGTACTCCTTCCCCGTCTTTATTGCGTGGGCATCTTCTGTTCTTTCCTCGGGGATCTTTGGTTCTCTATGTGTGTTTTGTATTGCCTCTACCTGCTTCAGTGTTGCCTCTTCTGTCTCTGCAGCATGTAGCGCTTCTGCGATGCTGAGATTCTTTCCTTCTTTGAGTAATGCCTTTTGTGTGGACTTTATGTTCAGTCCAAAAATAAAAAGGTCGACCAGAAGGGTTTTCTCGACGGGGAGATCGTACTCGCACTGTTTTATTATTTGCCTTAGTCTCTTCAAGAATCCGTGGGCTGCTTCATCAGGTTGTTGCCGGCACTGTAGGAGCTGGTATCTCGCGACGCGGAAGTTTGACTTCGGCTCTATATATGCGCGAAATTTCTTGATGTAGTGTTCTACATTGCACGCTTCACCTGCCTCAAATTCAAATGTGTCACTCAACTCTTGGCCTTCTATTCCCGACCATAGCAACAGATAATTCACTTTCACGTCTTCACTTGCATCTTTGAGAGGTCCGTTAAAGTGCAACATAACCTGTCGAGCGAATCTGTCGAAATCTTTTGGTAAATTGGCACTCTGCCAATCCATAGACGGGGGAGGTAATTGACAGGCCATTGTTGATAAAGTGAATTAGTACACGTAGAAGAAATGAAAAAGAATACGTATTATTATTATTTTTTTTGTTTTTGTTGTGTAACTTGAGTTATTAGCGTACGGTATTTGTATATAAATTATTTTGTTGTTGTTGGTTTAGAAAAATAACAATAACAATATGGATATGAATAGCGAATCGCCTACCTTCACAGGGTCTTGTTCTGGCGTTTTTCGACAGCGTTTCTCTGTTTGCTTGTTTTTTTTTGTTTTTTTTTTTGGTATTATGTCCGTGACTTTGTAGATTCACTTTACATCGTGACTTACTTGTTTTGAGTTCCTCTTTTACCGTCTCCACGTGTAGACTGCTGACCCGTTTCTTTTTTTTTTTTAATTACTTATTATATTTCTACAATATAAAGGCACACTCAGGATCTTATATTTATTGTTTAAATATACAATATTACTTACAATTATATCTCGATTGTAAATCACACGTCATTAGTACAGGATCTCAATATTTCAAACCCTGGTGTCCAAGCAGATAAAATTGTTTTCAATTCATTACGTTTCAGTAAGTGATAAAAGAAACTCACATTTATTAAGCAGAGTTTAGTAAGATTAAATTTGAAATTCTAAATTATTATTTTCCTATTAGGGTACATCGTTATACAGGGTGGGCCAAAATAAGGGTCCTATGTTTAAATTTGAATAACTTGAATTTGAATAACTTCCACATAATAAAAGTTAAACTCACCAAACTTTATGTGTGTGTAGACTGACCCTTCCGAGATTTTTTGAAATAAACAAAACAAATTTTAGCCGAAAAACACTTCTTAAAACTTACAAAAACTAAAGTATTGTTTTTTACACTGTTTTGAGTTTTTTAAGCAAAAATAATGTTTTCTAAATGAGGGTACGTTCCTTAGGGCTAATACGGCTCATGCTTGCTTCGGAAGGGGTCCTTTACTTATTCTAAAAAAAAAAAAAAAAATCAATAAATAAAAAAGTTATGAATTTTTAAAAATAGGACCCTTATTTTTGCCCACCCTGTATAAAGAGGGAAAACTTACCAATGTGTCCTTATAATGTTTACATCCAATCCTTGTTGTTTAATGAATTAGCAATATGTTTTTTTTAATGGAAAAGGCAGCAGAAGGAGAGGGATGGGCTCCGCCTTCAATATGCTGTGCCCTAGACACGGTGATTCTTAACAAATTACCGCCACTACGGTCATGGGCAGTGTGCGATGTCGGCAACGTCCAGGCTATGCGACATTTACCTTTACCTTTTATTAGGGTACATCGTTATATAAAGTGGGAAAATGTACCTGTAAAGGGGAAACATTTATTAATATGTCCTTATAATGGTTATATCTAATCCGTCTTGTTTAATGAGGTACCAATATGTTTTTTTTTAAATCGCTCCAGACAAGGCATGAAGCCACTTTATGTAAGGAGCTAACAAGAATAAATATGGATATCGCTAAGACAAGATGTGCCTATTGGCCTTAGTCTTTAGAAGACAAAGGTTATAGGTAGGAGGAAATCAGTCAGAATGGAAGAGAGTTTCCCAAGCCTTAGGTTTAATTGTAGATAATGATTCTTCCAAACATTATCTACAATATTTATTTAAAGTTTTGCTTTTTTAACTAAGAACCATTTAATGTCATATGGAATATTTTTAATTTAAGCTTTTAAAATAATTTAAAATAATTCTATTGCAATTTGCAGCTATTAGTAGTGAGTAAGAATCATTGCTGAGTTGAATAGTAATTAAGGTATCAAGTTTTTACCCTGTGAAACAGTAATAATAAATTGTAGTTTCTGAAATGTTTGTACACTTTAATTATATTGTAAGCGTTGAAATTATGAAGCATGTGTATACAAAATGTTTATGACATTATTGAATAAAAACATGTAATATATATACAACTAAATCCTAGTACCTGTCTATCTATCAAACATTTCCTGATAATGATAAGATGTAGAAACGTGAAATTGTGTAAGAATTATTTTTTCTCATGACGATTATCATATATTCTAATAATATATTAGGGGTCATCTAAGAAGATTAAAATCCACACCATGATATATTCTTACATCGGATTTTAATGTAATTCATTCATTGTTAAGTTGCACAAAATTATATGTTTACTAAAAATGGGACATATTTTCGATCCTTTGAATATTTTTAATGAAATCGTAACTCCACAATGCTAAGGCATTTCCCTAAGCTGATAACTTTAACCCTTTGAGCTGGATTTTCAAAATGTTTTCACAATTTACACTTTTTTATATGTTGATGAAATTCTTACTTTATGAGTAAATATTAAAAATTGCTTCATTGTAAATTTTACATTTCCGAATTAAAAATACATATTATTTGATGCTGATTATAATATTTTCTATTGAAACAAGGCAGTGGTGTACTGAGGCAAAATTCCGCCTGGGCCCTATTCAAAAGATCCACACATTTTTCCTGGATGACAAAAATAAATTAAAGATTTATATAAATTTTTATTGAAAAACAAAACAATGAAACACAATGAATTTGAAAAACGACCAAAAATGTTTTGAAATTAGCTTATCAATAGATTTATTGTATTTTGATTTGTGAGCTTTGGTAGAAGTAAAGTATCTTATTGATATGGTGTGATAGTGATATACCCTATTTCCAAACTATATGGACTCTCCCAGAATCTATGTATGGAAGAGCTCACGACAAAATCTAGAAGAGTCTAAGGGCAGTCTTTCTGTAACATACTCTCTTGTATTTCTGTTAGTACATACTCTTGTAAATATACCATCGTGTTGTCTTATTTATTATCGGCACTTGCAGGTCATAACATTGGCGAAGAGAACTTAGACTTATTCGGGTACAAAATAACACACAACAAAAAATGAACCCTCTGTCAGAAAAAAAAAACAAACATTGCTACAAGTGAAACATTGGACTTTTGAAGAGAAAAAACTTAGGTGGTGCGCTCAGGAAATTGTCAATTCATACAGTAATAGCGAGAAATTAAAATTCCAGTGGATTTTTAACATAAAAAGTGTGCAAAATCTACAAAAGTATAAACACTCCAACGACAGAAAATAAGATTGAAAAAGGCTTCGTTCTTGAATTGAATGAAAAATATTTCAATGTCGAGGTTCTGAAATTAAAATCGTCGACAACCAAAGATAAGTTAAGAAAACCTAACAAAAAAGTATGTCGTTTTTCTACGGTTTTTATTGTTTTATCAAGAACACGAAAATAAGTTTGATCGAGCTTAGTTTTTTCTCTCGCTAAGAAGTAAAGAATTTATCTCCCAATCAGAGATGTTACAATTGTATAAATAACATACACAAAACGTCGGCAACCTGTTTTTGTGAAAAAAAAAAGGAATTTAAAAGTACAATGTTGGAAAGTATTAGCATTAACAAGAACAACAGCTTCAACTAGAATAGAAATTGTAAGAAATACATAGAGAGCAAATAAAAAGATAGGGTATTGTCAATAGTTATATATTTATGTATTATGGATTCCTAAGTTAACAAAAGCATGTTGAGTTTAAGTTCTATTCGAAACTTATCTCACATTGTAAATTGTAGATTAATTGTGTTAGTTTGCTTCAGCTCGGTTTCACTGAAGTCTAGAATAATTGTGTGTAGAAAGAAAAACAAACCGCATGTTATGTTGAAGTTTGTTTTTCGCTGAGAGTAAACAAGGTTTTGTTTTGTTGGCAATGTAGAATACTCATCTATCTGTTTTTTGCTTAATCAAGAAATGTTGTGCTATAAAATTCCACTACGGGAGGGAATACATCATTTTATTAAGGAAAAGAGGGAAAATAGACCACAACAGAAATTATTGAGAATAATCAGTTATTTTGGCTAAGATATACGATGCACAATTCTATTTCCTAGTTATTTACAGAAATTGTCATTAGTTGTTTACATTTCGCTAGTATTGTCGTACAACTTTTTACAAATGTTTTTTCACAATCAGTAATTAGTACATTTCTGTATTCTAGAATACTTTTTTAAGTAAGGCAAGTAAAAAAAACAAATTTACTCAAACGACATTAACAAACTAATTAATGCTCTCCGTACTCTGTTGAAAATAGAAAGGTAGCGATTCTTTAATCAATAATTGAAAGTTCCATTTGACCTAAAACGATTGTGAAATGATCAAAGACAGGAGTTGTATAAAGATGTTTTACTTCTTGACGGAAAATAGAAATTGAATTTTCAATTGTAAACATTTAATAAACTTGCGATTCGTAAAATTTTATATTAACAAGTATGGCGCCAAGTTAATATGCTATTTTAAACTATTTGCGTGTTTTTGAGTTTGGTGAACAGCAGAGGGATATTTGCCGATCCCTACGCCCACCCGTTCGTATGCCACTTAGACAAGGTCAGAAGAGATAATTTTGAATGCGCACTCATCTTATCTGTAAAAATGAAAGAGGCGAATACGACGAGCACTCGTCGTTTGGTGTCATGAGAAAAGTGTATTCAGTGTTTTATGAGCGAGTATTAACAACTGAAATCTCGGATGAGGAGACTGTGTTCTGAAAGGAAAGTGAATAGCAGAGTCATATCATCAGAATGGTAGATGACATCACGCAGTTAACAATGAGGATGTAGATTTACAAGTCACAGAGATTGAAGATGACATAAGTGAACTATATAAGTTTCAAAGAGGGATAGAGAGAAAGAGAGAAGGGTAAGCAATTAGCAGTTGTATCTGGAATAATTCAGATATTTGTCATTCAATGAAACACCATATGAGGAGCACATTCTATAATTGCGACTGTTAACAGCATGTGATGTTTACCAGTAGGAGAAGGGAGACCAATGTAGGTGGTAATAAAACACTCGGTTCACATAATTATAAATAAACATGATAGCTAACATGTTGTTTACATACTGAATAGTATAAGGTAAGATAATGCAGAAAAGCACGTCAGAAATTAAGGAAACGGATGACGGAATAAACATGGCCCATGTAATATTCACCAATGAAAAGGTAAAATAACAATATAAGGTAAGTCACTCGACTTTAATTAATTGAAAGAGTTGAAATTTATCCGAGGAATACAAAAATATTTGTTTGAATTCGTGATTCTTTCTTTATGGGGTTGTTTTCTACAAACAAAATTGTCTGTGCTACTTATGTGTGAATGAATGAGAATTGATAAAATATTTCAAAGTAAATTGAACATTATTTTTTAATTTTTTCAAAGAATATGGTTTTATCCAGTGTGAATTCACCAAAGTAAAGTGTTATACTTTATAAAAATAAGTTTTACATACAGTGAGTAGTTGATATCCTGCAAGAAGAGTCGGTTCTTGTGCGTAACTATGTGCCTAATGTAATTTAATTTTTGTACGACAGAATCATCTATAACAAAAGAATTGTCTATTTTAAAAGTAAATTCTTATGGTTTTGGTTTCTGGGGAACGGGTATTCTGCCTGATACCAGACATTTACCTGCCTGCTATTTCAGGGACTTAAACGTAGAGTTATATTAAATATTCTTACTGTACCTTTAAGCGCTATTGTATCTATTTTGCATTTGATTCATTGGGTATATTTGCCAGGTAGTTTTTAAAATTCTTTTCATGAGCCTGATTGCTCTGTTTATTACTGGAATGGATATATTCCTAAGATTTCAGTTTCTTTAAATCTACATAAAACCTATGTATTCTGTTATTTTTTCGCTTTCAGCTGTTCAAGCAAGCATAATCAAATACACTCACTTCAACTCGTTACTACTTTCTCCTTTTTGTCAAATATTACCATGTGTAAGTTCAGTAGCCTCCGTTTGCATAGTGTGACCTATTTTCAACAGTTCTTCTAAGTATATGTATCAAGGACTTGCTGCTTCACTGGACAGTATTTTTTACAGATGGTCCCATGGACATATTTACATGCTCAATTGTGTTTCATTGTATAGTTGCCATCCTTGAACAGCAGAACTTCAAAACTGGATGTAAGGTGGCTTACACTCTTTATTTCTGTGCGCTAGAACCGGCTTTTGTTGAAACCACATATCTTTTAAGCATTGATATCTAACGTTGATATTATACGACCATTATCTTCCTCTTTTGATCATAGTTGAGTGGACTTCGTAGCCAGACTACAGAGCTTTCTTTATTTAGCTGGAATAGTTCTTACAAAATATATTTGGCACGTTGTTATTTGGCCAATTTTTCTTGTTTTCAGCTATGGAAGATTTTGAAACATTCTGACAGCTCTTTTAGGCTATTTCTGTGACAGGCTTATTTGGTGTTTCTGTCTCATTTGTAAGACAGTCTTGTCCAAAATGTTTTGTCAGTTTTGTAATGAAGGTTGTTCTAATGGCTCTTTTTTCTTGATGTCTATATACCATTATACGGTTTGGCTCTTTGCAGCTCAGCAGATATTGTCCTGTACTTACAACAGTTGCTCGGTATTTATTATCATTCAGTGTATGTACATCTACTTTAATAAATTTTAGTTCCTGGAAAATATAGTGCCATAAACCCCAAGAGAATATGACTTTTTTATTAGTGATTTTGTGCAACAATAAATGTATTTACTCTCAAAAGAAGAGCCCTATTCTCGTATGAATTTAGTTTGCAAATGTATCAAGAAATCTTTAAGTGTGCTCATTTGAATCTCTATTGCACTTTTATCCCCAGTGTGTTTGCATGTGCATCAGCACATGGTTTGATATCTGCCTAAAGTAAAGCCGAATTTTTCATAGAGAAGGGATCTTATTCGTGTACTGTTTAGTTTATATTTGATCAGGGTTTACATAGTGCGATATCTGCCTAAAGTAAAGTCGAATTCTTTATACAAATTTAGTTTCTCTTCAGCGAGTGTAACAAAATCTAATATCTTTAAAAAAGATGAGTCATATTGTTCACCCGAAAATAACTGATCTTCAAGAGCCTTTACAAATGTTAGTTTTGCCTAAAATGCAACATTACATTCTTCACGACATAACGGTTTCTCTATTTTTTCCAAATAACGTGAGTTTAAGTTCTGTGAAGACTTGATCTATATATAAGATACATAAATATCTGATTGTTTCATTAAAGTTCTCCTTTACCTCTAAAACGTAGACTAAGTAAAGAAAATAAACTTCCTTTATTTAATTAACCAGTATACTATAGCATAGTACTGTTATTAAAGGCAACATCACTTTTAGAGGTGGACCATTCCTTACATAAGCCAGTCTGGGGTAGCGATAAAGTCACTTTCACAAGAATATGATTTTTCTATTTGCAGATAATTCACATCTAGAAAAGTTTCAACATTTTTTTAATCATTTACATATTACAAGACATCAAGGTAATGGAGATCTATTGAAAGCCAATAACTGATTTCAGTTTGTATTTGTTCTTTTGCTGCTGAATCTGCAAATATAAAATGAAATTTTAAAGATACATTACAAGAAATGATATTAATGTTTGATACATATTGCCTTTCATTTCATTTGTTTATACTCAAACAATTAAAAGCATCTGGCCGTCAGCAATGTGACCCATGGACAGTTGCTTACTGACGGTTCTCATCATAAACTAAAAACTTTTTGGACCAAATGATTTATTTTGTCTCATTTATATATATATATTCGTTTTACATGTTATGCATGAAAAACAGGTAACAAATGATTTGAATCAATGAATGAAAAATTCAAGATTGATTTAAAGATAAACAAAAATAAAGTTATGTTGAACACAATTTGGGTCACATAATCAAATAGCAATAAGTGACCCCAATATATAAGGTATTTTTTATAGAAATTAGTGTTAGTGCATACCTGCATAAAAGTGGAATTCGATACACTGAGATTTCTGTAATCACCATGATCGCACCAGAATAAGGGAACATACTCATAGATGTCTACATCTACATCTGCACATTGCTTTTAAGTAGCTGGGTCAAGCAACAGACAACAGTCACAACAAAACTTTGTCACCGGA
The DNA here is from genome assembly GCA_963556195.1 of Sepiola atlantica. Classification (NCBI taxonomy): domain Eukaryota; kingdom Metazoa; phylum Mollusca; class Cephalopoda; order Sepiida; family Sepiolidae; genus Sepiola; species Sepiola atlantica. The sequence goes on from OY744525.1 coordinate 111,113,246, forward strand.
GACAACTACACACTGTCTCCCTCAGTAAAAGCAAGCTAGCTAGCGACTTATCCTTCATGCACTGGAAATCAACTTTTTGAATCACAAACTTGTTCTGTTAAAGGCACATATTATTACCATAAATTTCAGATAACTCGTGCCATCAATGTAAGCTCAAAATTAATGTTAGTTTATCACATTCTAGCCACACCTGATACTGGAACAATGAAAAGTTGATGACAAAAGATAACATCACACATACACAAAAGTACCATCTATCAGGACGAACACACAACACAGATCAAGACCTACACATTCTTATACATTATATTAATTCACAATCAACGAACATTGTTTAAATCTAAATTATGTTCGTTTTCCTTGCTACGATACACTTATAACATCCAGTGCAATCTACTTCTACACTAACATGTGGGTGATAAGTGCATCTCAGTTTCACTGGAATATTAAATTTGACGGATGCCTTGCAGTAATAGTGATCATTTTACATTTAATTTAAAATGACAATCTATTTGTAAGATAATAACCTAACGATCATTTAGAACAAAAAAAATATTATTCTTATTTATGCACAATTGAAAAAAGAATTTTATATGACCCTACCATACTATATCTCTGTACACATAATTTCTTGAGGGAAAGAACAATTCAGTTTTGCTAGTAAGCAATTTATTTTTTATTAAAATTAAACTTTCATTTATTTCATGTTATATACATTATTTTAGTAAAGAAAAATACTATTTTTTAATATCATGGTTAGTTATTCATACTGCCAAAAGTCGTACATTCAATATCTGCTTAGGTCAATTACCATCAGTGGCTTATATTTATTTCCATTTATAGCCAACGTAATATTCATTTAATAATATTTCAATTGGCTAATTGGCAATTGGCTAATAAAATATTGCAATGTATACCGACAATAAAACACTTTGTATAATCAGTTTTCAAAGGGGTTCTACTAAAGTATCCATATTTTAAAACGAAAGCAGTTTAAGTCCTCAAAATGCCAATATTTAGTTTGGAATTGAAGATAATTTCATATGAATTAATAAATCATAATCTAAATTATATATTTGAAGAGTTTTAAGAAAAGAAATGTTAAAATGTAACTGCCAATAAACGGCCATTTTCGTAACTTTTTTTAAGAACCACACTGTTTTAAAAAAAAGTTTTTTTACCAATTCTACATGAGAAATGCTGTCATGAAATTTGGAAACCAATCAGTGGAGACATAGCCCTTGCTCTTTTTTGAGGGAGACGAAATAGAATAGCATATTCCTAGTTTATTGTGTTTTTAATACAACTTGAAAGTTACTAGTATCGAACATTTAAAACAAAACTTTTTTATACTCTAGGGACCCTTAAAGATCACTATAGAATGTACCCCTATATGTAACTTTCATATAGGTTTATATTATCATAACTTTTTTAACATTCAAAAGAAAAAACATAATATAAACTGCTAGAATTAAAAAAAAAAATTTCAGCATCCAAATATAATGAAAATGAGAAAATAAAAATGTGTGTTCTTTTATTTACACTTCAAAACAACGTTCCTATGTAATGACCACTTTTTATGCGCTAACCCCCAGGTGTTTAGCGAATCTATCAAAACTCAACTAATAGTCAGATTATAACAGAATGTTCAATACTTATTCATTATTCGACTAATTAATCTATAAAATGTGTTTTTTGTTTGAAAAAAAAAATTCTGATTGATCGTATAATCTGATTGAGGTAAGCAAGAGTTTATTGAATTCCTGACATTGTCAAACTATGGAAGATCATAATAGACTTTATTAGCATAAACTTGTAAGGAGACAGTTATCGTTTTAACGCACATGTGTTAATGATCTTATTCTCGTTATGAGTTTTTTGTTGTTCAGATTCTTTAAGATTAAAAAGAAACTCTGTCTTAACGACACAAGTATTATATACTTTTCATCATTTTGCTTTTTTTTTCAATTTAAAGCTTTATCCATTCAAAATTTTCTTTCGAATTTTCATTTTATTCAGTGTAAATGCGACATGACCTAAAACATATTTTCACTTTGAAATATTCTCATTTTTTTTATTTGACAAATAATATAAAGTCATTAACAAACCACAATACTTTGAAAAAAAATATTTTCAATTCTATTTTTATTATATATAAATTTCAAGCCAAACACTAACAAAATAATAGCAAAAATCGTTACTTACATTTAAAAAAAAAACAATTTCTATATTTATTTTCATGAAATTCAAACTGTTTTCCCTTAAAAGTGTTCACTTCAGTTATATTCTTTTAGTGCAGTATTAAATTAAAGTAATTTGTTTCCCTTTTGCCTATATATACATATTTAACATTATGGATAACGTCATTTTATGGTGTGCTTTGGAGATCCCTATCATACTCCAACAATAAGTAAATCCATCACTTTACTCTTTTTATTCATTAAAATCATGTTTTCTCTTTTTGTCGAAGCAGATCTTAATTAGCCTATCCGAAAAATTGGGTTCCATTTATTAACTTTTAAAACTGTTGTAGTAGCAGCAACAATAGTCATGCAGCTGTAAAAAATGCGATTTTTTAAATTTGCATTTTAGAACGAATTAAGAAAATATGAAATATGAATATAAAAATGTTTAGTTAGAAACTGAGGTAATGTCAACCATTTCGTGATTATGATGAGACATTTATGAATTAAGCTGTTTAAACTTATTTCTCAAATATTTCTATTCAAATCTTAAAACCATTTATATGGTGTGAAAAACAAGAAAATAATCTTTCTAAATATATAATTTGTATCTGATTTCATCCATTGCATTATTTTTTAACGTATTTTCTTTCGAACAGCCGAAAATGTGAAATATGATTTTTTTATCAAAACTTATTTTTACATATTCATATCTCTAGCAATATAAAAGTGGCGATCCTTTATCAATGTTTCTGAACTTATATAAACATTTGGAAGACACATTCAACTATAATTAGGAAGTTTATTTTTACTTTTGTGATCCATTTCAAGTGAAATTCAACCCAACAAGATTGAGGGTGTTTACTTCTCAATTTTGTAATTCATTTGAAATTTTGAAGCTGTTTTTCATTTAAGTAAAACTAAATATAAACATTTTTACACATTATTTTTTTTGTTTTCGTTGTTACCATAAACAAAGAAAGTAATGATCATATATATATATATATATATATATATATATTGTTTGTACCACGGGTTTATCAGAAACGAAAGTAACATCCACGAGAAAAAGTTATATTCGATAATTAACCGATTTTACTGCAGGGAGATTGCAGTTAGAGAATTTATGGCGCGCCGATTTTAGCATTTATATGCGAGATAAATTTTGTATATTAAGGGAAACTATAACAATCTCTTATTTCCGGGCCATTCGTACTTTTTAGAGTAGTAAACAGATTTGTTTACCGCTAATTTAAAGCAATAGAATGTTGGTTTATCTAAAGAAGTGCAAACATCTACCCCAAATTACACCAAAAAACGCACATGATTTATCTTCCATGACCAAAATAAATACCTTCAAACGCCAAAATAATATGACAATGGGGGAAGATTTTATTTAAATTTATATGCAAAACTGATCACCCACTCTAAAAGATTTTTTTTTAGTTTAACCTACAGTGAGTCCATGTCTTCTATATAAAGAAAACTGTTATAATCAATTAAAAATCATAATTGCTGAATTTTCACATTGTCCCCACCCCTGCTCCTACCATAAATCATATATAATTATTATGTCCCTTTTGAGACACCATACAAATTTGTGTTTGAACAATAGTTTTCCATTCATGAAAATTCGTACATAAATAACCGTTAAACCGACTCTGACATTTGAACATTGCTGTTAAATGAACAAAGAAAAGTGCTTATTTGTTATGCCTGTTTGGGCGGATCTCCCTTTTTAAGAATATGTTCGGTTCAAACTTTTAAAAGATTTTGAAAAACACGAATAATAATAATTGTTAAATATAAACAATATTTCTAACTATTCATCAACGTTTTTTTTTAATTCAACATAAAGGTAATTTATTGTTAATAAACAAATTTACAGGCCATCTTCTTAAACTGAATTAAGTTGAATTCTCGTTGCAACTTTGGAAAAGCCTCAATACGGAAAACCGATAATATATAAAAATAAATGCATACTCGTATCATGTATGTGACCGTGACGGAACAAAAATATCGTACACCAAAAATTACGTAAATTGAGCAAGTATTTTTTTTTATCACAGATAATCAAATTTTGTCATTTTTTTTCATGCTCGCTATTCAGCCCAGGGTTATAAAAAAAATGGCCAAATCGCTATCAGAAAGGGCCATATTTCTTTGGATTTTGCTTGTTTTGAAGCAGTTTGACCATAGTGACAACGATATAAGAAAAAAAAGATTTTATTAAAATAACGTGAAAACTTAAAAAGGCAACAAAAACGTAGTGAGATAAAAAAAATTTTTTATTAGAATAAAGTTAAAACTTAAAAAAAAGCAACGAAAACGTAACGAGATAAGCAAAAAAATAAAATATTTTATTAGAATAACGTTTAAACTTCAAAAGGAACATTGTAATTAAATAATTTAATTTATTCCTTGAAGATTTCAAAAAGTTGAGAAATAAAGTAATATCTTGAAGATTAAGATTTAAGTAATTTAATTATTAACCGGATAAATGCTGCTAAACGAAACTACTTAAAAAAGGCCAAATCCACAAAATGTTGTCTTTTTTGGCTACTATTTGCAAAGATGGCATGAAACAAAATAACAAAATCTGATAGTCTGTGATAAAAAAACTACCTGATCAATTTACGTAATTTTTGTGTACGATATATTTGTTCCGTCACATACATAATACAGGTATGTATTTATTATCGGTTTTCCGTATTGAGGCTTTTCCGAAGTTGCACCCAATTCATTTTTGCTTGCATACAATTTAAGCATTTACAACTCTCCATTTACGTTTTTTTTAAAATTCAACATGAAATTCATTATTTTCAATTGAAAAAATGTTTCGCTTAAATCCAAGAAAATGTGAAAACTTAAAATGTATTTAATTACTTTACAGATTAAACTGAATTAAGTTGAATTCTTTTTTGATTGCATAAAATTTAAGCATTTACAACAAAATAGTTTTTAAAAAAAAGAAAATGTGAAGTCCAAAGAAAATGTATTTAATAACTTTTTTGAAAAAGTATAATTTGGTTTTAATCGCAGAATTAAGAACCAACGAAAATAATTTCCGTAGTGATTGGACTAACCTTTTTGTATTTCTTTCGTCTTGTTTGGTTTCTTTGCAAAAAGGAAATTAATAAAATAACTGGTATCTTTTACAATAGCCTTCAAACGACAACGCTAAAAAACAAATATACAACAAATAAAAGTTACCGTAGCCGATAAAACTGAATTTCTAACATACCTGTGACATTTATTAATGATTATAATCCGTTAAAAGTGCTAATTTTTATAAATCGATATTTTTATCGTATGTAAATTGTAAAAAGAAAATGGCAGCTTCGTGTCAAAAATGTGTCAGCCTCGTTTTCGTTTCATTCTGTCGGGGTTGTTTTTTTTTCTGTGACTCATATTCAAAGCGCAATTGTTCATTTTTCAGCCAAGCAAAAGAACAAAACAAAACTACATTTAAATCAAAAGGAATAAAATCATTTTCATTTTATTTACATGTCATTGTGCTTTTATTTACATATTATTTTCATTCGTCACACCGTAATGTTTTTGTTTCCTGTTGTTCCTGTAAAAAAAAGTCCGGCAATGTTCAAGTACGACTAACTCTAAGAAAAGTTGTTTCCAACCGGAAACGGTGTCCGTTCGAAATTGGTTCCGATAATAAAAACTTCCTGTTTTGGTTAGTTTTGTACTGAATTTTATTTTAAATAATTTATTAGACAAAAATAAATAATAACTGTTAAAATTTTATTTTGAATAATTTATTTGACAAAAATAAATAATCACAGTTACTAAAAATAAATAATCACAGTTACTAAAAATAAATAATCACAGTTACTGAAAATAAATAATCACAGAGGGAAAATAATAAAATAGGTTGTTTCAGAAATCATAGTACTGTTATTATATGGCCGAAGTAATTTACTTTTACTTGTCGACGCCAGAGAAACTCCTGCAGGTAGCTGTTGAAATGTGCTGCACTTGTCCTTAGCATGACTCCATGAGCCTTCAATACGATTAGTGTGGATCGTATTGCCTACGGGCTCCACAAAATTATACGTGTGGTTTACCACATCATCGTTAGGTAGGACATTGTAGGCCCTGCCAACCATTCCAACGTTTTCTTTTCTCCATTTGTG